>CM051256.1:24939349-24979349 GCA_027921565.1 Artemia sinica | reverse complement strand
AGAAATCTCAGTAGCACGGGGGTTCAGTTGTACAGGGTTTCGGTTATACATGGGTTCAGTTACATGGAGGGTTCAGTTGCACGAGGGTTCAGTTAAATGGGATATAGTTACACAGGGGTTTAGTTGAATTGGGTTGAGTTGCACGAGGGTTCAGTTGCATGGGGATTCAGTTGTACAGGGTTTCGGTTATACAGGGGTTTAGTTACATGGAGAGTTCAGTTGCAAGAGGGTTCAGTTAAAGGGGATATAGTTACACAGGGGTTTAGTTAAATTGGATCGAGTTGCACGAGGGTTCAGTAGCACGAGGGTTCAGTAACACGGGGGTTCAGTTCCACAGGGTTTCGGTTATACAGGGGTTCAGTTACATGGAGGGTTCAGTTGCACGGGGGTTGAGTTAAATGGGTCTTGAGTTCCACGAGAGTCGACTATAAATAAACCTTTTGCGTCTTTCTGAACTTTCAGTGAGAGGTGGGGGTAAGTATTTAGTTTAAATAATTCTAAGAGGAATTGAGTTTTTCTTTCATTGAAATGCAAGAGTTGGATTATTTCAGTAATGCTTTGTCGTGGTTTAGCTTGTCACAGTTACATTCTCTTGATCTTTCAAAGTTCACTTTGATTTTATTTCATTGATTCTTTTTGTTTGCATGTCCGGGTTGATGTTTGCAAGTCCAAGTTGGGTTTTCAGACCTAGGTTTTTTAGATTTTCGTGTGTGTTTGACTCCTGGGGATTTATTATTTGAGAATTTAACTTTAGTATTTTGTGGTTTTACGTGCCTGAAATCATGAATTAGAATAGTTAATTTACCTGTTTGGGTTTTCAGACCTAGTTTTTTTTGTTTTTTTTTAGATTTTCGTGGGCGTTAGGTTCCTGGGACTTATTATTTGAGAAGCTAACTTTAGTATTTCGTATTTGACGTGCCTACTTAGGTAATAATGGAACATTTAGTATTTTTTCTAATGTAAGTGTTTTTGTTAAGAAATTCCCACTTGAGGTTTTATGACTCCTCCCCACAATGAATTCAGATGGTTTTAGGACTCATCTCACTAGCCATAACTCCATTCAACCTTGAGCGAAGGTATAAAAGTTTGATGAAGTGTTTCTCTACTTAACAACTACATTAATAGCCTGAAATTATGAAGGAATATTTAAATAGGTAACACACTCATTCTTGAAGTCACCTCTTGTATACACAATGCAGAAATTTCACTTAAGAAATTATCAAAAATTGTAAGTAAGTAGCAAATTCTTTCTTGAATTCGCCTTCTGGATAAATCGCAAGTAAGTAATAAAGTCTTTATTGTTTTCACCTATTGGATACACAATACTGACATTTCATTCAAGAAATTATGAAGGAATTGTAAATAGGTAACACACTCATGTTACCTCATGGATACACAATGCAGAAATTTCATTTAAGAAATTATCAAAAAATTGTAAGTAAGTAGCAAATTCTTTCTTGAATTCGCCTCCTGGGTAAATAAAAAAGACAGTTCATTAAAGAAATTATGAAAAAATTGTAAGTAAGTAGCAAATTCTTTCTTGAATTCACCTGCTGGATAAGCAAAAAAAGACATTTCGTTCAAGAAATTATGACAAAATTCCAAGTAAGTAACAAACTCTTTATTGTTTTCATGACTTAGATACACGATGTAGAAATTTAATTCAAGAAATTATGAAAAAATTCTCAGTAAGTAACAATTTCTTTCTTGAAGTCAACTCTTGGATACACAATACGGAAATTTCATTTAAGAAATTATGAAAAAATTGTAAGCAAGTAACAAACTCTTTCCTGAAGTTACCTCTTGGATACACAATGCAGAAACGTCATTTAAGAAACTATGAAAAAATTGTAAGTAAGTAACAAATTCTTTCTTGAAGTCACCTCTTGGATACACAATACAGAAATTTCGTTTTATTCCGTGTGATTTTTTCTTTACATGGTGGTCGTTCAAAAAGCGAGGATTTCTGTTAAATAAATAATTGTTATACCTTTTAAAATAGCTTTACGGGTTTTGAAATAGATACCGAGAGTTCAATGACTCTTCCCCGCAATGACTTCCAAGGGTTTTATGACTCTTCCCCACAATGAATTCAGATGGTTTTAGGGCTCATCCCCCATAGCCATAACTCCATTCAACCTTGAGCGAAGGTATAAAAGTTTGATGAAGTATTTTTCTACTTAACAACTACATTAATAACTACCAAGATGATAGGACTGTATGACACAGAATTTATCAGTTTGAAAAAATCCTCTTGTGGTGTTATATTTGAATGTGCATTTTTATTATTGTCTATGGAACTCGAAGAAATTGACTGTTATCATTGGCTAGTGAACTATAACATGTTTGAGTATGATAAAAGCTTGTGGAGTACTACATTATGTCATATAAACAGACTGGGATTCTATGATAGAGTGATTACACCACTTAATAATGCTGGTCAGGAACTGAGAAATGTTCAGGAGGAAGTCAGTGAAATATGCAGCTTTTTCGGGGTTGAAGCACTCTACGTAAAGGGCAATGTACCTACAGATAAAGTTTTAATTCAAAAGTGTGATCCTAGGATTCCACTTTTCAATCTAGAAGAGTTTAAGTGTCCTAAATTTGAAGGGGGTTATCACCGTCCTGAAGACGAGGTTAGGTTCTGCGCACAGTGGATACCTAAGAACATACCTGATCGTGATAAATCCATAAGACATGGTAAAAAACTATTCTATATCATGAGACCATCGTTTGTGGATGTTTAAGAGTGAACTCTAAGTACTATTTTTTATGTAAACATTTGTTGTTGTGTTTTTTTTTCTCAAAAAAAATCTGTTAATACGTTCAAGCAATAAATATCTTTAAGCTTAACCCGTCTGTATTCTTTAGAATAGTTCGATTCTTTTCATTAAATTGTGAAGAAATTGTAAGTAACAATCGCTTTCTTGAATTCGCTTCCTGGACACACAATACAGATATTTAATTCGAGAAATCATGATAAAATCGCAAGTAAGTAATAAACTCTTTATTGTTTTGATATTTATTGTTTTGATAGGTTACGTGCGTGCACGTAACCTCGTCTAAATTAACCTTAAAAAAGTGAAATAAAGCTATGTCGACTTTGCATGGTTATTGTATATTGAGCAACCTCCGCTGTCTCTGATTGGTCCCTAAAAATGGGTGTTGTCTAAAAAACCAGTCTGGCTGAAAACGTGGAGTTTTCGTACTGCTCACTTTTTGCAATGTGTAGGACCCAGTGGGGGGATCCCTGCTCGTTTGGAAAGGTGCCAAGGAAAGGCATGCAAATAGCATGTAGTTTCAAAACGTGTTTAATCACGTTTCTTGAATGAATATCTGTACTGTATATTCAAGAGGTGAAATCAATAAAGAGCTTTTTACTTACTTACAAATATTTTTATAATTTCTTGAATGAAATTTCCGTATTGTGTATCCAAGAGTTGACTTCAAGAAAGAAATGGTTACTTACTGAGAATTTTTTCATAATTTCTTGAATTAAATTTCTACATCGTGTAGCTAGGTGAAAATTGTTTGTGATAAAGAGAAAAAAGTTAGTTACTTGCGATTTTTTCATAATTTCTTGAATGAAGTATCTGTACTGTATATCCAAGAGATGAAATCAATAAAGAGTTTGTTACTTAGTTACAAATATTTTCATAATTTCTTGAATGAAATTTCCGTATTGTTGAGTTACTTACTGAGAATTTTTTTCATAATTTCTTGAATTTAATTTCTACATATTATTGCTAATGATACCTCCTCGACAGATATTTTTATGGCTCTAGCAATTGTACTCTATGCTTGTCCCTGAGACACGATGTGGCTTTCCCACTATTGCTCTATGCCCGGTTATCGACACTACCTAGTTTATTACATGTATTAAACCAGTATTTTTTACACAGTGGAACGATAAACACATAACTAATATCTCTAAAAAAGTGAAGATGAAGCATTTTAAGAAAGTGTGTTCACATGACAGTGTTATTGTAGCATTGAATGCTGACAAGGAGAAGTATTTAAACTATGAAATAAGTACAAGTGGTAGTACTATCGGAAACGTATGCGTGCATTGTCATGACAGTAAGGAATTGAATTTCTTTGGAGTACCAAAAAAATTCAACTCTTATGATGGTGGATATGCGACATTGAGATCTCCGGAGATGATTACACTCAAAGAGAATGCCAACATAAAAATAATAGTTGATAAAGAGGGGCATCTTCTTGCTAGTGCTTGTGGTAACATGTTACCCAGTGTTAAACCATATCGTCAGCTTTCGGGTATTAGCAAACGAAAGCAAAGACGAAAAGAAAGGCCTACTCTTCTACTAATATCATAAACCATATCCTGTCTACGTGCCGGAACTGTTACCTGTGTAAAAATAGTGTGATAATAGACAGTGAAATTGCTAGAAAAATAAAAAGGGCATTGGCAGAAAATATCACTAAGGAATATAAAGATGAATCGATGAAAAACAAAGTACCAGCAAACGTTACTGCCATTGATCAAACAGTCAATGAATCAAATAATACCAAAGACGAAAAGCATATTGACCCTGTCGATGACACATCTATAAAAATTGTGTATGAGTCAAAATGGAATAATGATTATTCTACTGATTACGAACTAAGAGAAGACAATAGCTATACTATCAAGAGAGTACATGGTGAAGCATTTTATGGGACAGATTCAAAATGTCCAAAGTTGTTCAATTCTACATGACATTATTTCATTAAAAATATATTATACCTTACATTGTTATGTATTCATTATTTTTAGAGTAAGCTAGCATATCGAACGTTTTGAATGTCTATTAAAACATCGGAGATGTAAGAAAAGGAATTTACATACATCATATATTGGATAGATAGGTTAACATAGAGAAAATCTAGGTATAAGAATGAATAAATTCTCTATCGACATCTATTGACAGATACTTGGGATAGCATTGACAAACTCAAAGTATCGTAAGTAGCAAACTCTTTCTTGAATTCAACTCATGGGATTTCTCGAATTAAATATCAAAACAATAAAGAGTTTATTACTTACTTGCGATTTTATCATGATTTCTCGAATTAAATATCTCTATGGTGTGTCCAGGAAGCGAATTCAAGAAAGCGATTGTTACTTACAATTTCTTCACAATTTAATGAAAAGAATAGAACTATTCTAAGGAATACAGACGGGTTAAGCTTAAAGATATTTATTGCTTGAACGTATTAACAGATTTTTTTTTGAGAAAAAAAAACAAAAAAACACAACAACAAATGTTTACATAAAAAATAGTACTTAGAGTTCACTCTTAAACATCCACAAACGATGGTCTCATGATATAGAATAGTTTTTACCATGTCTTATGGATTTATCACGATCAGGTATGTTCTTAGGTATCCACTGTGCGAAGAACCTAACCTCGTCTTCAGGACGGTGATAACCCCCTTAAACTCTTCTAGATTGAAAAGTGGAATCCTAGGATCATACTTTTAAATTAAAACTTTATCTGTAGGTACATTGCCCTTTACGTAGAGTGCTTCAACCCCGAAAAAGCTGCAAATTTCACTGACTTCCTCCTGAACATTTCTCAGTTCCTGACCAGCATTATTAAGTGGTGTAATCACTCTATCATAGAATCCCAGTCTGTTTATATGACATAATGTAGTACTCCACAAGCTTTTATCATACTCAAACATGTTATAGTTCTCTAGCCAATGATAACAGTCAATTTCTTCGAGTTCCATAGACAATAATAAAAATGCACATTCAAATATAAAACCACAAGATGATTTTTTCAAACTGATAAATTCTGTGTCATACAGTCCTATCATCTTGGTAGTTATTAATGTAGTTGTTAAGTAGAAAAATACTTCAGAAAACTTTTATACCTTCGCTCAAGGTTGAATGGAGTTATGGCTATGGGGGATGAGCCCTAAAACCATCTGAATTCATTGTGGGGAGGAGTCATAAAACCCTTGGAAGTCATTGCGGGGAAGATTCATTGAACTCTCGGTATCTATTTCAAAACCCGTAAAGCTATTTTAAAAGGTATAACAATTATTTATTTAACAGAAATCCTCGCTTTTTGAACGACCACCATGTAAAGAAAAAATCACACGGAATAAAACGAAATTTCTGTATTGTGTATCCAAGAGGTGACTTCAGGAAAGAGTTTGTTACTTGCTTACAATTTTTTCATAATTTCTTAAATGACGTTTCTGCATTGTGTATCCAAGAGGTGACTTCAGGAAAGAGTTTGTTACTTGCTTACAATTTTTTCATAATTTCTTAAATGAAATTTCCGTATTGTGTATCCAAGAGTTGACTTCAAGAAAGAAATTGTTACTTACTGAGAATTTTTTCATAATTTCTTGAATTAAATTTCTACATCGTGTATCTAAGTCATGAAAACAATAAAGAGTTTGTTACTTACTTGGAATTTTGTCATAATTTCTTGAACGAAATGTCTTTTTTTGTTTATCCAGCAGGTGAATTCAAGAAAGAATTTGCTACTTACTTACAATTTTTTCATAATTTCTTTCATGAACTGTCTTGTTTATTTACCCAGGAGGCGAATTCAAGAAAGAATTTGCTACTTACTTACAATTTTTGATAATTTCTTAAATAAATTTCTGCATTGTGTATCCATGAGGTAACATGAGTGTGTTACCTATTTACAATTCGTTCATAATTTCTTGAATGAAATTTAAGTATTGTGTATCCAATAGGTGAAAACAATAAAGACTTTATTACTTACTTGCGATTTATCCAGGAGGCGAATTCAAGAAAGAATTTGCTACTTACTTACAATTTTTGATAATTTCTTAAGTGAAATTTCTGCATTGTGTATACAAGAGGTGACTTCAAGAATGAGTGTGTTACCTATTTAAAATTCCTTCATAATTTCAGGCTATTAATGTAGTTGTTAAGTAGAGAAATACTTCATCAAACTTTTATACCTTCGCTCAAGGTTGAATGGAGTTATGGCTAGTGAGATGAGTCCTAAAACCATCTGAATTCATTGTGGGGAGGAGTCATAAAACCTCAAGTGGGAATTTCTTAAGAAAAACACTTACATTAGAAAAAATACTAAATGTTCCATTATTACCTAAGTAGGCACGTCAAATACGAAATACTAAAGTTAACTTCTCAAATAATAAGTCCCAGGAACCTAACGCCCACGAAAATCTAAAAAAAAAGAAAAAAAAAAGAGCTCGGTCTGAAAACCCAAACAGCTAAATTAACTATTCTAATTCATGATTTCAGGCACGTAAAACCACAAAATACTAAAGTTAACTTCTCAAATAATAAATCCCCAGGAGTCAAACACACACGAAAATCTAAAAAACCTAGGTCTGAAAACCCAACTTGGACTTGCAAACATCAACCCGGACATGCAAACAAAAAGAATCAATGAAATAAAATCAAAGTGAACTTTGAAAGATCAAGAGAATGTAACTGTGACAAGCTAAACCATGACAAAGCATTACTGAAATAATCCAACTCTTGCATTTCAATGAAAGAAAAACTCAATTCCTTTTAGAATTATTTAAACTAAATACTTACCTCCACCTCTAACTGAAAGTTCAGAAAGACGCAAAAGGTTTATTTATAGTCGACTCTCGCGGAACTCAAGACCCATTTAACTCAACCCCCGTGCAACTGAACCCTCCATGTAACTGAACCCCTGTATAACCGAAACCCTGTACAACTGAACCCCCATGCTACTGAACCCTCGTGCTACTGAACCCTCGTGCAACTCGATCCAATTTAACTAAACCCCCTGTGTAACTATATCCCCTTTAACTGAACCCTCGTGCAACTGAACTCTCCATGTAACTAAACCCCTGTATAACCGAAACCCTGTACAACTGAATCTCCATGCTACTGAACCCTCGTGCTACTGAACCCTCGTTCAACTCAACCCAATTTAACTAAACCCCTGTGTAACTATATCCCATTTAACTGAACCCTCGTGCAACTGAACCCTCCATGTAACTGAACCCCTGTATAACCGAAACCCTGTACAACTGAACCCCCGTGCTACTGAGATTTCTCATAGGCCACTGGGCTAATTTGGCTTTTGTGTGTGTCCCCATTGTTTTTTGTGGGTTCCATTGTAACTGAATCCTCGTGTAACTGAACCCCAAGCAACTGAAACCCCATGCATCTGAACCCTTGTGCAAGTGAACCATCTTTAACTGAACCCTCATGCAAACAATTCTGAGTGTAGCCTACTATTCTTTAATTAGCAGCATCGTACATTTTGTTTAAATACTTATTTTTTCATTTTCCAGATTCAAGATTTTTATTTAACCCAAATGAATAGACAAGCTGAAGTATTTAAAACGAGCCAACATAGAGCTATGATCGCAATGAATGGTACTTGTTATACCTCCAAAATTGACTCCCCCTCCCCCTCTCCTACTCCCCCCTGCCCCCTCAGAAATGGGGGAACGAAGGGAACGTCTTTAACTGAACCCTCATGCAAACAATTCTGAGTGTAGCCTACTATTCTTTAATTAGCAGCATCGTACATTTTGTTTAAATACTTATTTTTTCATTTTCCAGATTCAAGATTTTTATTTAACACAAATGAATAGACAAGCTGAAGTATTTAAAACGAGCCAACATAGAGCTATGATCGCAATGAATGGTACTTGTTATACCTCCAAAATTGACTCCCCCTCCCCCTCTCCTACTCCCCCCTGCCCCCTCAGAAATGGGGGAACGAAGGGAACGTCTTTAACTGAACCCTCATGCAAACAATTCTGAGTGTAGCCAACTATTCTTTAATTAGCAGCATCGTACATTTTGTTTAAATACTTATTTTTTCATTTTCCAGATTCAAGATTTTTATTTAACACAAATGAATAGACAAGCTGAAATATTTAAAACGAGCCAACATAGAGCTATGATCGTAATGAATGGTACTTGTTATACCTCCAAAATTGACTCCCCCTCCTACCCTCCCCTGTCCCTCAGAAGTGGGGGAATGAAGGGAACGTCTTTAACTGAACCCTCATGCAAACAATTCTGAGTGTAGCCTACTATTCTTTAATTAGCAGCATCGTACATTTTGTTTAAATACTTATTTTTTCATTTTCCAGATTCAAGATTTTTATTTAACACAAATGAATAAACAAGCTGAAGTATTTAAAACGAGCCAATATAGTGCTACGATCGCAATGAATGGTACTTGTTATACCTCCAAAATCGACTCCCTCTCCCCCTCTCCTACCCTCCCCTGCCCCTCAGAAATGGGGGAACGAAGGGAACGTTAGATCCTATTTTAAATTGACAATACTTTTCAAACGTTACTTGTGTATTATACAGACCACATCGGAGAGGTAAAGCGAGGTCAAGTCACAATGTCATTCTATCGTTACTTTTCAATTAAGCTATTGAATACCTTTTACCAATGTCTCTTGTAGGCGTCAAATCTATTAAGTATCTGAACATATTCTTTGTATTGTTGATGGAAGCATCCCATTCTTTAATTACCCGTGAGGCATTCTTAACCAACGCAATACATTTACGCAAATATGAGTACATTACAGCTCGGCAAGTTTTTTAAAAAACCGACCAATCAAGTTATTATATGGACTAACCACCAAGCTTTCTCTAATCTACTGACACACAAAAAATGAGTCTCATAATAGAAAACCTGTCTGCCAACCCATGTAGGGTTCATTGTAATAGGCCACTGGCCTGCGGTAAGGCATATTACGCAATCACTGGCTGGACCTTTACCACCCTTACTACTCACAAGCCATGATTCGTTTGTCCTCCTACTTTTTCTTCCATGCTAGTAGTGGAAGGCGTTTGAGGCATTTTTTGGCAATATCCTCTTCTGATCTCCGTATGGTGTGGCCGAACCCCCTCATACCCCTCATTTTCGTGACATCAGAGACAAGTGGGCAATCCCCGCCTCTTCTCCTGACCTCTTTGTTCGATACTCTGTCTGAGAGGAGAATGCCTAGTATATATCGTAGGCATTTGTGATGGAATACGTCCCAGTTTGACGCTTCTGCTGCTTTCAGTGACCCAGTTTCACACCCATAGAGAAGAACAGAGGTTACCATGGCTTTGTAAACTAGGAGCTCTTTGCGTGGAGAGACTTTTCTACGCTTAAAAAACGAGTTCCTTAGCTGCAGAAAGACGTTCCGTGCTGAGCATATGCGATCAAGGATCTCCTCTGATGATTCTCCAATTGCATTTACCCTTGAGCCAAGGTATTTGAACGACTGAAAGTCCTCGATTTGATTACCATTTAAGATCAAAGGGGTGTCATCCATCGCAGCTGTCCGCATTGTTTTCGTCTTCGGTAGGACTATTTGAACGCCATTCAAAAGTTCTCTGCTTGCTACTTCATTAATCATGGCCTGTGCATCTGTAACAGACTCAGCAGGTATGTCCACATCATTAGCGTAATCAAGATCTGTGACAGAGAAGGACGGGCTCACTTCCGCACCCTTATACTTGTCAAGGGCCACGAGAATCCAATAAATGACAAAATTGAATAAAGCCAGAGACGGAAGACATCCTTGACCTACAACCTCCGCAATCAGTACCAGATCCGAAATATCACTATCAATTCTAATTTGGAGCTTGGTCCCATCATAGTATACCTTCAAAAGTCTGATGATCTTCTCAGGGACTCTGTCCTCTCTCATTGTGACCCATGTGACGTTCAGATAGACCGAGTCGAAGGTCATGATGAAATCGATGAAGATTTGGATTGTCAAAAAAATTAGCATATAATAAATTATTTGATTTTGCGAGAAGAGGTGATCTATTTTTTATATTCAAAAATGATTAATCAGTGTTTTATTTTGAGGGCGAGCATAAGTTATTACATGCTGCTTAATTCACCCAAAACGCTAAATTCCATCGAAAAAAAGGAAAAATTGACAGTTTTAGTTAATAGCATATTATTTAAGTGTAGGGGGAGGGGAAGTTTTTCTAGATGGTAAAAGCGTAATAAAGATCCGTGACAGAGAAGGACGGTCTCACTTCCACCCCTTTATACTTCTCGAGAGCCACAAGAATCCAATCGATGACGAAATTGAATAAGGTCAGTAACAGAGCACATCCTTGACATATAGCCTCTTCAATCAGGACCAGATCTGAAAGATCGCTATCAACTCTTACTTGGGCCTTTGTTCAATCTTAGTACACTTATAAAGGCGAGCTAAAACTTCTCTGTTGAACCTCAACTTACTTGAAAATTTTTTACTATATGCAAAACCCATTCGCTTCTGTAGATGCGCGATAAGCAATTGATGGGATGTTCTTAGAGTTGAACCGATAGGAAGGCCAAGGTAAGTAAGAAACTGAATTGGCTTGACATTTGTATTTCCAAGAGCAATCGTAAAACCATCGGGGACTAATTTCCAATTAAAAGCAGGATTTCCGATTTTTCTGAGTTAAACTCTAATCCGAGCTGCTTATAATCATTCTGGAGGATGTTAAAATGTTCCTCTATATCCGAAACAGCGCTACTCGAATTAAATATATCCTCATCATATGATATTAACCAAATATCGTTAAATCGCAGGACACAAGTTGTTTTACATCTCTCTTTTCCTCGGATTATTGTATTATTAAAATTAGTAGGTGAAGCTATAGCCCCTTGTCGAGCCCCTTTTTAACCTGGACAACAGGATTATTTTTTATTTCAAAATCTGAATGCTGATGTGGGAGCTTATGTTCGGCTTTCAGGTTTACATACTTATCTTTTAAAGAAAGAAGGGTTCTTTTTTTACATTACATAAAGGAACGATAAAGTTCATTATAAATTTTGCCTATGCTAGTTTTATCGGATATTACATAAAATCTTGTAAATCTCTATAACGTTGTGTTATATTTCCGTAGAAAAAGGTTTCAATTTCTGTATTATCTTAGTTTTTAGGTCAGAATCGCTAAAACAAATTGTAAAAATATTTATAGTGTCTGAGCAACAATTTTAGTTTTTTAATTCAAACTAGAAAAATGCCTGAAAATTCTAAAATTAGTTTTTTTTATATTAAGGAGCGAACTGTAGCCCATAGTAACTCAAGTATTAAAAGGAATCATTATATAGATGATGATGCAACACATTTTTATTTTTAGAAATGATAGTATAACACAAACTTATTTTAATTATATACCATAAGAAATCACATGATGTAATAGGTGAATGCAGTGTTTATACACGTTCATCTTCCAAAAAAATAATTTTATTTTATTTTAGTAATAAGCTCAGGATTGCTACACTTATTATGTAAATGGCAAAATTATTTATGGTGTCTGAGCAATAATTCAAATATTTTAACTAAAACTAGAAAAATACCTGAAATTTTCAAAGTTAGTTTAAATTTTGTTAGTTTCTAACTACCTGACGTGTTATTAAATGTGTATTTCCATTAAAAAAAAACATTTTTTATGTTAATTTATAGTTCAGGATCGCTAAAGTTATTATTCGGGTTGCCGCGGTAGCTAGTAGCCTAGTAAGAGACGATCACGCCCCATAGTAAAAACTAAAATAACCCATAACTCCTAAAAATAGAGTCAGATTAAAACAGGAAGTACACTATTAGAACCGCTTTGTTCGAACCCCTATATAGGAAAACTTACCATTCCTTGGCTTGAACAACAAGGAAAATATATTGGCTTGAAAATATTTGACGTAATAAGTGAATACAATATTTATATACGCTTATCTATCGACGAGATAATAATATAAGAAATATATAAGTACAAGAATCATTCTGCATATGCGCCCTATTTTTTTGTTTTTTTTGTATTTTTCCTCCTCAGATAGCTAGGCCTTGGAAAATCATATTGAGCTATATAATGGCTCATTTTAAAAGAAATTGCTACATCTAGTGCTTTTTTTAATTAAAAATAAAATAGTTTTTAAAATAGAATCAAATTTGACAAAATAACTGCATTTTTGTGTATAAGCTTGATGAATGACGGTATAAATGTTTACATAAAGGGCTACGAACTGTAGCCAATAGTAACTGAAGTAATAAAAGGAATCGTTATTTAGATGATTATTTGACATTAAGGATCAATATAGTTTACTATAAATGTTGATTATGTAAGTTTTTACGTTAAAGAACGAACTGTAATCCATATTAACAGAAGTCCTATAAGGAATCATATATAGATGTTATATATTATCTACAATCATTGGACCGTTTACATAGGTAATATGGAAGTGGTAGAAGCCTGCCCTCAATAGAATTGGCTAAAAAATTAACCCATGAAGAAGCCCACACTGAAAGTGATTGGATAAAAAAAATGTCACTTCAGGAGGCCATTGACAACAGTAGATGGTGAAAAAAACCACCTTCTGGATAAAGTTCACCCCTCTTTTGAGGAGGAAATTCAAAAAAGGGCAGAAGAACAACTTGATCCAAACAGTGGCAACTTTCCCCGTTACAGCACTGTTACTTCCAAGTGTCAGCATTTCTACCATTTTTGCAGAATTCAAAAAAGAAGCCAACATATTTGGGGCTTTATATGCAAAGATCTGAGTATCAGATACTAGACTGATAATGGTAAAGAATGCTGTAGTAGAAGCAGCAGATATCAATTTTCACAGCGTCGCAATTCCCTTGTCACAGACAGGATTGAACCTGCATACCTCATTTAAAGAGACACGCTTTCATCCATTGTGCTCTGACAGGGTATTCAATAATTTGATTTTTCTAAAAAACTGTGTACATTTTTTTTAGTAAAGCGAATGAATTAGCAATATTTGACACTTTTTGATTTTACAAATAGTTTGTTTTGCTACAAAACAGCATATTCTTTTGATAAAGTTATTACAATAGCAATCTTTGACACTTTTCAATTGACTTATTTGACTTAAAGTACAGACAAGCCTTTTATCACTATATATTAATGTACCAGCATTCAGTTCAATATGTAAACTCCACGAGAAATATTTTTTCGAAGTTAAACTAAGAACGAATTTTAGCCCATAAAAACTGAAATACTACAATAAATTATCAAAATCATGATGGTGCAACACATTTGTCTTTTGAGAAATTTACAGTTAGAACCGGACACTGGTATACTTACATATATCAAAGTTACAGCTGTTTCTTGCAACCGAGTAAGAGACAATCACGTCCAATGTTATGAAATATAATAACCCATAACTTTGCTACAAGAAAAGTTGCTTGAACTACGATATTCTGCATCGAGAGCATCTTTTTTCCGTTTTTTTTTCACTCAGATAGCTGGGCATTAGATTATACGTGCTTTTGTATTTAAACAAAAAATTTAAAGCAAAATCAATATTTTACAGAGAACTGCATTTTCATATAATAGATAATGAATGTCGTCTTAGATTCATTAGAACTATGACGTAAATAGAAAAATGTATATTATGACGTTACCTGAGATGAAAATGGTTATAATTCTGATGCTATAATGCAAGAAGTAATGACGTCAAGGTATAATATAAATAAAAGTAGTGTAGAACATAGATAAAATATCAATAAGATGCCTTCTAAGCAAGTTATACGCTTATATGACGTAATAAGTGAATGCAATATTTATACACGTTTATCTTTCGACAAGAAATTTTATTTTACTTTTGTTCTCAGTTCATTTATAATAAAGAACGAACACAAGCTCATAGTAACTGAAATTATATTAAAGTACGATCATTAGTAAAACAAACTATTGCATATATTAGACTTAGTTAGCTGCCTGATTCTTTGAGGCTCGTCTCTTCCTATGTCAAAAAACAAAAGCCTTCGGTTTTTTTCTCGTTTGTAATCAGGTTTCAAATAGTTTGTGCTAACGAACTCTTGCTAACGAACTTATATAAGTTTCATCGGTATCATGATTGTAGAGATAGCTGAAACCTAGTAAAGAACAAACCATGGCACAGTAACTAGAAACTTTACTAAGGGCATTGGTTCGTCCTTTACTAGCTTGCATTTACCCTTGCAACCATTATATTAAGAGACGATCATTGGAAGAACTAACCGTTCCATATATTTGACTTGGTTAGTTGCCCAATTCTTTGAGGATCGTCTCTTACTATTCTAAATTAGAAAAAGCCGTAGGCTTTTCCTGTTTGTATTCAGGTTACAATTAAGGACGAACTCTAACTTATACTAACTAAAATGTGTATATGGGTGTAAGGAGTGGTTACAGTATCATGTTTGCAGCTGTAGCTGTAATCTAGTTTATAGTAAAGAACGACGTCTAGCCCATGTTAACTGAAATAACGTATCGTTTCAAGATAACTTAAAGCAAATATCTTTTGAAAGTTGCTTCTCTAAGGTATGAAATATAATTACATAAAGAAACGATAATTTTCATCATAAATAGTGTCAGTCAAGCGAATCTCATTTAGTAGTTATTAATATTAGATTTGTTTTGTTTTTTTTACATAAAGGACCGACTTAGTTTATTATAAGTGCCGAGTATGTAAGTTTCAACAGATATAGCTGGTTATAACTCCTAAAACTACAATACGATCAAAAACAAAGTACTCTATTAAAACCGCCTTGTCCGAAACCCCTCTATAGGAAAATTATAGTACATTGGCTTAAACAACAAGGGAAATATAAGAGCTTGGAAATCTAGGAAAGTGTCTGCAGCCAGGTACTGTATACAGCATCTTTTTTCTTCTTCTTCTTCTTCTTTTACCCAGATACCGGGGTGCTGGAACATCATAGAGAGCTGTTTAATGGCTCATTTTAAATAAAATTGATGGGGAGAAAAATCTTTTTTTAAATAAAAAATTATTTAAAAATCAAAATCATTTTTTTACGAAAAAAACTGCATTTTCGTGGTCATTACAGTAAAGAACGAAGTCAAGCCCATAGTAATTATTAATGATAAATAGGGTTTATTTAAATTTCATTGGTATCATATCTGTAGAGATGGTTGAAACCTAGAAAAGAACATAATATGGCACATATTGGACTAAGTTAGCTGCCTGATTCTCTGAAGTTGGTCTCTTACTATTCAAAATAAGAAAAAACCATAGGCTTTTTCCTGTTTGTAATTTTAATCTGGATTGTTATATTAAAAGACAATCATTAGAAGAACAAACCATTGCATATATTAGACTAAGTTAGCTGTCTGATTCTTTGAGGCTTGTCTCTTACTATTCCAAAAAAAAACGTAGGCTTTTTCCTATTTGTAATTAGGTTTTATAATAAAGAACGAACTCTAGCCCATAGTGACTTAAATATTTTATATAAATCCGGGTTGCAGCGGTAGCTAGCAACCTAGTAAGAGACGATCACGTCCCATAGTAAACTATTGTAAAAATAAATTCTAGCCTATACTAACTGGATTACATAAAGCATCTATATAGTTTAATATAAATAGGGACTATATAAGTTTTATCCAATATAACTGACATCTAGTAAAGAACAAACTACGGCATATCCAGGTTGCAGTGGTAGTTTATAAAAATAATCAATAAAGTTCATCATTAATGGTGTCAGTTACATATAACGTCATACATATCATAGACCTCTTTTGCTTTTTCCTGTTTCCTCAGTTACTATGAGATAGACTTCGGTCCTTAGTGTAATTTAATCACTTAAGTATAACATAAACTACTTAAAAATTGTATGCTCAATTGCCGGACTGGTGTATCGGATAGCGTGTTGGAGTTCTAATCTGAAGGTTGTAGTTTCAATTCCTGCCGTAGCCAATTTTACGCATTTGTCAATTTAAAGTCTAAACAAAACATCATTTAATAACTAATATATAATTGTGAAGCCGAATTTAACAAATAAGACCTTGCTACTAAGTTCAATTCAAATTTAGAATAATTGTTTTGCAAGATATTTTTATAGTAACTTTAAAATAATAAGTCAAATATTGGATAATAATAACCTAGAAAAGCCTACCGATGGTAAAACTGCCTCTAAAGCTCCATTTTTTTTTAATATTTCAGTTACTATCATCTAGCATTTGTTCTATATTATAAATGTTGTAATCCTTTGTTAAAATATGTTAAAACATTTTTTCAATTACCAGTTTTTTGCTCTTTACGCAATTTAATATCCATTCTTCCTGGGGTCAGTTCAAAGATATTTGATTATTACAATAAATTATTACAAATTTGATTATATATATATATATATATATATATATATATATATATATATATATATATGTATATATATATATATATATATATATATATATATATATATATATATATATATATATATATATATTATATATATATATATATATATATATATATATATATATATATATATATATATATATATATATATATATATATATATATATATATAACCCGGCTTTAAAGCCGCTTATCTTCTAGCCGCAGACAATTTGTTGTCTTTTCATAATGCAGTATTTTCAAAGATATTTGATTATTAAAGCAAGTCCGATATCTAACAACGATATCTGCCAAGCTACAAATATTTTTGCATTTACCAGTTTTTTGCTCTTTACGCAATTAAATATTTTTTCATAATGAAGTCTATTCAAAGATATTTGATTATTACAGCATGCCGATTTCTAACAACGATTTCTACTAAGCTTCAAACTTTTGGTTTTATTTTTAAAGGTTTTTGAATTGTTGTTATCCCTTGTTAAAATATAAACAAATATTTTTGAATTTACCAGTTTTTTGCTCTTTAAGCAATTAAATGTTTTTTTGATACTGCGGTCTATTCAAAGATATTTGATCATTACAGCAAGTCCGATTTCTAACAAAGATTTCTACTAAGTTTTTGCTCGTTCCGCAATTCAATGTCTTTTCATACTGAGTCTATTCAAAGATATTTGATTGTTAAAGGAAGTCCGATTTCTTACAACGATTTCTACTAAGCTTCAAACTTTTGGCTTGCTTATCTAAGGTTTTGAAATTGTTGTAATGCCTTGCTAAAATATATACAAATATTTTTGCAATTACCAGTTTTTTATTCTTTAGGCAATTTAATGTCTTTTTATACTGAATCTATTCATAAACTAATTTAAAAAAAATTTCTACAAATAAGTTTCTAAAAAAAAGTAAAGAACTCCATTAAACCAAAAATGAACAAAAATAGAATCAAATTATGTACCAAGCATGCAACTACCACAAATCAGTACCAATAAATAAATGAAACCCAAAACAAACAGAAATTGAAATATGTCAAACTCAAAACGAGCAGAAATTAATCTGAGTAGGTTTCTAAGCCCTACGCTTTCTAAAAGCCAGAATTTAATTTGTATTTTATTCAAATTTTTTTAAAAATGTTTTCACTTTTATAACCTTAAGAAATCAAAAATTAATTAAGATTTTATGGAATAAATATCAGCATATGTACATTAAACTGACAAAGCATATTTTTTTCAGAAAATTCATTTGAATTCTTTTTTCAGTTCTTTACTGAAAACGTTTGACACTTAGAGCTCAAAATCTTATTCTATGGCCAAAAAAATTTATTCATAATTAATTCTCTTTATACAAAAAACCTTGAAAGCAGTGGCGTTGTTTCAGGCGGGCAATGATTTGGAGAAAAAATGATTCTACAGTTTGTGCTCTTGACTTTTCGGATGGAGATCCCTCTTGCCCCCCTCCCCCAATAAACTGTTGGAGCTACATTTCTGCTTGAGAGCTCCAATTCAACTTTGTAATTCCAAGTAATTCTAACATGACTGCTAATAAGGTAATGTTTAACATGAGAAGAATTATTATTGTAAGTTATTCATATTTGAGCTTAAATTATTACTACACGCCCACCTATGTATGTATTTATAATTAGTCAAGAAAATGTGTCATAAATACTATTAATTTTTTCTTTTTCATTTTAATTTTTCAATTATGTTTTTATTCCGCATTCACATAATTTTCATTAAAAATATTCAAGGGAAATGCTACGTTTTTGTCTAAATTACTACGGTGCAAAAAATAAGCAAAGCTAGTTCATCAGATTCGGCGCGTTTTTCGTCTATAAAAGCTTAGACATTAATAATTTTATGAGTCCAAAGACAATCTATCCTTCAGAAATAGTTTGATTGCTTAGGCTGTTCCCGTGTCTGACTTTGAGTGCTTGTAGGTGTTTTTGTCTCTTTCTCTCATTTGCCTATGTGTCCGAGCGGGTGGTTGCATGTTTCCGTGTCTGACTGTATGATTGTAGGTGTTTCTCTCTGTCTCTCTCCCTCTCTCTTTCTCGTTCTCTCTCCCTCACACTATGCCTGTGTGTCTGAAAGGTTGTTTGCATGTTTCATCTTTCACTTTTTTTTTAAAACATGATGCGAGTTTATCCTTCCAATGTGCAAAAAATACTGTTTGAAAATATACAACAAATTAGATAGTTTTGATGACCAGCCATAGAGTACCACTGGGGGCAGTCACATAAAAAAATAAAAAGTGTTACTACAAACATTATTATTCCAATGGGAAAATCACGACTAACATATCTGTATCAACTTCATTTCATGTTTGGAAAATACCACATGTAATTTTTTTTTGTTTTAAGTATATTTTATCTCATTTTATTAAATTAAAAAAAAGTTCGAAATAAAAAAAAGAAGTGCTACTACAAACATTATTTTTCTAATAGTAAAAAACACAACTAACATATCTATATTATTCATATTTCGTATTTCAAACGTATTAAATGTGATTTTTTTGTTTAAGTATATTTCATGTCCTTTTAAGACATGTAAAAAAGTAAAAAAAAATTCTATGTTGAAAAAAAAATACTACTTAAAAAAAAGTTGGAAAAAATTGAACTTCATAAAATGTATAAGAAAATGGGGGAAGGGGCAAGAAAGCTGGGGAGGGGCTATTCGAGCCCTTGGAGGTTGGGCCATGGATGACTAATGGCTGCCGTATCATTGCCTAAAATGTATATTACTTTTTGTAACAGGAATTTTTAGTAGCTCCAATAGTATATCCACTATGGGCGTCATCAAATCCATAACCCCCTCACTACTTGATTTCTAAGGATTGATTTGGATTTCTAGGGATTCTTTTGGATTCTATAATAAAATTATATTCTCAGCTTCTTTTAATACAATACATTTGAAATTCCCGCGTTAAAATTACTTAATGTAGCTTTCCTATAAAAATGTAAAATCGATTTCATCCAAACCAACTACAAAATTCATTCATTTAAATTGTAATGGCTTCGCGTTGTCAATTATACTCATGCAAATATTTGAAAATGATAACAATTAAACAATTAAAAATGTTTCAAAGGCTTAAGAAAACGTGAGACTGACTCAAGCTGTCAATAATTTGTAACCTATCAATGATTTCTGTCAATGGATAATCATATTCTGACAGAATTCCATCACCTTTAATAAGTAGGTCAAATTCCTGAAGGAACAATATCTAAGTATCCTCTGTTATGCATACTATTTTTGGTCAGTTTACAGAATAGATTCATAATATAGTCTTGCCACTGTACTGGCAAGGTTTAGTGTCCAGATAAGGCTATATCTTCTGTATAAATGGTCTTGACAGTGGTCTTGACAGAGGACCTCTACCCCTTACACTACTAATATAGACCAATCTAAATTGTAAGACCCTTGATATGACGTATAGATCTGATTAGTATCCAATTAGAATGGAAGAAACAGACTAGTTTAATGGCATCATATACGTAGCTACCTTTTGAGTAAGGCTTTAAAAAAACTTTAAAAAAAGCGTTAAAAAAAGCATCAAAATTTGTGTCAATCAAATGCCAATGCCAATAAAAAGCTTTAAAAAACGCATCAAAAATTTGTTTATATACATTGTTGCTATTTTTTTACAAGCTGGACAAATATTTCGGGGGGGGGGGCAGCTATACCCTCTTTCACGCCTCTTTTTCACCAAAGTCGCCTGAGATAGCCGTTTCTCAGCATAGTTGAAAGGTCCAATAAAAAGCTTTAAGAAAAAAGCTTTAAAAAACGCATCAAAAATGTATTTATATATTTTTTTTTGTTTTTTTACTAGTTGGACAAACATTTCGGGGATGGGGGTCAAACCCCTCACCCCTGGAAACGGCCTTGTTCTGGGCTTAACATCGTTGTTAACTAGGTTGGAGCAATCGCTGCAATTATGATAAAATACTTGAAAAATATGTTTTTCAGTTGATCGGGTTTATCGACTAGTTAATCTTTTATACCAAACTTTAAAATTTTCAATTTTCAGCAAGAATTCATTTTCAGGTCATATATACAAAATGTAAAATTTTGTATTTTTTGCCAGAAGAAGGATCCCGAATATGGCTTTATTTGTTTGTTTTTTTGAATGCTTTTTGTTTGTGTTCTCCAAGGGTGATCCTATCAAGCCAGTGATCCTAGACGATTGGGAAAGGGCTCAATTGATCGGAAACCAAAAGTTCTAATGCCAATTCTAAGTGACCAAAACGACTGTAAGGTGGCTATCCCCCCTTTGACGCCTCTTTTCCCCCTAAGTCAACGGAAATAGCCGTTTTTTAGCATAGCTGAAAGGTCCAACAATTATGACTTTGAAGATAACATGACCCCCACAACCCCTGGAAAAAGGGCTGTAAGTTACGAAATTTAATAATTATTTACGTTTAGCAATTGTTACTGGGAAGTATACCGATATTTTGTCTTGGGGGGACGAATTTTCTGCTTGGGAGACTTTAGAAGGACAGAATTTTAATAGGGAACCAGGGGTGAGCTTTCCAGGGAAAATTTTACACTGGAGGAATTTGCAAGAGCTTCTAAACGAAATTCTTTTTATTTTTTTTACTTTGTCTTTGCCGACTAAATTTAACATCTAGAAATATTCCAGGAGGAATTTTTAGCGGGGCTTGATTTTTAGCGGGGAGTTTTCAATGGGTTTTGAGGAAATTCTCCGCGGGGGAAAACCTTCAAGGGGGAGTTTTTCGCAGGATTGATTTTCCACAGGGGTGGGGGTATTTCCGGAAAGAATTTTTCACGGAGGGTAATTTCCGATACGATTTGAGAGAACATCATAAAGTAAATTCTTTTGAAATGAAAATACGATAAGGAGAGCTATTCAGGCAGAATCGTCGGCAAGAATCTTTCCACAGAGGAATTTTTCGTGGAAAAGGGATTTTCGATGGAGATTCAGATGAATTTCTTTATTAGCATTATTTAAAAACACTCAGAAAATAAAAGAAAATTTATTCAACTAAAATTAAGGAGCAACATTAAAACTTGAAACGGACAAAATTTATTATGCATATGAGGGGGTTTCCTCCTCCTTAATATCTCATTTTTTACGCTAATGTGTGACTTTTTGTTTCCAATTATTTAATAGTGAATCTTGAAACGCAAGGGACCTTTAATTTGTTGAATAGGCTTTTTCAAATGTTCTAAAAAATTTTATCGTAAAGAGCGAGGTATTGAGGAGGGAGCAACTCCTCATATACACAATAATTCCTATTCATTTTAAGTTTTATTTTTCTCCTTACTTTCAGTTGTTTATTACATTTAATATCTGTAAAATACAGTTACATTGCTTCAAGCTGCATTAATTTTGATTTATTAGCAATGCACAACTGAAATTACTTAGTATTGTATTAATACGTCCGAGCGCCCAGTACCCCCATAGTAGCATATCATTCTGAGCGCACATATATCATAACATTCGAAGAGGCCAGCGGGTGTTATAAGAGAAAAACCATCCAAATTATTGCATGCGCTTTAAGCGCAAACATATCATAACATTCCGAGCGCACATATCTGGTTTTATCTCATCTTCCGGGTGATAAGGAGAATTCTTGGAATAGCCTTTATCTTTTAGTGAAATATGCCTTTGGATACAAGCGGCCAGGCGCAGAGTACACATCATGTGATCACTGATATAAAAGTTTGATTATGTGTTAGTTAGTATCTCAGTTCCATAAAGACACTTGATTAGTTTACATCGCTTCAAGATGGAAAAAAACATTCAAATATTTTAAAAACGAGTGGTTTTACAATTTCAGCTTGATGGACTTGACAGGGATGATATGAAGACAAAAGCCCCAATATAGCAGTTTAACTTGGAAAGGATTGCCGACTAACATTTGAGTCGGACGATATGTTTGGTAAATATTTTATATCATTGAGTAAATTTAAGTCGGAAGACCAATTATATTTCGCCGCAAAAGTGAATATAATGCATATATTGAGACTAAAACATGGATTGAAAGCAATCATGAAGCACATTGAGGAAAATGGATTGACTCGCCTCACAAGAAAAGAGTGAAAATGTATTCTTTTATTATATTTCTGACAATAAAAATGTTATTATAATGATTTGTTTTAGGTTAGATCTTTTAGTTGATCGTTTACTCTTCTCTCTCTAAGGTAACCAATAGGCGTTGAGAATTTGCAAAAAGTAGAAACTTGCAAACGTTAGTTTAGTCTATAATGAGTAGTGGGAGTGTCAAGAACGAAAATGGATGGACTTAGAAGAGTGTTTGAATCTAAATGATTAATTTCAGATTTTAACTGTACAAAGTAACTTGTTCTCTAAAAAAGTGCTTGAAATTATCACGGAAAATGATTTTCCATCTTTGGACTATTTTGTGAGGCTTTTAAGTTGTGGTCCAAATGCAATTACTCAACTTATCGATGCATTAATTGAAACAAAAAAAAAATATTGTGTTTTTGCTTTTAAACACTACCTAGAAATTCGTTTAAGACAGGCATTTTGTAAGAAAACAAGAAATAAGTCGAATAAGATTTATGTTGTCACTCGATTACTCCTCCTCCTATAAGACATCCCTTTTATCGATCTTGAGTCAGTTTTTTATAGGCAGTGAGACAGTCAACATTAACAATATGTTCTACATACGTTCAATATGTTTATATACATTGGGCAACTGGTCGTCATGTGAGAACTGCACTAGAGTTGATGACTATTATCAAAAGTGTAGATTATGCAATCCACATAAATTGCATAGAGGATATGCTGTACCAATTAAGGATTGTAATTCTTGTCTTGAAGAGGCTTGTGACTCTCACTCTAATGGATATCTGTGCTCAAATTGTCACTATGATAAGATTGATCAATGGGAGAATACTTACCATGGTATGATTGGAAAAAACCCTAAACGTGATTTCAGTTTATTTCTAAGGGATTGGTATTGTCGTGAATTTAAATTGTTTTGGTTCGAAGAAGTTGGAGCACGTTTCAACTGTAAAAACATCACGAGAGCATGGTTTCTACGTCATCGTTGTTAGGACAATAGTAGCTATGACTATAAACCTACTGGTTTTTTATTCGGCTGTTACAGAAAGTAATTCTTCACATGAGAATATCGTGTGCGATATTACTTCAAATAGTCCGAAAGAAACATTTGAATTTTACAATATGAATCATAATAGTATCATTGACATCACAAACAGATTTAATAAAAATGAAGTTACATTATATTGTGGAAAATTGGACCCTGACTTTGCACACCAGGATCAGTACAAGTTGAATCCCGATCTCCCGCCACTAATCGTTGTCCCCGACGATGAACTAAATGCCGAAGAAGAATAAGAATTATAAACGGTGAAGACAAAAGACTTTTTATAGTAAATATATATATTTTATAAATCAACAAATTTACAAACATTATTATAACTTTATATTCTTAGGGCACTAAAATCATTATTATACAAGTAGGAGAGGATATTTTCTACTATAAAGTCATTCAATCAAGAATTGTATACATAAATGCTGAGAAATTCACTGTAAGTTTAGTCAAGACATCGAAAAATAAAATATAGTAATGCATGAAAACCACAGCTTTTGGTTGATAAGTCTTGTACACTTCTGATTTTGAATAATTGTTTTCCCACTTCTTTCAACGAAGTTTTTGATGTGAGATGTATAGAATGTATAAGGTACACCAAGAGGATCAAAAAATTCTATATTCTTTGCTGTTTGAAAGATTCACAGCCAATGCCCCGTCTGCACAGTCGATGGACTACTATTAACAATGATAATGATATTGTTAGCACTATGAATATGTTCATCCGAGGTTATGCAACAGGATTTATATTTGGACATATATTGATCCAAGTTAGATACATCAATTATTTGATTGGTGTTCATGGTGTCAAGTCTAATAGAATACTACCGTCAGGGATAATTTCCCAATAGGTTTCGAATTGTTTGAATGAGATTAACGTTACACTCTCCGTCAATGGTTTGAAAAAGGTACAATGTAAACGTACAGTGCCCATTCAGGCAATACTCAAATCATGATCACCAGACACATCCAAAATAATGATACCGTGACTTTTTGCGAACATTGTTTCGGTTATATCATTTTCAAATAGTTGTGAATCTCGATCAGGGCATTTCATTGTCAATTCATATAGGATCCTATATGATTTAGCGAAGAATAAATTGTAGAGAGGAATTCCATTTTGTTTCAAACAGTTCGTGGTAACGAACTGTAAGTAAGGAGCGACCCGGCTCAATGGTAACCGATACTCTAGAAAACAGTATTTTGACACAAATAGATACATAAAAACAATCAAATTTTAATGCTGATTTCAAATATATAAGGTTCATCAAATTTAATCCTACCCATCAAAAGTTACGCGCCTGAGAAAATTTGGCTGATTTTCGAAAAAAAGGGGGAAAGACCCCCCAAAAGTTATAGAACCTTAATGAAAATCACACCATCATATTCCGCATATCATAAAACCCTACTTTAGAGGTTTCAAGCTCCTATCTACAAAAATGTGGAATTTTGCATTTTTTGCCAGAAGAAAGATCACGGGTGCGTGTTTATTTATATATATATTTATTTATGCCCGCTTACAATGGAGAAATGGAGAAAAAAAAGCGGAGTACAAAATGAAACAAACAAAGAAGAAAAAACATGTTCAACACTAAAAATTAAATACAGGTATTTCATTCACAGAAACAGTGGAGTCAGCGGTGAGTCGTAGAGTTTACTGAGGGATCGTCTTGAGGCTCTCCGTTCTAGATCAATCACCTTGGTTGATGGATCAAGGATTCCACATATGGATGAGATCTCCGTGTTAGAAAATCTTAGTGGAAGTCCAAGAAAAAATTTTGCAAATCTGTAATACGTGGTTCGTATTTTTCGACGCTCGGTGGGAGACAACATTTCCCACAAGGGTGATATATACCAGACGGCAGGAGAGACGACGGCGTTGAATAGTTTTGACTTAATAAATCGATTAAATGACCACTTGCATTTGACAGCTTTTCCATATGCTGAGCGAATAGATTTACAGACTGATTCAGCCAACAAGCCTCTAGTTGACCTAGGCGTCTGGCCATACGTGATACCAAGGTAATTTAGGGACTGGGACTGCTGGATTCTGATACCGTCATGGACAAGATTGGAATTGGTCGAGTTGGTGCCGCTAAAAACGATAAATTCGGTTTTCTCTATGTTGACTCGTAGTCCTATTCTTCTGTATAGGGTCACTAAAAGACGAAGATTCTCTTGTAGACCCCTCAGCGTGCTGCTTAGGAGCAACAAGTCATTTGCATAAGAAATGAAACTTAGATCCAAGCCCTCCAAAAAGAAGGTCCCACGAACGAATCTAGTTACAGAGTAAATCGCAGAATTAAAGATGATAGGGCTTAGAGCAGATCCTTGCCGAACTCCTTTGAAGAGCCGAATGGGTTCAGAAAGCTTTTGCTTGCGGTGACCGGCGATTGTTTCCCATCCCAAAGCTAGACGAATATGCGTGTGGGAGTACCAGTCATGGAGAACAAGGACAATGCGGGGGTCGACTCCTGAATCTAAGAGGCACCACAGTGCCTGCGATTGGACGACAGAATCGAACGCAGCGGAAATGTCGACACTGCAGGCAAAGAGTGGCTTTTTAACTAAAGATGTAGACCTCATTATTCTTCTTAGTAGCCGATGGGCGTGTCCACAGCCCATCCCATTTCTGAATCCAAGTTGTTTGTCTCCCATTAGAGCGTGCGACGTAATATGGGGCAACAGTACCTTCTCAAATACTTTGCTGATAACCGATGAAACTGTGATTGGTCTGTAGCTTTTACAAAGTAAGAGATCTCGATTCTTTTTCAGAATATTGGATGTGCGGCAACCATGAAAGTTGGCAAGTGTGAGTCCCTGCTCGATGCTCATTTGGAATAGTAAGGCTAAGTACTCATGTAGACGTTCTGTGCCGTGCTGTAAGTGCCTCGGAGTGATCCCATCGAGCCCTGGAGACTTGTTCTTTTTCAATTTTCTCACAATTATCTCAATATGCCATTTGGAAACAATGACATCAGTGCGGCGGAGTTTTGCGCTGATTAATTGCCTATCTAACTCAGATTTATATACGGAGTCCAGCTCGTTGGGTGGTGGCGCAAACACGTCCTTGTAATGGTTTACCCAACTTTCATCGGGAATGGGACTTTGCACATCAGCGTCGGCCCTGTTAGATTGGAATCGCTTCCATAAGATGTTTAGGTCACTCCTGCAATCACAAGACAACTTCTCCACTTGCTGGACTTGCATATTCTCGACAGTACGTTTGAATTCTTTTTTGGCATGTCGAAAGCACTGAAAAACTACTCCAGAGCGGGGTTTGTCGCAGTCCTTCCACAATTCGTACCAGAACTTGGATCTCTTCTTGGCAAACTTGACATTTGGGTTATCCCATCCCTTTTTACGAGTGTTGGGGTACACTTTTGCCACTGAACAGCGGCAGATTCCGCAAGCTTCATCGAATGAACAATTTCGGAGCAAAAGATGTTCAGAGCTAGTCTGTCTTCATTTTGGCCATGAGTAAGCAGGTGGAACGGTACTTTGATTTTAGCAAGAGTTGAGTCAAGAACATCTTTGTACAAGGACTGATCTATCCTTTGCCATTCACTCTTGATAAACCATGATCGCCCGGGGCACCGCTTGTAGGTGGAGAATGGTACCATTAAGCTAATCCCAAGGTGATCGCTACAATTGTGTACCGAGTCAACAATGGCTTTAATCCCGGTCGGAAGTAGGAAATTTACGAAAAAGTGATCGATATCTGATGTAGCCAGGGATGCGCTGTGGACAAACGTGAAGGACTGGGATTTTGGAACCAGGGCCATAGCGTCTGGCAGACACCCCCTTAATATGGTGAAAAAACGATCATCATCCAGAAGCTGACAGTTGAAGTCCCCACAGATAATAATCTTTTCTGAATTGTATTGTTCGGCCAACCTCCCGAGTCTCGCACAAGCCTTCGTGTAACGCCTTTCTGAGAGGACATCACGATAATTTGTAGGGAGGTACACTGATATGACTATAAAGACATTTGGACCAGGAACTCTGATCGCAGAAAAATAATCGCATGAATCAATTAGCGTGCATTGCAAATTGGAGTCTGCAATGATCAAGATTCCACCACTCGGCCTTCCAACTGAGCGGTTGCGGATAGCAGGCTGCAAAAAATAGTCCTTTCCTGGAAATCGGTCAAGGATTGCTGAATGATCGGCTGTTACCAAATGTTCCTGAATGCATATTATGCTATGCTTGGTTACTAGATCACTTAAAACAGACAGCTTGTGTGGAGCGTGCCCGTATATATTTCTGCTATAAAGCGAGATAGTTGCATTCATTGCTTACGTTTGTTTGAACTAGCCTCTAATTGTCTTTTATAAACCGGGCATTGCGAGCTATAACATGGATGCTTTCCAGAGCAATTAGCACATTTAGTGTCATGGACACATGGATTGTCTTTAGGGTTTTCGTGATCGCCGGAGCACCTGGAACACTTCGCATTGTTAGGGCAATCTCGTTGCAAGTGGTCAAACTTTTGGCATTTAAAACACCTCAGAGGGGCGGCAACATATTTGTCCATCTTGATATGGCAATAACCGACGTAAACGTCGTATTTCAGTGCTTTTTCAAGAGCTTCTTTGTCTCTGAATGTTAGCTTGACTGACTTGCTAGTACCATAGCGTTTCGCTTCTTTGATCCCTTCCATAGCAGACTTAATCTCCTCGTTTGTCGTATCTTCAGGGCAAATTTAGCCACTGCCAGGAATTTCGGTTTATGGACTTTAACTACAGCTGCGGAATTTGATTTCATGCTATTAGCTATAGCTTCTGCATCATGCTCGGTTCTAACATACAACACCAGCGTATCGCTTCTCGTAACTACCTTCTGTACTTTTCCGGATGCACCATTGGAATCAAGAAATTCTTTCTGCTTTAGGCACGATTTATAGATTTCGGGTGGTGCTTCTTTTACGTGAAGTGGGATACTTAGAGATTCGCTGGGAGTAACCCACGTTTTAGTGACAAAACTGGCGTTGCATCGGTCCAGCCATGCATTCATTTTTTCACCACATTCGTTTAGTTTGCACGTTAATGAGGTAAATACATCGTGAGGTATGGAAGGAGTCTCAGATGGATCATAAATAGTGAACTTGAAAGGGAAATCACCCTTAGCGTCCAATTCCTTCATAGCATGAATCGCATCTTCTACAAAAACAGATGCATTTATTGTGCTTCTACACTCTTTCAAAATGGTTCCATCTTTATCTAATTGATCTCGTATAAATCTTACGGCTTGTGTGACAGATTCCTTGTCAAAAAATCTCACGGCAGTGCTTACAACCGATTCATGGGGAATATCTTTGAAGTTAAGTGAGCGCTGGATGAAATTTAAAAAAGGGCTATATAAATACTTGATTTTTGCCATTTTTCTTCGCTTATAATCTATCCAAATTAAGTCCAATCGTACCCAAAGATGTCACAAAAATTAACAATTCAAGTACTTAATCACATCCAAAACCGGTCCAGAAAGTATTCGCAAACATATACGTATCACCTCTGGCTATTCACTCGTTTCTTGGGTGAATGAATGCTGAATGAACTACACAGAAAGAATGCTGACGAGATACAGCTAACAAAACCTGTGGGAAGTGCGGGTACCCAAATCGCCTTTCCCCAGCAGTTTAAGGATCAATATCCGGCCGGTATCGATACGGCTCTTGTGTTTGTTCCCGCTCTCTTCTGCACAGGCTGTCACTAATCAGCGAAAAAATAATGAAAATT
Organism: Artemia sinica; assembly: GCA_027921565.1. Taxonomy (NCBI): domain Eukaryota; kingdom Metazoa; phylum Arthropoda; class Branchiopoda; order Anostraca; family Artemiidae; genus Artemia; species Artemia sinica. Next base: position 24,949,401 of record CM051256.1, on the reverse strand, counting down.
TGGCTATTAAACTATTTTTATTAGCCAAATGATCCTTTTTCTTTCTTTCCTTTTTCTTTTTCTTTCCCTTCTTTCCTTCCTTTTCTTTCCCTTAAAATTTGAACTGTTGTTGCTACCGTATTAATAATCCAAACAAAGCAATTAGTCCATATCAATAAGTTTACCTTAGATTATAATCCGTAGCAGAAATAATCCTATGAAATAATCCACAAGGTCACTGAATATATTATAGCTCAAGGCACTGAATTAATACAATTTCACAGCTGGTTTTAAAGTTCACTAGATCCAAAAAGATGATGTTATCACTCCGGAGTTTTTTTTTACTTTTTTTTGTTTTTTTTTTTCAGGGGTGATCGTATCGACCAAGTGGTCCTAGAATATCGTGGGAGGGCTCATTGGAATGGAAATTAGAAGTTCTAGTGCCTGTTTTAAGTGACCAAAAAAAATAGAGGGCAACTAGGTCCCCTCCCACGCTCATTTTTTCCCAAAGTTACCTGATCAAAATTTTGAGATAGCCATTTTGTTCAGCATGTTCAAAAATATTATAAGCATGTCTTTTAGGATGACTTAATCCTCCGAAGTTCTCGGGGGGAGGGCTGAAATTTATGAACTTTACCCAATGTTAACATATAGTATTGGTTATTGGGAAGTATACAGACGTTTTCAGGGGAGATTTTTCCTGGTAGTGGGAGAAGTGGGGTGGGTGGGTCGGGGGTTATATGAGAGGATATTTCCGTGAGGGAAGTTTTCATGAGGGAAGGGAAATTTCTATGAAGGGGACGCCGGACTTCTCAGCATTATTTAAAAAAGATCAGAAATTAATTATAAAAAAACAAGTTTTTCAACTGCAACAGCAGCAACATCAAAATTTTAAACGAACAGAAAATATTACATATGTGATTGGGTTCACCCCTTAGTCAATACCTCACTTTTTTAAGCCAAAGATTTCTTATTACTTTCATAAGAGCTATTTATTCTAATTAACGGCCTTTGTGTTTAAGCGGTCATTTTTAAAGAATTGGAAAAAAATTCGAAATTTCGCTTAAAGAGCAAGGTATTGACTAGGGGGAGAACCCCCTAATATACGTATTAAAAATATATGAATATAGAAGTTCGTTACGTAAGTTAATTCATAAGTTACGTATATTTATTACTAATAAAAACGTTAGTAAATAAAATTAAACAAGTTTCGAGAAAGCCATTTAACCAAATAAAAGTAAATTAATATGAAATTTTTGTTTTAATTATTCATGTACGGTGAGCCAAGATCAAAACCTGCATTTATTCAAAAACTTTCAAAAATCAAATAAAAAAACAAGTTTTTTTAACTGAAAGTAAGGAGCGACATTAAAACTTAAAACGAACAGAAATTATTCCGTATATGAAAGGGGCTGTCCCCTCCTCAACGCCTCCCTCTTTACGCTAAAGTTTGACTTTCTCACAACTCTCTTTTTTTACACAATGAAAAACTTTAGCTTAAAGAGCGAGGTGTTGAGGAGGGGACAACCCCTTACATATACGGAATAATTTCTGTTCGTTTTAAGTTTTAATGTCGCTCCTTACTTTCAGTTAAAAAAACTTGTTTTTTTTTATTTAATACATACAAGAGAGGAAAGTCCAAACATTTCAAATTCATGTGAAGAGCTTGTCCATGATCCTATGGCACTGGTATCAAACAGTTCGTGGTAACGAACTGTAAGTACGGAGCGACCCGGCTCAATGGTAACCGAAACTCTAAAAAACGGAACTTTGGTACCAATAGATACATCAAAAGAATCAGATTTTAATTTTGGTTTTAAATATATAAGTTTCATCAAGTTTAATCCTACCCATCAAAATTTACGCGCCTGAGAAAATTTGGCTGATTTTCGAAAACAGGGGGAAAGACCCCCTAAAAGCTATAGAACCTTAATGAAATTCACACCATCATATTCAGCGTATCAGAAAACCCTACTGTAGAGGTTTCAAGCTCCTATCTACAAAAATGTGGAATTTTGCATTTTTTGCCAGAAAAAAGAACACGGGTGCGTGTTTATTTGTTTGTTTGTTTTTGTTTTTTTTTTCTTTTTCCCAGGGGTAATCGTATTGACCCAGTGGTTCTAGAGTTTCGTAGGAGGGCTCATTGGAACGGAAATTAAAATTTCTAGTGCCCTTTTTAAGTGACCAAAAAAATGGAGGGCAACTAGGCCCCCTCCCACGCTCATTTTTTCTCAAAGTCACCCAATTAAAATTTTTACATAGCAATTTTGTTCAGCATAGTCAAAAATCTAATAAATATGTCTTTTAGGATGACTTAATCCCCCAAAGTTCCCAGAGGAACGGCTGCAAGTTATGAACTTTGCCCATTGCTTACATATTGTATTGGTTATTGGGAAGTATACAGACATTTTCAGGAAGAATTTTTTTCTGGTGTGGGGGGGGGAAGAGGGGGTTACTATGGAGAGTCTTTCCGTGGAGGATGTTTCTTTGGGGTAAGGGACATTTCTATGAAGGGGGCACCGCATTTCCAAGCATTATTTAAAAATCAATCAGAAATTAAATAAAAAAAAACAAGTTTTTTCAACTGAAAGTAAGAAGCAACATTAGAACTTAAAATGAACAGAAACTATTACATATATGAGGGGGTTCTCCCCCAAGTCAATACCTCGCTCTTTACGCTACAGTTTTTTTTAGTGCTTTCAAAAGACTATCTATTCTAATTAAACGGTCTTTGTGATTCAGGGGTTTGTGAATAATTTTTTTTTTAACTTTTAACGTAAAGAGCGTGGTATTGACTAAGGGGAGAACCCCATCATATACGTAATAACATATACGTAATAAAAAAAAAACAATAAAAAAAACAAGCGATACGGCTCAATAGTAATCGAAACTTTTAAAAACGGAACTTTGATGTCAATAAATGTATCAAAAGAACGGGCTTATAATGCTGATTCTAAATATATGAATTTTATTAAGTTTAGTATTACTCATCAAAGGCTACGAGCCTGAGAAAATTTACCTGATTTTTTAAGGAGGGGGAAACATCCCCCAAAAGTGAAAGAATTTTAATGAAAATCACACCATCAGAATAAGCGTATCAGAAAACCGTATAACATAGGTTTCAAGCTCATATCTGCAAAAATCTGCAACTTTGTATTTTTTGGCAGAAGAAAAATATACGAATATAGAAGTTCGTTACGTAAGTTAATTCGTAAATTACGTCAGAACCAAATTTAGAGACAGCCATTTAGCAAAAGAAAAGTAAAATTTTTATGCAAATTTTGTTTATTTATTCAATGACGGTGAGCCAAAATAAAAGCTGCATTAACTAAAAAACGATCAGAAATTAAATTAAAAAAACAAATTTTTTAAACTGAAAGTAAGGAGCGACATTAAAACTTAAAACGAACAAAAATTATTCCGTATATGAAAGGGGACTGTCCCCTCCTCAACGCCTCGCTCTTTACGCTAAATTTTGACTTTGTCTCACAACTTAATTTTTTAAAACAATAAAAAACTTTAGCGTAAAGAGCGAGGTGTTGAGGAGGGGACAGCCCCTTTCATATACGGAATAATTTCTGTTTTTTTTAAGTTTTAATGTCGCTCCTTAGTTTCAGTTTAAAAAAACTTGTTTTTTTTATTTAAATTTTTTACAAAAGCCAAGGCAAGTTTTGAAAGAATTTCACCATTGATAAATGAAGAATCAGTGTAGGTACTTGAACCAGTGCCAATATGACGTTGACTGGCGATTGTGTGAGGAACAATCAGTTTGATATTATTTTCATTAACTCTTAATTTTTCAATTGCCAAAGCAGCATAACTCATAACCCGTTGTTTTAGCACATGAAGTATTGCCGATGTGAGATTTACATTTCCATTGTGTGATGCAGCAAGTGTTTTTTTTCAAGATGAAATAGGACGGAGCGAGTCCTACCTTTATATAAATTTTAACATTGGAGGGGGGCATCCAGTGAAAATTATTAAATATTTTGTGATTTAGTCTACCAACTAAATGATACTCATTACTCACTGGCCGAGGGAGTTCACCATCAGTATCAACATTTGATTTATAGTCATAGCCCATCACCAGACCTCTCATTAACATATAGGAACTTTGGAGGTATCAACATAAGTTGTATGTAGCTTGCATAGTTTTATAGATTTTTGCTAGTGCTAAGCAATGTTCCATTTATGCAGACATATATTTGTTTAAACCAAATTGCGTAGTGTGCCATTTTCATACAATAATCCTTCGGTAGCGGTTGGATCTAGATTGTCAGACTTTTTCCTCGCCAAAACTATTAAATCAGCAACAGTACCTCCTATGATGCAATTGTCGCAGTCGGAGAGTAGTAACATAGCAATCAATATCGGGACAAACAGATATATTTTTTTCTATTAGCAATCTCGTTGTAAAATGACAGGTAATAACAGCCAAACCTTTTGTTATTGCTAGAGGATCCTATAAATTACTTCTTAATATTAACTGAGAGAGTTCACAAATACAAAGTGCTTAAAGGAACATATTGAAGATGCTTTGTATTATAGTGATGAGCATTTTCATGGGTGGGTTTTTGTTCAAGAACACTAAGGAGGGGAACATTTGAATTACCAGCTCTCGAAGTTTCAACAAAGGGTGCATAAAGAAATATGCAACCTTCCGAGGCGAGACCGGATGGATAGTCTTTAAAATAACACGATTCATCCCACTGAAAGTTCCAGCATTTTTACCGTTGATTATATTCTTTTTAAAGCCAAGAATATCTCTTAGATTATCATTGAGATGAATCAGTTCATTGTCAACAGGTGAGCTAACATAAATCTTGCCATGCTCCATTGAATAATTAAATTGGAATGTAACTTTCTTACGAGAAGATATTTTTCTATTGATTGTACGACACAAATCAGCCATACAACCAAATTCTTTGTATTTCAGTGTAACATGCGGATATTAACTAGATTTAAGTGCTTCTACCCATTCATACTCGACAAAGAGTCACCAATCGAATGGTATAATTTTTATCTCATACGTGGGATATTTTCCGATGATATCATATACATTTTTGAGAATAAAATCGACAAGAGCGACTTCATACTTTCCATTGTTGAGTTTGATGATGGGGAATGTTTTGTCCAAAAATCACTTTTTTGATTCCAGTCATTATAGAGGGGGTCAAAGACGTTGGACATAAACGCCGCATAGAAATCATTGGGTATTGTGTACATCCTCAGTGGGTATCCACGAATCAAAATCAGAGTTGTATCCTCGCCAACGAACAAGCAATTGCCTCTTGCCCCTGCGAGTAGGAGTCTTTATTGTCTTTCAATCTGACACATTCCAGTGGTTCTAACTTTTTGTAATTCATAATCATAAAAACCGCCAGGAATCTCATCATCTTTCATATCACGTAGACGATAGGGTATGGGTGTAGTGTTCAAGATTTTAGAATTTTTAAAAAGTTCATTGTACCATTAGTAGTCACCCGTTTCAAAAACATTAGTAGTTCGATTGAATCGAACAGTATCACCAACATTGAATTTCTTTTTTTCCACTTCCCTCCCTCACTATTGGAATATTGTTTAAAAAAGTGTCAAGCGCATTGTCACCGCCTCGATGAACTTCCATTGAGGTGGAGTTGGATAGGGCTTAATGAGGATGTTGATTATAAATTATTTTGATTTTACTCAAATCCTTAATAAAAGCAGCAGTATTTCAGAATATCTGTATTTCAAAGTGAGTCAAAAGATCTGCTTGTAATATTTGCAATGGGAAAAAGGCTTTAGTTTTTCGATATTGACTACCACGATCTATATGCTTACGATGTAGTGTGAAACTTGATTCATTGTGTAAAAACTCTGCCGCTAGCTTCTTTTCAACTTCCGTGACTTGAGCAATCACGGTGGGTGAACTTATACTTCCCACTTTGCCAACTTTCTCCGAAACATGTTTCAAAGCTTTAACTATTTTGAACGTAAACACGTAGTGAAGCATTCACTGCCCTTTTGAATACTAACGGGTGATGGTAAGGGAGATGCAGTGATATAAAAAATCCTTGGCTTGAGTCCCCCCACTCTCTTCAAATTGCCACTTGGCGAGCTAATATTTCCCAAAAACGATTTAAAAACAACGTTTGATATTTGACTAAATTCCTCTAATCGGTTGAAAACGCATTTATTGCCAATAAGACTTTTGGGGAAGTTAGATTAGATTGAAAATTTATGCAAATGACTGTCAAATGATACAAGTCTTTTACGATTTGTGATCAAATCTGATAAAAAATGAAGTAGAATGTAGATCTTGTCATGGATTATAACTTGATTCCTACTTCCACTACCATCAATTTGAACATTCTCACTTTCAGTGAGGTAAGTCAAGAGTGTTTTACACTGTTCATGATAGGAATCTTGCATTAGATCAGCAACAGTTGCCTAAACCTTAGACAAATCTTCTTCTTCTTTTGGTGGTGTTGGTGTTGGTGGTGGTGAAGAATCATGAGTCAGTTCCTTTTTGTAATCAATGAAATTTAAATTGACTGGTCTTTCGCGTTACGGTTTATACTTGTTGACTCGTCGAAGTGCATTTTGAAGCTAATAAATTTTCATTGTCGGCTATAGTCTCATTGTTAATGAATTTATTAATATTGTGCTAAAAATCCTCCTTTGGCGAAAGGGCAACTTAAATTGGAGTCAATTTGTAGGGTTTTGCGATCAAAACTGTTTACAAGTCCTGTAATGATCGGCAGTAAAAGCGTAAAGGAGTTACCACCAAGCAGAAGAAGTCGTTTTCTTTTAAAATCGTTTCCTTTATTTTGCTTGTTGCTGCTAGGGCACGTACAAATATACGATGTTGCTTTGTCTGTTGCTTAACACCTTCTGGCTTTTGAACATTGCCTTCAGTTAAATTTAAACAAAGTTATGATATGAGATTAATGAATTGTCTATCAACACCATGTTTGAGTGTGGCTTTTCTAAGCTGTGGTTTTGAATTACCTAAGACGATGAATAAATGTTGGTGTTCATGTAGTTTCTTAAGTGTCATGATTGCAACTAATGATCGTTTTTACTGTTCACCAGAGGATATACGGTAACTTTATTGTCAAAAAATCAGTGACCACTAGTACATCCTGTCTGATTCAGGTACAGTAAATTTAACCATATGGTTTATTGGTAGCCTGATTGTATGCCGAGATTAGAAATTTTGGTTCCCCCGGATAAACTTGTCTGTTTTAAAGTTATGAGGGAGCTGGAATCACGAACGATCCTGTAGATGATGTAGTAGGTACAGTTCAGGCAAGTGTTGTCATACACTTGCTCTGATGAAAGACATTGTGTAGAACTTGGGTTACAAAAATCCGTTGATGATTAGATAGGACTGTGAACACTTTTAGCCACTCCTGAGACCATTCTTAAATGTATTCAGCCAAGTAATCAATAAGCAACAAAGTGATTGGTTCAATACTATTAAAAATGTTAAGTCCCTCTATTCATTTCGTGTTTGGGGCAATAGTTTTTATTTTCTCGTAGGATTCTTGCCAAACACTGTAGCAATAGTAAATATTTTTCGGATTTTCGAAAAAAATTTATTAGAATTCTTATTTTCGTTAAAAGTGTCGTTTTGCCAGACAGTGATGGTCCACAAAGAAAAGATCTGAATGGAGTTTTAAATTAACACCTAGTCTCTTGCATTAATATCAAAACACAACTGTCTGTAGAATGAATCTGTCCCTTGAATACATAATAATAATTCCCTGACATCATTCGAGAACAGTAATTTTTTAAAGAATAATATATGTTTTTTTTACAAATAAAAGGCACTACAAAAAATAAATTCAAAACAACAATACATTTTTTTTTATTTCAACAAAAAGGCACTACACAAAAAAGTACTTATAATACTTAGAAAGAGCCCACCCGGACGAACGCGGTAATTAATGGTGGTGACCGGCTGAAGGGCGGATTCCCTCCAAACCCCAAACCCCCGGGCTGGCCACGGGCACGGGGCCAAAAACAATTTTTATGCAATTATTATTTACAAAAAAACACTCACAAATGACTCTACCTTGCTAAAGAACAAAAAAAACACTTCTGAGTGTGGAACTCCCCCCTATCAGCTATGTAAAAAAGGATCCCAACCTCCCCCCCACCATCTACTATTGAATTTTTTTCAAACCGAGAAGACGTCTATAGTCTCGACATACACCTCGGTCAGAAGTTAGATGATGACCGTGGTGCAGCACTTTCACACCGTCCGCATACACATACACTTTATCCAATTTGGGGGACAATGCGTTTTTTCCACTATAACTGGGTAGTTTTTGGAATTTTAATTTAAAAGAATTTAAATTTTAAAGAGAGAATCACCATGTCTTTCGCACTTGGAACTAAACTCCTTTCCACACTGTTTCTAAGAACACTCATGTCGAAATTCTGATTCACATAGTGTCTAAGGACCCCCTTGAAGACTTTTTTGATTACCTAATTGTGTGTTTGCACACAGTACACCTTCGGACGTCCAAGCACACCGTTGGAAATCAAGTCGCTCCCCATCTGAGACTTTAACTTTAATAATTTATTTGGGGCCTGACACTTCACTAACTCCGGGTAAATGGACTCATCCCAAATGGTGAAGTCAATTTGATAGCAAATTTGCATACGTTTTCGAAATCTTCTAATAAGTTCTCGGTTTTAACATTTAGCAAAAGTGAATCAGTATCCCCATAACATACTTGAACTTTTTCCTCCCCCGGCCATTGGCGCCTACAAACCTCGTAAAAGAATAACAACTTGAGTTTTTTTTGAAATTTATGTTACTGTGTTGCCACCTGTAATATTTTTATTTAAAATAACATTACTTTTTTCCTATTCAAGAGGACCATATTGGAGTCTATGATGGTGGATGATGTGAAAGTCGGATCGGCAATGATCCGAGCACATTCCTTTGGGTCGGTCACAGCGTCACAACAACTTTTATTGCGCACACTCTCGCACATTTTACCGAAGACTAAATTTAAAATAAGTTTAAAGATTTATTTTCAAACCTTCGTTTTCCCTTCTGAATGTTTACTGACAAAAATGTCAATAAAATTTTTCAAATAGGGTGTTTGGTCAAATTGGAGGGCTCTATGTATCTTTATGACATTGAAACCTTCTGCTAGCATCCACAGCAAAAGAACATGATGTATAACAATATTTTCTTTCGGATGAAGGTCGGCAATAAGTTTCTGTTTTGAAGGCATCCAGTGCACAACCCCATCCTCTACCAAAGAAATATTATATGGACTCATAGTGCTTAGTCACCGGTCTGTTTGTGCACGGAAAACAACATCCTTTACCGAGTCATAAGCCTCTAGCGGTATTTCACCATTAATTTCAAAAAACCTTCCTTGTGGTCCATTCTCCTCAACACTGGCAATATTGAGGAAACTTGTCGCGCAAGGATCGTTAAGCCATTTGTAATTACCATGTGGCAAAGAGTAGTAAGACATTCCCGATGGATAAAGGGAGTTTATATCGATCAAAAATGGGTCAGACTTTACACCGGTGTCCTGTTCAGTCGGGTCAGTTGTAAGGATACAATATCCGTGGAAAACACACCTTCCCCTCATTGCTCTTGTACAAATAGAAGCTGATCCACGTCGGTAATCAAGCCTATTTTATCTTGACTGATTTTAAGAATTTAATCTATCACCAGATGAGGAGCGGGATAATGATAACCTAAATCCAACTCAAATTCCCATAGATTGTGTGTGTTTTCTTTCACACAATATTTAGCAACGTCAATACATGACTTGCCAGGTACATTCTACAATAGTCTTCCCCTTTTTTACACCCTCCTTTAGCCCAAATCTTCTTAGCAATTTCTTAAAACAGTTTTCTTAGCAGTGGTGTATTGACGCCCGCAAAGTGAATCATAAAACAATTTGATGGACGGTAGTTTATCCTCACGAAGCCTCAAGGTGGCGTTGTAGTAATTTTACGGGTATAGGCCCTTACATGTTAATAAATCATACATTTCATCTTCTGGAAAGTGCTGTTTAAGGAGGGGAAAACTATTAAAATTATCGCTTTTGTAC
>CM051256.1:24836849-24934349 GCA_027921565.1 Artemia sinica | reverse complement strand
ACTGACGTATTTATATTATCCTCATTTTGTACTTTTAAAATATCACGGGTGTTTTATTTTGCTATAAGTATATTTAATGTGATTTTAAGACATGGAAAAAAGCTGAAACTAATCGATGTCAAAAAGAAGTAACCCTCCCCCCTTGAAAAGTTACCCCCTCCCCTAACCCCCGCCCCTCCGCGGGTTATGGAGCCTTGACATGTTCATGACGATACTATGTCCTTTTCTCGTTCACAACCAAAGAACAAATTTAAAAATGGGGGTATGGATCCTGTCAGACTCATAATAAATATTCTGCTATTATTCATGTTAAGTCTTGGGTTCAATAATAACCCATTGACCGAATACAAAATATTAGGAATAACTAGTAGGGAGATTTCCTTTTTAAACTAATGATTATTTATGATGTCCAAGCACATATAAAAGCTCTTTTTTAACAGTCCCCTGAAAAGCCCAGGTTCAAAATATATTACAGACTTAATTGATTAGCTCAATAAAGGCTAGTAAATTGCGGGGATTTTAAAACCATACATACAATTCACTAACTAAAGTGGACAGTAAATGTCATTTAGTAAATCGAAACTGTATAAGAAACAGTTCCCATCCACTAAGCATACAATGAAAAATATATCACTTACCTCTTGTTTATTGCAATCCTCATCAAAATTCCTTTTATTGGACTTGTTTATAGATATACTTCGTTTCATCTACTGAATATAAGTTAGACGAGCATTCTTTTATATCAAAATCTATGGTTGAGATTACTATGGGCCCCGTTAAAGTAATAGAATTGTTAAAGAAAAAAATTGCGTCTTACAAGAATTCCTTATCAAAGTGGAAGTTGAGATAAGACTATATGTGCGCTTGTATTGTGGGATATGGGCCCCGTTAAATAGATTGAAGAGTTTCGTTGGAGAATAAATGTTTCTAAAAAAAATGTCAGATCTCGTTCAGGGACTAGCATTGCCAATAGTAACTGGCCGCTCGGAATGTTATGATATGTGTACGCTCAGAATGACAGGCTATAATGGGGGTACTGGGTGCTCGGAAGGACAGGGGTACTGGGCGCTCGGACGTATTAATACAATACGACTAACTTTTGCTGACTCTCTGTCCTAAGTCATAATGACTCAAAATATTAATAAAGTGACTGCCTAAGACAGAAATTTATTTAAAGAAACTAAACATAATTTATATAAAGAAAGAAAAACGAGCAAAAATGGGGGTTTTTATAGGCCAAATGAAAGTACTGAAAAAAAACACAACAAAGCGAATATTACGAGAGGACAAACGTCTCTCTTCTTCAGCGCGAAACGAAATAATGTATCCAAAAACAAACACGGAAAGTCAATGTGAAAAGAAACGAAAACCAAAGAAAAAATCAAAAATTAAAAAGATGAATAAAATTCAATAAAAGCCAAAAATTAAAAGAATTAAAACCAAATAACTAATAACCAAAAAAGCGAGTTATTCGCCAATATCCGCGATTTGCACAAAATCCAAAAAATTTTCAACTGCCATCGACGGATACTAGCGAACAACTGAGGGAGAAAAGAAAACAATTCATTCACTCAAAAAACAAAACGAACCAGCAATTAAATAAGTTGGAGAACTATGTCATCTGACTTCAGATTTTAATTAATGCATTCCTTGCAGACACCCTTTGAGACCTAAGGGGTTGTTCACGTGTTTGATTATATGACTGGGAAAGTGGTTCAAGGTTTATTTCAGGGATTATTAAAGTATCGGCTTCTCTTTTGAGAAAAGCGAAATATGACTCGTTTATTCTTAAATCACCGGAATCTCTGTTCAAAGCTAGACCTAAATGTTGGTATTTATAAATTTCAACAGCTTCTCTGTAGTGCTGGACAATACCTTTGTCATGCGAAATTAGGCTAGCTTGATTAAACACAATAGTATGGTCTGTTTTTTCAAAAATATGCTTTGCAAGGGCAGAGTCAAAATTTTCTGTTTTTTTTCCGCTTTTTAAGTGTATTATTAATTGAACTAGAGTGCTGAGTTAATCTATCCGTTAGTCGATGATCAATTCTTCCGATATACCAAAGACCACACGAATAAGGAATTCTGTAGACACCAGAGTTTTCACCTATCGGGATAGGGTCTTTACCTTGATAAATTTGGGACCTGATAGTTTTTCTGGAACTATGATAAGTGTAAATGTTATTTTTTCTTAGATGTTTTAAAATGTGGTCTGAAACCCCTTTAACGTATGGGAGACCAAGATAAACTAAATTTTCCCTTTGATTTGTGTTTTCTGTGGAACTATCTGATAATCTTTTAAGGCGTTTTGCAATTACAGAATTTATTAAACTAATTGGATACCCATTCCCAAATAAAATATCTCTAAGGTGGTTGAGCTCTAAATCCAAGAAGCGTGTTGAACAAACTTTCAATGCTCTATCAACTAGAGAAATGCTCTATCAACTCAACCACCTTAGAGATATTTTATTTTGGAATGGGTATCCAATTAGTTTAATAAATTCCGCGTTTGTTTTTGGATACATTATTTCGTTTCGCGCTGAAGAAGAGAGGCGTTTGTCCTCTCGAAATATTCGCTTTGTTGTGTTTTTTTTTCAGTACTTTGATTTGGCCTATAAAAAATCCCATTTTTGCTCGTTTTTCTTTCTTTATGTGATGTCAGGCCAATGTGGTCTAAGAAATTATCTTTATAATTTATAAGGAAAAATTGAGACTAATTTTGCTTGTATCTACTTGTGACGCCTGATAATAGTTCTGAACTATCTATAGTCTTTGACAGGCCTGTCATCTGAATCTGGGCTAAAAAAAGTTCTCTATTACATCTTTTTAAAACTTCTGTTTCAACATCAAATCTTCATACACGTACAGAATTGGTTTTTCTTAATTTTCTAAGCCCCCTAGAAAAGCCAGGCACTTTTAGAAAACAATTCTTCTACATTTATTACATCATTTTCCTATTTTCATTCCAATAAGAATATCCTTCCTCTTTTGATGATTGTGAAATAATAGGGAATATTGGGAAATAAAAACATTAAATATTTCTTTATAATCCCGTCTTCCAGGAGATTTGCTCCATTTCATCTTCTTTGCAGTTCTTCTTTACTTATAATGATATTTTTACAGTTCAGTTGTTAGCTCTTAAGGATCTTATTGATTTAGAAACGGAAAAAAAGTATAGAGAGAAAAATATAAAAAGCATTTTTTCACCTATATTTTTAATTTCTTAACCAGGCACGTACACAGGAATTTGTTTCGAGGGGGGGCCAAATCCTTCAAACCCATTATTCTGTGAGAAAAACCAGAAAATTATGGGAAAATGAAAAAAATCGTGAGATTTCGGGGGGGAGGGCCCGGAGGCCCCCCCTGCGTACGTCCCTGTTTTTAACCACTGCTTGAGCTTTTAAACCTCTTACTGTTATACTTAGATACACTTTTGCGAAGGATTGGGCTAAGAAGGGAGCCATAAATCCAAAAACTCTCAAGGCTTCATAAATATTAACTTTGATTGAAACGGGATAGAAATGAGGTATCAATCTGTCATGACCTCCACTAACGTTTTTGCCATATTTTTGGTCCGACTTTTTTGGGATTTTTTGTCTCATAAAAATTTTGCTTTTGGCTTTGGTTCTAATGATAAAGTTTGTATGATAACCGTGGTCATACAGAAAAAAATCAACCTTGACAAATTTATTAATGATGATATTTCCATTGAAAGTTGCGTCTTAAAATTTAGTTTGAAAACATTTCGTTTAACCAAAAAAAATATATAACAAAATGTAAAAAGCATTTTTTCACCTATATTATAAATTTCTTAACCGATGCTTGAGCTTTTAAACCTCTTACTGCTATAGTTAGATATACTTGTGTGAAGGGTTGGATTAAGAAGGGAGCTATAGATCCAAAAACTCTCAAGGCTTCATAAATATTAACTTTGATTGAAACGGGATAGAAATGAGGTATCAATCTGTCATGACCTCCACTAATGTTTTTGCCATATTTTTGGTCCGACTTTTTGGAATTTTTTGTCTCTTAAAAATTTTGCTTTTGGCTTTGGTTTTTATGATAAAGTTTGTATGATAACCGTGGTCATACAGAAAAAAATCAACCTTGACAAATTTATTAATGATGATATTTCCATTGAAAGTTGCGTCTTAAAATTTAGTTTGAAAACATTTTGTTTAACAAAAAAAATATATAACAAAATGTAAAAAGCATTTTTTCACCTATATTATAAATTTCTTAACCGCTGCTTGAGCTTTTAAACCTCTTACTGTTATACTTAGATACACTTTTGCGAAGGATTGGACTAAGAAGGGAGCCATAAATCCAAAAACTCTCAAGGCTTCATAAATATTAACTTTGATTGAAACGGGATAGAAATGAGGTATCAATCTGTCATGACCTCCACTAACGTTTTTGCCATATTTTTGGTCCAACTTTTTTGGGATTTTTTGTCTCATAAAAATTTTGCTTTTGGCTCTGGTTTTAATGATAAATTTTGTATGATAACCGTGGTCATACAGAAAAAAATCAACCTTGACAAATTTATTAATGATGATATTTCCATTGAAAGTTGCGTCTTAAAATTTAGTTTGAAAACATTTCGTTTAACCAAAAAAAATATATAACAAAATGTAAAAAGCATTTTTTCACCTATATTATAAATTTCTTAACCGATGCTTGAGCTTTTAAACCTCTTACTGCTATAGTTAGATATACTTGTGTGAAGGGTTGGATTAAGAAGGGAGCTATAGATCCAAAAACTCTCAAGGCTTCATAAATATTTACTTTGATTGAAACGGGATAGAAATGAGAAATCAATTTGTCATGACCTCCACTAATGTTTTTGCCATATTTTTGGTCCGACTTTTTTGGAATTTTTTGTCTCTTAAAAATTTTGCTTTTGGCTTTGGTTTTTATGATAAAGTTTGTATGATAACCGTGGTCATACAGAAAAAAATCAACCTTGACAAATTTATTAATGATGATACTTCCATTGAAAGTTGCGTCTTAAAATTTAGTTTGAAAACATTTTGTTTAACAAAAAAAAATATATAACAAAATGTAAAAAGCATTTTTTCACCTATATTATAAATTTCTTAACCGCTGCTTGAGCTTTTAAACCTCTTACTGCTATAGTTAGATATACTTGTGTGAAGGGTTGGATTAAGAAGGGAGCTATAGATCCAAAAACTCTCAAGGCTTCATAAATATTTACTTTGATTGAAACGGGATAGAAATGAGAAATCAATCTGTCATGACCTCCACTAATGTTTTTGCCATATTTTTGGTCCGACTTTTTTGGAATTTTTTGTCTCTTAAAAATTTTGCTTTTGGCTTTGGTTTTTATGATAAAGTTTGTATGATAACCGTGGTCATTCAGAAAAAAATCAACCTTGACAAACTTATTAATGATGATACTTCCATTGAAAGTTGCGTCTTAAAATTTAGTTTGAAAACATTTTGTTTAACAAAAATTAATATATAACAAAATGTAAAAAGCATTTTTTCACCTATATTATAAATTTCTTAACCGCTGCTTGAGCTTTTAAACCTCTTACTGCTATAGTTAGATATACTTGTGTGAAGGGTTGGATGAAGAAGGGAGCTATAGATCCAAAAACTCTCAAGGCTTCATAAATATTTACTTTGATTGAAACGGGATATAAGTGAGAAATCAATCTGTCATGACCTCCACTAATGTTTTTGCCATATTTATGGTCCGACTTTTTTGGAATTTTTTTGTCTCTTAAAAATTTTGCTTTTGGCTTTGGTTTTTATGATAAAGTTTGTATGATAACCGTGGTCATACAGAAAAAAATCAACCTTGACAAATTTATTAATGATGATACTTCCATTGAAAGTTGCGTCTTAAAATTTATTTTGAAAACATTTTGTTTAACAAAAAAAAATATATAACAAAATGTAAAAAGCCTTTTTTCCCCTATATTATAAATTTCTTAACCGCTGCTTGAGCTTTTAAACCTCTTACTGCTATAGTTAGATATACTTGTGTGAAGGGTTGGATTAAGAAGGGAGCTATAGATCCAAAAACTCTCAAGGCTTCATAAATAATTACTTTGATTGAAAAGGGATAGAAATGAGAAATCAATCCGTCATGACCTCCACTAACATTTTTGCCATTTTTTTGATCCGACTTTTTTGGGACTTTTTGTCTCATAAAAATTTTGGTTTTGGCTTTGGTTTTAATGATAAAGTTTGTTTGATAACCCTGGTCATACAGAAAAAAATCAACCTTGACAAATTTATTAATGATGATACTTCCATTGAAAGTTGCGTCTTAAAATTTAGTTTGAAAACATTTTGTTTAACAAAAAAAAATATATAACAAAATGTAAAAAGCATTTTTTCACCTATATTATAAATTTCTTAACCGCTGCTTGAGCTTTTAAACATTTTGTTTAACAAAAAAAATTGAAAATTTAATTTTTTTTATTATTAAAGATTTAATTGTGTCAGTTTTGTTGAAAACACTTTTACATATATATTGAAACACAACAAAACACTAAACAGAATAAAGCTTGCCGAGATACAATAAATAAACAAAAAGTTTCCTCAAATCAAACAGTTGGTGGTAACGAACTGTAAGTAAGGAGCGACTCGAAACTCTAAAAACAGAATTTTGATATCAATAGATAAATCAAAAGAATTGGTTTTGTGCTGATTTCAAATATATAAAATTCATTAAATTTAGAGTTACCCATCAAAAGCTACGAGCCTGAAAAACTTGCGGGATTTTTAAAAAAAGGGGAAAACATCCTAAAAAATTCGAAGGATCTTAGTAAAACTGTTCTATCAGATTCAGCGTATCGGAGAATCATACTATAGAGGTTTCAAGATATTATTAGTAAAAATGCGTAATTTTTTATTTTTTTCCAGAAGAAAGATCACGGATGAGTGTTTACTTGTTGTTGTTCTTTTCTTCAGTTTTTTCCCCCAGGGATGATCGTGACGAACTAATGGTACTAGAAGATCTTGGGAGGGCGCATTCGAACGGAAATTAAGAGCTCCAGTGCCGTTTTTAAGTGACCAAAAAGATTGGAGTGAAACTGTATTCGAGTGATGTCTTGAAAGACAGTGATGTCTTTCGTTTCTTACCTGAGTAGAGACTGGTGAGTGATGAGGTGTTCCTCGACAATTTTTAACCTTTTCCACTTTGTCGTGATTTCAATTACTCGCCAAGGGATCGTGTGCTGGACCTGATATTTTGTGAAACACTTTTTTTTGTATCTTTACCAAACCCCCTCCCAGAAGCTAGCCCCCCTCCCAGGCACCTTTTTCTCCAAAGTCGTCCGATCAAAATTTTGAGATAGCCATTTTGCTCAGCAGAGTTGAATGATCCAAGAACTATGCCATTGGATATAACACGACCCCCCCCCCATCCCGTGGGGAAATGGTTGTAAGTTATGATACTTGCCCAATGATTGAATATTGCATTTGTTATTGGAAAGTATAGAGATATTTCTCGAAGGGGGGGGGGGGTATTTTGTGCTTGCGGCGGGTTTTCACTGGGATCATTTGGCATGGGGAGGAAACATCTGAAGGTATACTTTCCAGGGGAAATTTTTACAGTGGGGGTGTTTGACAGAATTCCTACACGAAATTCTTTTTATTTGTCTTTTTTTCTCGTTACCAGTTCAATTTTGCATGTAGACATGTTCCGGACCAAATTTTCAATGGGTTTGGATTTCCGGGAAATATTTCCACGGAAATTTCCAGAGTGATTCGAAAAACGATTAGAATCTAAGTCTTTTTCAAATGAAAGTATGCTAAGGAGAATTTTTCAGACTGAATCGTCCGTAAGAAATTTTACGAGGGGGGAGTTTCAGTGAGGATGGAATAGTTCTGAGGGAATTTTAAGGGAGGGTATACTTACGTAGGAGGAACTTTCTACAGAGGAGTTCCCCATGAGGGAAGGGAATTTGCCTTGGAGGATGAGCCAGATTTACCTGCATTATTTGAAAAACGATAAGAAATAAAATAAAACAAGTTTTTCAACTGAAAGTAAGGAGCAGCATTAAAACTCAAAACGAACAGAAATTATTTCATATATGAAGGGGATTGCTCCTCCTCCTCAATACCTTGATATTTACGCTAAAGTTTAACTGTTTGTCCATTTTATTTTTAAGAAAGAGTCGTGAAACACAAGTAACAGAATTATTTTAGTAAAGTTTATTTATTATTAGTTTTATTTTAGTTTGGAACACGGAGGTAACCTGGACCCTTTTCCCCTCCTTTTAACAGCTCCTATTAACACCCCTTCATCCTAACCATGCCTCTTCCAGATGTGGAAGTTGCTAAAGGCAAGTTTTATCAAAAGATCCTCTAGCTGCAACAGTTTTGGACCATCTAGAACCATTCTTGCATTTTTACAACAGCATGAAACGTAAGTAGATCCCATATCAGAGTGGAGCTAGTAATGCAAAAACAAATCATCTCAAATAGATAGTCATTTCTTTGGACTAAAATTAAAAACTTTGGAATTGAACCCATTCTCCGCAGCAGAACATATTTTTAAGCATTCAGTATAGTAAACGACACGGGTGTATCCACGATTTTTGTTCGAGGGGAGGAGGCTACTAAATTTTTTGTTTAACGCATCAAAATTTGTTTATTTGCATTTTGTTTTGTTTTTACGAGTCAGAAAAACAATTTAGGGGGTGGGGTTCAAATCACGTACCCCTCCTCCCTGGATACAGCCTCATTTTCTTCCTTGTGTTGTAAGTAATACTCATTTAAAAAGGCATAGTCTACGTAGAATTTCTTAATGTCAAGGTATCGAGTGTGATCTTAAACAGAAACTTCATTTCGGAAGGGGGAAGGGGCTGTAAGCTATTCAAACCTGAAGGTTCATAAAATATGTGCCAAAAAAGATAATCTTAAAAGTCCTATGTCAATGCTTGATAATTAAGGCATCCGTATATCTTAGTAATTCTGTCTTTGGAAGGATTTTTAATAGACTCTCTGACATGTCTCACATGGAAGCAACAAGAGTGGTGTTGAGAAACTCACAAACAAGACGAAGAAGAAGAGGTTGTGTGCAGTGATAGCTTTTTCCAAAGATTATCTTAGGAAAAAATACTCGTTCCACATAGCTCCTTGATTCGTTATGATGAAAAGGCAGTGTGATTTTCTTCATTACTTATGACCACCTAAAACGGTTGGTAACTGATGTTAGATCCTTAACTACCTTCTTATTGGGTCCTTGTCGATATTAAATTAAAAAAGACAAGTTTGTTTAATTGAAAGTAAGGAGCGACATTAAATCTTAAAATGAACAGAAATTATTCCGTATATGAAAGGGGATGTCCCCTCCTCAACGTATCGCTCTTTACGCTAAAGTTTTTTATTGCTTTAAAAAATAAAGTTGTGAGACAGAGTCAAACATTAGCGTAAAGAGCGAGACGTTGAGGAGGGGACAGCCCCTTTCATATGCGGAATAGTTTCTGTTCTTTTTAAGTTTTAATGTCGCTCCTTACTTTCAGTTAAAAAAAACTTTTTTGATTTAATTTCTGAACGTTTTTGAATTAATGCAGCTTTGATTTTGGCTCACCGTACATGAATAATTAAAACGAAATTTGCGCATTCATTTTACTTTTGTTTTGGCTAAATGGCTTTCTCGAAATTTTGATCTGACGTAACTTACGAATTAACTTACGTAACGAACTTCTATATTCGTTATTTTTTATTACGTATATTAAGGGACGCGCCCCCTAGTCAATACCTCGCTCTTTACGATAAAGTTAAAATTTTGTTCCAATTCTTTAAGAATAACCCCTTAATCACAAAGGCCGTCAATTAGAATAAATAGCTCTGATGAAAGTACAAAAAAAAACTTTAGCGTAAAGAGCGAGGTAATGACTAGGAGGCGAACCCAATCATATACGTAATAATTTCTGTTGGTTTTAATTTTTAGTGCTGCTCCTTACTTTCAGTTGAAAGAATTGTTTTTTTTTTATTTAATTTCTTTTTTTTTAAATAATGCTGGGAAATCCGGTTCCCCCTTCATAGCAGTGTCCCTTCCCCCATGAAAAATCCCTCCATGGAAAGATCCTTCCACGTAACACCCGACCCATCCCCCCCCCAAATGCCAGAAAAAATTCCCCTGAAAAGTTCTGTATACTTCCTAATAACCAATAATATATGTAACAATTGTGCAAAGTTCATAACTTGCAGACCTTCCCTCGAGCACTGTGGGGGATTAAGTCACCTTCAAAGACATAGCTATTGTATTTTTCGACCATGCTGAACAAAATGTCTATCTCAAAATTTTGATCGGGTGACTTTGGGAAAAAATGAGCGTGGAAGGGGGCCTAGTTACCCTCCATTTTTTTGGTCACTTAAAAAGGGCACTAAAACTTTTAATTTATGTTCTAATGAACCCTCCCCCGATTTTCTAGGACCACTGGGTTGATACGATCACCCCTGGGAAAAGAAAAAAAATAAATAAACAAGCATCGGTGATCTTTCTTCTGACATAAAATACAAAATTCCACATTTTTGCAGATAGGAGCTTGAAACTTCTGTAGTAGGGCTCTCTGATGCGCTGAATCTGATGGTGTGATTTACATTAAAGTTCTATGACTTTTAGGGGGTGTTTGCCCATTTTTTCGAAAATAAGGCAAGTTTTCTCAGGCGCTTGCTTTTGATCGGTAAGACTAGACTTCATGAAACTTATATATTTGAAATCAGCATAAAAATCTGATTCTTTTGACGCATCTATTGGTTTTGAAATTCCGTTTTTTAGAGTTTTGGTTATTATTGAACCGGGTCGCTCCTTACTTACAGTTCGTTACCACGAACTTTTTGATCTAGCCTAGTCATTTTCAAGTTAGATTGTGTTCAAATACATTTATCCTAGTCCTATCCACGTGATCAGGTTTGCAGCCTCTTGGATACTAACAGTGATTTGTCAGGCTGGAACCTGACAAAAATTATAATCTTAAACATCTCCTGTCAATGCTTGGTAATCATGGCATCTGCGGAGGCAACAAGAGCGGCATTAAGAAGTGCACAAAAAACAACAAAGAAAATTCATCTAGACCACTTCGAAATGAAGAACAAGGTTATGTGCAGTGAGGACTTGTTATGATGATTGTCTTCAGAAAAAGTTATCATTCCAGGTAACTTCTTGTATCTCTTCTGATGAAAAGGGGGCGTGGCCTTCGTAATTACTTATGACCACATCAAAAGCCTGGAAACCAGTTAGCTACCCTTTCATTGGGTCCTTGTTAATTTCTAGCTGACCCTAGTCATTTTCAAGTTCGATTGGGTACAAATATATTTGTCCTTGTTTCATCCGTCTGTTGGGTTTGCAACGTCCCAGATACTAGTAATGATTTGTCCGGTTGAAACCAATTTAAGTGTTACTTTTGTATTTGAATCTGTCGAAGTATTTACAACAGAAAAGAGAAATTGTTAGACAAAAACTTTGCACTACGTTCTATATTTGTTAACACGGTGAAACTTTATTAAATTCTTAACCCATATTCATTTTATCCGTAATATTTCTTTCTCTTTTATTTGAGCACTAGGAAATATTTGGATCTTAGGGAATTTTTCATTTCGAATTGTATATTATTGATAAGGAATGTTTGACGTAAGATACGAATATTAATGAAATAATATGCCACAGTGAAACTCCGTTGGGAGAGAACATTTTAGATTGTTTGTCCATGGAAGAGGCTCCCATCCGTAGGTGTGGACACCCCTATGGGGGAAAAAATAAATTAGAATACTGGTTTAGGTGGAAGATAGCTGCAACAAATCAACGGTATTTATATATATATTAATTAAAAAATCGTTCCGAGAAGGAAATTCTTCAAAGAAAAGTAAAGGGCCAAACTAGACTTAAGACAGACAAAAATAAATTCCTATAATAATTCAAACCCTAAACGAGCAGAAATTCCTATTAAAGATAAAATGAAACCCAAAATGAACATAAATTAAATCAACAATCATAGCAAACAAACATACAAAAGGCACTTATATAATGAATAAATAAATCTTAAAAGGAGTAAAGCTTAAATTTAATATTCAAATTAAATTTAAAACTAACAAAAACACGAAAACAAGAGTTTGGTAACTTCCCCCTTCCCCCTCCCTTAACTGTAAAAATCTAAAACATACTGCGTCACTTACGTTTTATTGAAAGCTATGCATGTCTTGTGCAGTCCTTGGAAAGAACTAATGAAATTAAACTAAATATTTTTGTATGATGATATTCACTGCCGAAAGCACAGCAATTCGAGATTTTATTTCACTGTAATTTTATTTTCAGTGGTGTAAGTCGGAAAGAAAAGATTTGTAGTATATTTAGTTTTCAGTAAAAACGCAAATAACGCGGTAAGCTTAACTTTTGCAGTTAAGGAAAAGGGGAAGGAGGCAGTAGCCAAACTTTTTTTTACAGTAATTTTGTTCGTTTTAAGCTCGATTTGCATATTCAATTTAAGTATTACTCGTTTTGAGATTTATTTATTCATTTATAATTACACCTGTTGTATGTTTATTTCTTACTATTGGTTATTTAATTTCTGTTCGTTTTGAGTTTCATTTCTTCTTTAAAAGTAATTTCTGGTTGTTTTGAGTTTGAATTATTATAGGAGGTTATTTTTGGTGGTCTTAAGTTTAATAATATCTTTACTTTTCTTTAAAAAGCTTCTTTTTCGGAAAGTGTTTTTTTTATTAATTCTGTACGTTTTTAATTGGTTATTAAGTTCACTGTAGCCTATATTTCAGGGGCGGGGGGGGGGAGGAGGGGTATTTACATTATTTATCTCATTCCCACAGTAGTACCTCATGGATTTTTTTTTCTTTGAAAAGCCTCTTTTTCGGAGAGTTTTCTTTTAATTAATTTCTGTTCCTTTTTTATTGCCAAAGTTTAAGTTTTGGTTAATATAATGAATATTTTTCCTGTTTTTCATGTCTTTAGCATAATAATTAAAATATATAACCCTAATTTTATAGCTCTGAGTATTGGCTATTGATTTATTTCAATAGCCCCTTACAATTCTCTGGAAGTTTCAACTAAATGCCATCAGCCGTTCCTGGGATATTTCAGATTCGCCCTTCTGACCCTTAGCCGCTCCTAAGACGGTTTTAAGTTTAATATGACGGTTTTAATATGACGTCCTCCTAAGACGGTTTTAAACTGCGGATCCTGCCACACCAGGCGGAAGTCGGCTAAACGAAGGGTCAGTAAAAGGGAAAAGAACTTTAGATTATATTATAAGCCCCTATGATGACCACAAACAAGGGAAAAGAAGTGTAAGAACGAACAGTGGCTCAAAAATGGACAAAAAACCGAAAAACCGGTGGTCACAGATGCCTCACGAAAAGCCACCATTCGTGTTTACTGGATAGGATACAAGCCACATACAAAAACTGTCCTTAGTCACATATAATATACAAGGTTTAAGAAACAAGAGAGAGTTGTGTTTCAATAATTCACTTTTGACAGCAACGGTGACGTGTTTTGTAGAGACATGGTTGTTGCCAGAGGAAGATGTTATAGTGCGTGGATACGAAGTTTTTCGAGTGGACAGGGCTACATCGCGAAACTATAGAAACTATGGAGGAATAGTTGTACTAGTAAAGAGTGACATGTTCAAAAATTTGCGTCGTCTGTCAAGTAAATCTGAAAACTTGATTTGGTTCCGCGGAAAATTTCTGGAAAAATGGTTTATTTTTGGATTTGTATATGTTTCCCCAGAAAATAGCTCATACTGTATTGAGGATACATGGTATATATTAGAGGAAGAGTTGAGTTCAGTGAAATCTCATTACCCAAGTGATTTAGTTTTTCTAGCAGGTGATTTTAACGCATATAATTCCGTACAACAAGAATTAAATGTAGATTTTGTTTCAGATGAAGATGACCCTTTATGTGAGATGATACCTTCACTTTACCTTAGGTATGAATGTTGATTAAGAGGATAGTGATTTTAGTATGTCCTCATTTTATTTATCCTTTTTCTTTTCTTTTTTGTTTTGTATTTGGCTGTAAAAAGCTTTAATAATACATTATTATTATTATTATTATGGTTCAATAATTTTCTTTGAAAAACTTCTTTTTCGGGAAGTTTTTTTAAATTAATTTCTATTGGTTTTGATTACCAAAGTTTCAAATTTTTCAACATTTCAACATCAAAGTTTCATCAAAGTGTCAAGACATCAAACTGATGTTTTTTCAGCATTAAAGTTTCAAAGTTCTACATCCCCCTCAAAATTCCCTGACAGTAGTCTCAAGTAGATATAGTAGCATGGGCGTAGGGAGGGGGGGCAGGGGGGCAGCTGCCTCCCTAGACCTTCAAATTTACATTAGATATGGCTGAAAAAGCAGATGGTTTGGAAAAAGCAGTTGATAAAACTCCATCACACTATCGACTGCCCCCCTAGACAATACCCTGCCTAATGCTGTCTACGCCCATGTATAGTAGCAGTTGCAAGCAGTCACGGTTGCAGGTTGTCGCATTTGGAGGTAGTCACAGTTGCAGTCGCAACCGATTTCATTTGCAGCCCAAGTAATAGCAGTAGTGGTACTAGACCTGAAAATTTCAAGTTAATACCTTTACCCGTTCCTAAGATATAGTAGAAATGCCTTTTTGATATCTTGGAAACAGATAGTTTCTTCTGATTTAGCTCAACATTTCCCAAGATTTTACTTCAATACCCTTAACCTTTTTGGAAAAAAACAGGGTCAAATATTCCCCTCTTTCCCAATAATAAATCCTGCATGTTAAAAATGGACAAACTGCAAAATTTACATTTCTTGACCAGGAGGCATTGTGGGTATGGGATCCCAGAGACGTAGAAATTTGATATTTTGTCTATTCCGAAAGAAATGCCTTTTTAAGATCAATATTAGTGTTAAGAGGAGCACCCAAAAGGGTAAAAGAGGAAGGGGAGTGGCCCCTTGTTCCATTTTCAACATCCCTCTCAAAATGCCTTTAAAGTTTCAACCTAATAACCATTGCCATTCCTTAGATAGTTATGTTGTGTCCTTTTGACAACCCTACTGCACAAAGTGTTCTTTGATTTTGTTTGACATCTCACTCAGCAGTGTCTAAAATTTAACCTAACATTCTTAGCCTTTCTATTTACTTATTCATTAATTTTCTAACCAGTCACTACAAAAAAAGCAAGAAGACGGAGTACAAAACAATACAAATGAAAGAAGAGAAAAGAAAGAAAAAATACCTGACAAATATTTAAAGAAACTACATCGACACTACCACCACAGGAGGGACAACTACTCGCGAAACAGCATTGCCTTATAATTATCGATCTGATTTTGAATGACCTGACATGATTTGTAACTTTATAACGAAGGCAAATACATAAATTACATTTCCCCCTTTCTCAATAACCAGCCTTATTAATAAACAAAGGGCTACTTATATAACTCATATCTCTTTCTCCAGGGGCTGTGGGGTTACCTCACTTACCTCATCCCTGGAGGTAAAGTTATTTGACTTTTTGACTATTTTGAACAGATATCATTGAAAGGAGGGCAGCTAAAAAGGGAATGGGACTGGTTGCCAATCGAACCCCTTTTAACATCCTCGTCAAAATGCCCTGAAATTTTAAACTTAGAGGGAGGTACAATAGAAAAGCGCTTGGAAAAAATCCCTCCTTGGAAAAATCCTCTCACTTGCCCCCCCCCCCCTTCTCCCGTCGAAAATGTCGGTATACTTCCCAAAAACGAACACTATGCGTAAAAAATGGGCAAATTTCTGGTATTTTGAATCTGATGGAGCGATTTTCATTAAGATCACTCGATGTTTTGTGGGTTCTTTCCCCTTTTTTCCAAAATTGGGCAAATTTTCTCAGGCTCGTAACTTTTGATGAGTTTCATTAAATTTGTTGAGTTTTACATATTTGTAATAAGCAAATTCAATTCTTTTGACGTATCTATTGTTATCAAGACTCTGTTTCTAAGAGTTTTGGTTACTATTGAGCCGCATCGCACCTTACTTATAGTTCGGTACCACGAACTGTTTGATACTGCAATGAAAATATATTAACAAGCATTATTTATAGCAAAAGAAAAACAGTTTTGATGAAGGAGGCATAAGAATTGTGCTTGTCGTTAAATAAACCTCTGGAGAATCTTTGAGAGAGATTGTATTAGTAATATACGGGGTCAAACGGAAGGAGCTCAAGAAATATTATCGGTTAATTTTAATGGGCATTCATAGAATGCAGATTTGGATTCATTTTTAAAGGTATTTTTGGGAGGAGGCATTCTTCAGACTGGACTTAAAGGAGAATTTCCTAGTCTCTGATGCCCGTAAGCATCTTTGAACTGACATAGGATCATGCTGGTGAATAGAAAATTTGTTTTGGTGTCTAAATACTTTTTTGGGTGTGTGTGGGGGGGGGGAGTAGATTGGATTATCTCACTGTTTTTTTTTTTTTTCGGAGATCTGAAAGATAGTCTTTCTTCACGAAGATTTGAGGGAAGCTGAAAAACAGCTAAAAAAATCTTTATCTGCAGTCACATGGTGGCGAAAATAGTCTGCCAGTCTCACTTATGTAACCCCCCAGTTTTGCTTTGACAGTGAGCAAGTCTACGTAGACCACGTCTGCCACCTTGAATGATTGTGTCAATTCTTCTACCTAATATATGAGCAGCACCGTATTCGGGGGGGGGATAACGGACTTTACGCTCCCCCCCCAAAAGAAAAATATAAAAAGGAAAAATGACCAACTCGTACAAAAGTAACAGAAATACATATAAAAAAATTGTGTTGCGTTTTTCAAAGTTTATTTTTACATCCTCCGTCCCGCAGAACAAAAATAACCTTGACTATCGTCAAGGTCAAAAATACCTTAACCTTGACTAAAATAACCTTGACTGTCAATACCCTTGACAAAAA
Organism: Artemia sinica; assembly: GCA_027921565.1. Lineage (NCBI taxonomy): Eukaryota > Metazoa > Arthropoda > Branchiopoda > Anostraca > Artemiidae > Artemia > Artemia sinica. The sequence goes on along the minus strand of CM051256.1, from coordinate 24,917,448 downwards.
CAACTTGTTTATTTTCCTTGATAGTTATTTCCTTTTCCTTTTCCGTATTTATTTTCCTTAATGACACTAATAGCATCAAACCCCGGTTGTTTCTAAAACCTGTTTAGAAACAATAGTAATTGATTAGAGCTGGAAATTAAGAGTGAGTCTTATTGAAACTTGTGTCTGAGCCCAACCGTAAATTAGAAGGACCATCACGCGTATTATTAGAAGAAATAGTCTTAAATCCTCCCAAAGAAATGTTTCTATCCTGTAATGGTCTAAGCAAGATTTTACCTCCTCCGTTGAAGCTTTAGATCAATTTTTCAGACAAAAGTGGTTTGTAATTTGGCTCATAATCACTAATATGTAATATTAACATGTTAGTACATAATGTTTATTTTAAGATTAATGTAGAAATTTGTATTAGTGTAGGAATTTGTAGTTTTTAAGACTATTAATCCATTTTCCAAAAAATCAACTATATGAAAGCTTTCTTCAATAAAAAAAAAAAAAATAAAAAGCGAATTAAGTTTATGTTCCTCTTAAAAACAACAAAAAAATTAAATGAAAAAACTGACGTTAAAAATTTAAAATAAGCTAGAAATACCCTAAAAATAAAGATTTATCCCACTCCCAACAGAGCTCAGATAAGGTATAGATTCTAGAGAGGCGCGTATGCAATCCTAACTCTTTTTTTCCACCAACAGTAGAATTCAATGTCCGTTTCATTTAATTTGTTGATGAAATGAACTTGAAGACCACCTTTCTCCTACCCCAAAGAGGTTCATTTGCTCCCAAAATCTATAGATTATTGTTGCACTGAATTTTTATTATTGTCAATGCACAAGAATTGGTATAACTAAAGAATTTTTTTTCCCGACTTCTTCAAAGTGCTAATAACTACCTTAGCAAAACAGAATAAATGTTTGGACTTACTATGACTCACGGTTATGGTCGGCAAAGGGACTGGAAACTCTTCAGCTTCAACATTGTGAAGGAGTTTTTGGTCCAAGCTACTAAAACTTCCCCAGACTAGACATGCCTGAGCTGCACATTAAACCCTCCTCATTAATTGTAACGAAACGTCAATGACAGTACAATTCAGAAGTTCATTTGACAAAAGTACGTTTTCCAGTTTATGGGACGATAGAAAGGGTCTGATGGCCATGAAGAGTTTTTCAGGGAATCGAGGGGAAGACCCGGAAGTGCAACTATGCTAATCAGCTCTGGATAATACAACGAGCCTTTCAGACGACTGATTCAGACGTCTGACCAGGTCAGACGGATTGGGCTCATGTTGAACGTTGATAAGTGCGAATATACTTCATTTAATTCGAGTGCGAGTCTCCCTCTTAACTGGGGTTTTCTCTATTCCCTGTGTCTCTTCTTTTCGGTGGCTTGGTCTTCACATTACTAATAATCTCAAAACACTTCGGGCTCTGACAGTTTCTAATGCAAAAAAAAAAAAAAAAAAAAAAAAAAAAAAAAAAAAAAAAAAAAAAAAAAAAATCAGATAGGATATTCAAAAATTGTTGCAAATAGAGGGAGCTACAACAGAAAAGCGCTTGGTAAATTATATTCTTCATTTTGCGATCATTCTATTCTTTTTTTTATCTGGTTTTCTTCCAATTCTGAAACCCAAAGATCTGAAATCTATCCGGACTTATTATTTTAAATTTTCTCTGTACCTTTTGTGCCTCCCTCCTTGGTTCCGGAACCGGCATCAAATATCGAGATTCTGCCTCCCTGATCTACGGGAAAAAGTGACTGTACATGCGGGAAAGCTGTCGTCATCTGCAGGTCTTACTGCGCACCATAATTTACGTCGTTTTATGTAATTAATTGTTAAGTGTGCGAGTTTGCTTTTTTTGTTTTTTTTGTTCTTGATGTACTCCACTTCTTTTTGTTAATAGTGGGTAATAAATAAATTATTATTATTATTATTAGGGTGTAGAAGGATGTAAAAAGTATTTTAGACATTGTTTTTATTTTAGGTTGAGGTGGCTTATTAAGTAGGTCCCTTGCTCCAAAAACAAAAATAAAAATGATAGACATTAGGAAACTGAACAACATAGCTACATATGCACTTCAGTATGGGACCACACATAAATAAAAGTAAAATAGCTAAGAACTGCAAAAATCCCGCAATATACTTTCTCAGTGACGACCAGAAGACTGCAAGGTCTTTTTTGTTCTTGTTCTTTCTGCTCATGGCTTTCCCTGTAAATTAGGGAAGCATATCACCAAACGAATTTATCGTATGAACATTGCCAGGCAATGCTTCTTTTGGGTCTAGAATTTTCGAATTTGGAAGAGTTGGGTCATTTTGGCCAATTCGTTTGATAATTATGCAGCAGAGCTCAACTAAGAAACCTAAACAATGTACTTGAACCTATTGTAGCTGCTGGATAGTTAAGAGACAGTAATCACTCTTGGCTGCTAAATTACACATTGTGTTTGTATGGGACTTAAAGTTTTCACTATTAACATAGTTTGATAGGACCAACTTTTTTTTGAAGGATTTGCTATTGTTTCCTCTTGTCTCTGAATTAGTGGAGCACTTCCGAAGAGGCAAGTATGTCTGCCTGTAGTTTCAGTATTTAGCAGATTTGGGTCGACACAGACTGAAAATCATTGCCTATGATATTTACTTTCTGACGTGTAAACACCAGAAAGCAGAAACATATCTTTACACAAGGTTCAAGAATGAAAGTATGAAATTTTATCGCTTTCTCTTTGATGGCTCTGTCACCAGCTAAGTCCTTGAGGGTATTATAGACTATTAAAGAGCATAGCATTCTGCGCAGTCTATATCAATATACAATGCTTAAAGTTAGCAGTCATCTAACAACCGGCCTTGCTTACATCACACTGGTGCTGAGCTTGTAGCCAACTAGTACTTAGAGTTGAGGCTGAGAGAAAACTTACCTAATCTCTCTTTTTTTTCTTCCTTTGAGTATCTTTCACTCTTTCCTGCTAATACACAAGATTAAATTGAATCATATTGACTGCATTATCTAAACAGCGGACCTACAGCCGTTATTGTTGTTTCCAGCCTTTCACTGGACTTGCTAGCTGAATCTGAATTCTTCAAATTTTCAAGCTTCTCTCGCAACCTGCTCAACTCAAATAACATCACTGAAAAAGAGACGCTACTCTGGCCACAGTAAGAGTAGCATAATATAGTACTATATTACGGTGGTCACTATCGGATCTTTTTTTTTTCAAAGGTTAAAATGGTCTTCAATGAACACAGAAAGCTGTTGACAGTTTTTGCGACTTATCGTTTATATATATATATATACATAAATATATATATATATATATATATATATATATATATATATATATATATTATATATATATATATATATATATATATATATATATATATATATATATATATATATATATATATATATATATATATATCACTGGACTATTCACTGGAAGTCACTGGACTATTCACGAACTCAAGGGCGTCATCAGTAGTCATACTACACGTAGGTATTTGTATGCTCTCATGGGATACTTTGCAATTAATGCTGGATTTGCTGAACTCTGATGATTGATCCCCTAGTGTAGTAATAATTGCTTTGTTGTTTTTTAAGTCCTCTTGTAATTTGATGATTTTCGATTTAAGGGTCACTTGATTGTTTTCTAGATTGTAGAGTTCATCTTCCATAAGAAGGCGGTGGGAATGAGAGGGGGATCATGATATCCAATTTTGACTTTTGGGGGAAGGACTACATTTGCTTCGTCACAACGTTTACCAGAATAGGCAGTTATATATATATATATATATATATATATATATATATATATATATATATATATATATATAATATATATATATATATATATATATATATGTATATATATATATATATATATATATATATATATATATATATATATATATATATATATATATATATATATATATATACATATATATATATATATATATATATATATATATATATATATATATATATATATATATATATATATATATATATATATATATATATGTATATATATATATATATATATATATATATATATATATATATATATATATATATATATATATATATATATATAAATATATATATATATATATATATATATATATATATATATATATATATATATATATATATATATATATATATATATATATATATATATATATATATATATATATATATATATATATATATATATATATATATATATATATATATATATGTATATTCAATTGAATCTTGTGTATTTGATTCAATTTAATCTTGTGTATTAGCAGGAAAGAGTGCAAGATACTCAAAGGAAGAAAAAACAGAGAGATTAGGTTTAATCTCTCTATTAGGTCTAAAAACAGAGAGATTAGAGATTAAGTTTTCTCTCAGCCTCAACTCTAAGTACTAGTTGGCAGCAAGCTCAGCACTAGTGTGATGTAAGCAAGGCCGGTTGTTAGATGACTGCTAACTTTAAACATTGTATATTGATATGGACTGCGCAGAATGCTATGCTCTTTAATAGTCTATAATACCCTCAAGGACTCAGCTGGTGACAGAGCCATCAAAGAGAAAGCGATAAAATTTCATACTTTCATTCTTGAACCTTGTGTAAAGATATGTTTCTGCTTTCTGGTGTCTACACGTCAGAAAGTAAATATCATAGGCAATGATTTTCAGTCTGTGTCGACCCAAATCTGCTAAATACTGAAACTACAGGCAGACATACTTGCCTCTTCGGAAGTGCTCCACTAATTCAGAGACAAGAGGAAACAATAGCAAATCCTTCAGAAAAAAGTTGGTCCTATCAAACTATGTTAATAGTGAAAACTTTAAGTCCCATACAAACACAATGTGTAATTTAGCAGCCAAGAGTGATTACTGTCTCTTAACTATCCAGCAGCTACAATAGGTTCAAATACATTGTTTAGGTTTCTTAGTTGAGCTCTGCTGCATAATTATCAAACGAATTGGCCAAAATGACCCAACTCTTCCAAATTCGAAAATTCTAGACCCAAAAGAAGCATTGCCTGGCAATGTTCATACGATAAATTCGTTTGGTGATATGCTTCCCTAATTTACAGGGAAAGCCATGAGCAGAAAGAACAAGAACCAAAAAGACCTTGCAGTCTTCTGGTCGTCACTGAGAAAGTATAGTGCGGGATTTATGCAGTTCTTAGCTATTTTACTTTTATTTATGTGTGGTCCCATACTGAAGTGCATATGTAGCTATGTTATTCAGTTTCCTAATGTCTATCATTTTTATTTTTGTTTTTGGAGCAAGGGACCTACTTAATAAGCCACCCCAACCTAAAATAAAAGCAATGTCTAAAATACTTTTTACATCCTTCTACACCCTAATAATAATAATAATAATTTATTTATTACCCACTATGAACAAAAAGAAGTGAAGTACATCAAGAACAAAAACAACAAAAAAAGCAAACTCGCACACTTAACAATTAATTACATAAAACGACGTAAATTATGGTGCGCAGTAAGACCTGCAGATGACGACAGCTTTCCCGCATGTACAGTCACTTTTTCCCGTAGATCAGGGAGGCAGAATCTCGATATTTGACGCCGGTTCCGGAACCACGGAGGGAGGCACAAAAGGTACCGAGAAAATTTAAAATAATAAGTCCGGATAGATTTCAGATCTTTAGGCTTCAGAATTGGAAGAAAACCAGATAAAAAAAGAATAGAATGATCGCAAAATGAAGAATATAATTTCCCAAGCGCTTTTCTATTGTACCTCCCTCTATTTGCAACAATTTTTGAATATCCTATCTGATTTTTTTTTTTTTTTTTTTTTTGCATTAGAAACTGTCAGAGCCCGAAGTGTTTTGGGATAGTAATGTGAAGACTAAGCCACCGAAAAGAAGAGACACAGGGAATAAAGAAAACCCCCTGTTAAGAGGGAGACTCGCACTCGAATTAAATGAAGTATATTCGCACTTATCAACGTTCAAAATAAGCCCAATCCGTCTGACCTGGTCAGACGTCTGAATCAGTCGTCTGAAAGGCTCGTTGTATTATCCAGAGCTGATTAGCATATTTGCACATCCGGGTCTTCCCCTCGATTCCCTGAAAAACTCGTCATGGCTATCAGACCCTATCTATCGTCCCATAAACTGGAAAACGTACTTTTGTCAAATGAACTTCTGAATTGTACTGTCATTGACGTTTCGTTACAATTAATGAGGAGGGTTTAATGTGCAGCTCAGGCATGTCTAGTCTGGGGAAGTTTTAGGAGCTTGGACCAAAAACTCCTTTACAATGTTGAAGCTGAAGAGTTTCCAGTCCCTTTGCCGACCATAATCGTGAGTCATAGTAAGTCCAAACATTTATTCTGTTTTGCTAAGGTAGTTATTAGCACTTTGCTGAAGTCGTGAAAAAAATTCTTTAGTTATACCAATTCTTGTGCTATGACAATAATAATAATTCAGTGCAACAATAATCTATAGATTTGGGAGCAAATGAACCTCTTTGGGGCAGGAGACTGGTGGTCTTCAAGTTCATTTCATCAACAAATTAAATGAAACGGACATTGAATTCTACTGTTGGTGGAAAAAAAGAATTGGGATTACATACGCGCCTCTCTAGAATCTATACCTGGTCTGAGCTCTGTTAGGAGTGGGGTAAATCTTTATTTTTAGGGTATTTATAGCTTAATTTTAATTTTTAACGTCATTTTTTTTATTTAATTTTTTTGTTGTTCTTAACAGGAACATAAACGTAATTCGCTTTTTATTTATTTATTATTTTTTTATTAAAGAAAGCTTTCATACAGTTGATATTTTGGAAAAGGGATTAATAGTCTTAAAAATTACAAATTCCTACATTAATACAAATTTCTACATTAATATTAAAAAAAACATTATGTACTAACATGTTAATATAACATATTATTGATTATGACCCAAATTACAAACCACTTTTGTCTGAAAAATTGATCTAAAACTTCAATGGAGGAGGTAAAATCTTGCTTAGACCATTATAGGATAGAAACATTTCTTAGGGAGGATTTAACACTATTTCTTCTAATAATACGCATGATGGTCCTTCTAATTTACGGTTGGGCTCAGACACAAGTTTCAATAAGACTCACTCTTAATTTCCAGCTCTAATCAATTACTATTGTTTCTAAACAGGTTTTGGAAACAACCGGGGTTTGATGCTATCAGTGTCATTAAGGAAAATAAATACGGAAAAGGAAAGGGAAATAACTATCAAGGAAAATAAACACGTCGTTTTTGTCAAGGGTATTGACAGTCAAGGTTATTTTAGTCAAGGTTATTTTAGTCAAGGTTAAGGTATTTTTGACCTTGACGATAGTCGCGGGACGGAGGATGTAAAAATAAACTTTGAAAAACGCAACACAATTTTTTTTAGATGTATTTCTGTTACTTTTGTACGAGTTGGACATTTTTCCTTTTTATTTTTTTCTTTGGGGGGGGGGGGGGAGCGTAAATTCCGTTATCCCCCCGAATACGGTGCTGCTCATATATTAGGTAGAAGAATTGACACAATAATTCAAGGTGGCAAACGTGGTCTACGTAGACTTGCTCACTGTCAAAGCAAAACTGGGGGGGTTACACAAATGAGACTGGCAGACTATTTTCGCCACCATGTGACTGCAGATAAAGATTTTTTTAGTTGTTTTTGAGCTTCCCTCAAATTTTCGTGAAGAAAGACTATCTTTCAGATCTCTGAAAAAAAACCAGTGAGATAATCCAATCCCCCCCCCACACACCCAAAAAAGTATTTAGACACCAAAACAAATTTCCTATTCACCAGCATGATCCTATGTCAGTTCAAAGATGCTTACGGGCATCAGAGACTAGGAAATTCTCCTTTAAGTCCAGTCTGAAGAATGCCTCCTCCAAAAAATACCTTTAAAAATGAATCCAAATCTGCATTCCATGAATGCCCATTAAAATTAACCGATAACATTTCTTGAGCTCCTTCCGTGTGACCCCATATATTACTAATACAATCTCTCTCAAAGATTCTCCAGAGGTTTATTTAACGACAAGCACAATTCTTATGCCTCCTTCATCAAAACTGCTTTTCTTTTGCTATAAATATTGCTTGTTAATATGTTTTCATTGCAGTATCAAACAGTTGGTGGTACCGAACTATAGGTAAGGTGTGATGCGGCTCAATAGTAACCAAAACTCTTAGAAACAGAGTCTTGATAACAATAGATACGTCAAAAGAATTGAATTTGCTTATTCAAAATATGTAAAACTCACCAAATTTAATGAAACTCATAAAAAGTTACGAGCCTAAGAAAATTTGCCCAATTTTGGAAAAAAGGGGAAAGAACCCACAAAACATCGAGTGATCTTAATGAAAATCACTCCATCAGATTCAAAATACCAGAAATTTGCCCATTGTTTACGTATAGTGTTCGTTTTTGGGAAGTGTACCGACATTTTCGACGGGAGAAGGGGGAGGCAAGTGAGAGGATTTTTCCATGGAGGGATTTTTCATGAAGGAAGGGAATTTTTCATGGAGGGCGAACCGGATTTCCCAAAAATATTTAGAAAGATCAAAAATCAGCTAAAATACAAGTTTTTTCAACTGAAAGTAAGGAGCAACATTAAAACTTAAAACGAACAAAAATTACTATATATATGAGGGGGGTCTCCCCACGTCAATACCTTGCCCTTTACGCTAAAGTTTTTTTTAGTACTTTTAAAAGAGCTATTTATTCTAATTAAACGGCCTATGTGATTCAAGAGTCATTCTTTAAAAATTGGGACAGAATTTGAACTTTAGCATAAAGAGCGAGGTATTTACGAGTAGGAATGGGTCAGAAAGTACTAAACGTACATCCATATATGGGCATTGAGGATATTTAATGTCCTTGGTAAAAACTTGGGACGAAATTTAATGTCCTTGGTAAAAGTGTTATTTCTAGACCAATCAGATGCCTGGAATCCCTGTACGTACAAGACCACACCTCTTTCTAGACCTGTTTGATGGTTAAATTGTTTGATGGTTATATGGTTTGATGGTTATATTGTTTGTTGATGGTTATGTGGTCTGATGGTGTTTCTTAGTTCTGTTCTGTTTGTTGATGGTTATATGGTTTGATGTTTCTATGCCTATTGAATACAGGGAAAAGCTTACATCATTGCCAGATAAGAGCGAGTCTAACGGGACAAGATCATTGACACATCTTTCTAGGTCAATGGATTTACGTAAGGTTTCTCTTACATCGCAATTCAGCCTTGAGATTTTGTTTATAATGAACACGCTTTGTGGCTAAAGTAACATATCGTTTCACGACACAATGGAACAAACATCAAATACTGTGGACTTAGAAGTTTTAGCTACACAAATATATAATATGAGTTCTGTTTAGTAAATTTTCTTTGGTTTTTCCAAAAAAATCATTTTTTGTAGCCCCCCTACCAATATATTCAAATTCAGGGTATACCCTCCCCCCCAAAAAAATCTTTATACTTTCTTTCAAAATATACTCTTTTTCCACTAAGTAACCCCTCCTGCCACCTCTCACCATTCGTCACCGATTAATTCTTTCAATTGAAGTTATTACTCAAAAAGTGTCATTTTCACATTGGTTTAAAACCATCAGGATCTTCAAACTTGCGATTTAAACAAAAACTGTGTGTGAATATGTCTCAAAAGGGGTGACTTCCTAAACAACCTTCGCGCGTGTCAGGTTAGGAAATTAACAAAAACAAGGGTGGTCGTAGACATTGAAAGGATTAAGGCTACAGGCTTTGCGTAATTCTAGACGGTCTAAAAAAGGGACGAATTATTTGCAAAATTAATACTTAAGAGAGATATTTTTAGGACATGGAAATTATGTAAAAGGCGAATGCTAACCGTCCTTTAGAGTGCATATTTTTTAGGTACTTTTGAAAGAGCTTGTGGGAAAAGAGAGCCATTATTCTTTTTTCTAGCTTTCTTTCGATAAAGTTTCTCTCAGGGGGGGGGGGGCGTGAAAACTATGGTTTTAACTTTGATAGTATTAGGCTAGAAAGCAATGTCTTTAATTTAGGGGGGGTTGCTAAAATTAGACCTATGTCTCTTGCACTCTAAACAAATACATCTTTTACTGACAGAGCGGAAGGAACTGCCTTGATGCCAATTAATATATCATATTGTGTTGCTCTATTTTCAAATGGCTTTGATGAAAGCAAATACTTCCGTTATGAAGAGAAATAATCGTTTAGTTAAATAGTCAAAGTTTTACCTTCCCAGAAAGGAAGGGATGGGGCAATTTAAATGCTCTTATTTTCGTAATCATAGATTTTATCTGCTCTTTAGATGATTATTAGTTTAAGAGGCTTTCATAAAAATTCTACTTTCACTAATTTCGTTTCTTCTGTAACAGGGAGTCATTATTTTATACTAAATATTTCTTCTTTTCTAGGAAAATTTTGAGCAATGTCCCCCATCAGACAAGAAGGCGAGAACCACTGTTAAAACCCCAGTGAGGGCATCAGTTTTCCAGTATGGACGTTGGCCAAAACCTTCAGCTCAGTGTACCTCGCATATACATGTCTATGACATGGCTGGTCCGTCCACATCCTATCAAGCGTTGCCGGGGCCTTCAAGACCAACACCCTCCATACAAGGCGAGAATGAGCCTCCTTCATCCCTCAACATACAAGCTGTAGATCTTAATGTAAGTTTTAAATTTTATTTCCGCTAATGATTTTTCTCCCAAGTCAATGTGAAGACAGATATTGTACCGTTAGACTTAGAAATAATTCAAGATTCTAATTTGCGTAATAAAGACTTCGATAAGAGATGTGAGACTTAACGGTCCCATTTTATCGTATGTTCTGGAAAATCTTGAAAATAAAAGGCTTGCATTAACGAATGTAATTCTAAGGTCAAAGTAAATTGGTTTATACACCTTGAAAATAAGGTATTTTCATGATTTAGACTACCCCTTTCAAACCAAGTAAAGACCCCGGTTTTTTTCCAAAGCAGATAAAGATTGGTCATATGAAATTTTTGGAGGTTGTTTGAACAAAATCAAAATCTACTATGTCTCGTTTAGATTGTAAATATGTTACATCACTAATGCATATAGGGTGGCTATTAAATTGGAACTTTCAGGGTATATAGAGTTGGGAAGAGTGAATTAACCAAATTGTACTATGTGCGCACAGGTATTGCTACTGCTACTACTACAAAGCTTTTTTTTAAGCCCATGTTTTAAATGATATGAAAATAATAATCAAATTTTAAAAATAGGGTGATTTAGACACTTTGAAAATAAGATATTTTCTTTATAGGTTACATCGGATTCCTGCACACTACCTTCTCACCCATCTGAAGAAACAAGTCACGAAATGATCCAAATTGAACTGCCTATGGAGTATCGTGACAATCAAGACGCTGAAATACCAGCTGTCGACGAACAAGATCTCGAACTATATGGTAAATTCTTACGTTATGGCGATGGTAGTGTTAATTTAGATGATATACCTTCTGACATTGAAATTTTATTGAATAATTATTTCAGTGTAGAAGCTAGTATAGTTGAACAAGGCAATGCAGTTAGTTCAGAGGGTGATTTACCCTGGCTGAGTCCGAATACATTGCAAATTTTAGATAATTTTTCCAAAGAGTTAAATGAGAAGCCTCCCCCCACTAATTAAATGAATATAGTCCCTATTCGATCAAATTTAATTGAAAATGAAATGGCTTCGATGGATTTTAGTACAGAGACCAGCCCTATTGTTGAAAAAAGTGGGGGATGGGGTGGTGATGATGACATACAAGGGGGAGTGGTTAATGATATACAATTCACATCACTACCGGAATTTCAAAAAAACAAATTAGATATTGAATACAATAGCTGTTTATACTGCAAAATTTGGCGATCCGTTTAGTACACTTATGGGGGGAAATTTTATAACCGAACCCATTTATATCGTTCATTAATATGTAGAAAAAATTCGTGCATTTATAGAAAACCAGATTCAGGTGTGGGGAGGTCGGAACTCCGTTAAGGCCTCAATTGTTTTAAAAATATGCTATCTAAATGAGAGTCATAGTGAGGTGTATGATCATTATGTACACACCGAGATGTTGGTGTTGCGCTCTCATTTGGAGAATTACGAGACAGTATTTATGCAGTGGATTGACAATATTATGGCTCATCTCGAAAATTATAATGAGAACGGTAGTGGTTCCGTAGTTTTACTTATTAAAAATTTAAGTGTAAATATATGTAAATTTAAAAAAAGATTTTATTTTAAGAGAAGGTGGGGAGAGGGCAGTAGTTTTAAAATATAATCCCGATTCAGAAGGATACAAGGGCGTTCAACGAATCTGTTTCGAAACAGGTCAAAAATGTTTCATGTACGCTTTCCTCAAATCAGCTTTCGAACCTCTACGAAATCATGCAACAAAGAAAAATTTGGACTACTGGGCCGTGCATTGGAAAGAGGGGTCTGATTTTCCCCCAGTAGATTTCTCTTGTTTAGCGGAAAATTTCTGGTAACACTCAAAGGAATAGATATTTTTAAACGGGCCAACGCCCATTTAAATATCGGTGTTACTGTGCTCCAATACGAAACAGAATTTCAAGAGGGTATGCGTTCTAATAAAAAGGGTGTAATAGTCCCAGTAAGAACCCCGTCGATTAAATCGGTGAAACACTGGGTTTGGTTGTTGTATACACCGCCTAGTGAACCCAATTCAATTGGCCATTTCAATCCTATTACGGATATTAGTAGAGTTCTACTGGAGGGTAAAAACAGAGTACACGTCACTATTGTCCAAGATGCCTGTCTAGATTTCATAGTGATTTATAGCTACAAAATCACATGAAGCATTGCAAAAGACACGGCTATCAATCGATGAAAACAGATTCGGGTGACTGTGCAATTTTACGTTTTAAAATTTTTTACAATAAGCTCCTGCAATGCAATAAAATAAGTCTGGACTGTGAAGCTAAGCTGGTGGATGTGAACGACCCGCAATTTCTGAATCATATCAAAGAACATCAAGCTATTGCGGTTTCCTATGCCCACGCAAAAAGACACAGCTCTAACACTATGCAATTGTTAGAAATAGTCGAAATATAGGACGAGAATAAGTGTATGATCAAAACATTGACTATATTAATTGTCACTGCGAATGGAGCTATTTTCCGTTTGAGAAATACCCACTACCCGATATTATTGTCAGCAGAGGATCGCCTGGCAATTAAAAATCAGATAATATGTTGGGTTCGTAAGGGGAAATTTAAAGAGGGGTCTAAGGGGAAAAGGACTAGGGGGAAAAGTGGGGGGCGGAAAGTCAGGGACCATAATCACTTGTGGCAGGAAATATCTTCAGGGGGTAGTAATTTTTGAGGGTGTGACGCACCAATCGTGCAATGTGAATGTAGCCAGCAGTTTTTTAATACCGGTTTTCATTCACAATTCAAACTATGATTTGAAATTTATTTTACCGGCTTTGGCACGTATGCACAGAGAGGGAGGGGGAGCAGATAGTCCATGGGTAAACAACTCATTTACCTACAGTATTATCCCCAAATCTGCTGAGAAGCTAGTGCTTTTAGAGTTGAGATGGCAGGCAGTGGATAATGGACATACGTGCTGGAATAAAATCCGGTTTTTAGATTCTTTCAGTTTTTCCCCCAAGGCTCTCAGTCAACTCATTCAGGTGCAGAAAAGTGACACTTTTGATAGTTTCCCTCTGCATAAACAGCGCTTTCCAGACAGTGAAATGTATGACTTACTGACCTGTAAAGGCATATATTCATATGACTATTACTGCTCTGGCGTGCAGTTAAGTGAGGAGAAACTCCCTCCCATTGATGCATTCTATAATTCACTTACCAATAGTGAATGCACTGCCGAAGACTATGAATTTGCCAAGAGGGTATAGGCTAAGGGTAATTGTAAAAATAGTTTGGATTATTGTAGAATGTACTTGGTCAGTGATGTGTTAACTCTTTTAGATATTGTCTGCAAAAACACATCAAATTTATTCAGAGTTTGGGCTAGACATTGGCTATTATTTTTCAACACCACACCTCGTCATGGACATAATTCTAAAAATTGGTAGGGAGGAAATAGGTTTGATCACCGATGTGGATCAACACCTATTTGTAGAGAGATCGATGAGAGGGGGATATGTTTTGCATGGGGATCACGTTCTAGCAACGGATCCAACAGGACAAGACACCGGTGCAAAGTCTAATGCAGTTTTTCTTGACCTGAACTCATTGTACCCCTCGGCAATGTCTCACTACTGTTTACCATGTGACAATTACAAATGGCATGAAAATCTTTGTGACATCCCCGACATTCACAATGTCGAGGACAATGGTCCACAAGGATGATTCTTTGAAATTGATGGACACATACCAGTGTAACTTCACGATACAGTAAAAGATTTTGTATTTCCGTGCGTCAATAGACCTGTGAACAAGGAGTCATTAAGCCCATACAATGGGTCTTTGGTCGAGGATATGGGCATGCACTGGACCCCCCCCCCCCAAGCAGAAATTAATTGCCGATCTGAACCCGAAACAGAATATCGTTGTTCACCGCGTCCTATTGTGGTGGAAGGTGAGCAATGCCTTCAGGGTCACAAAAATACACAGGGCCCTGCAATTTGATCAGAAACCCTACTTGACGACGTTTATTTACACATTTGTCAGTAAACGTTCACAGGCAAAAAGTAAAGTCGAAAAAGAAATGTACAATCTTATTTTAAATTCAGCTTTTGGAAAAATGTGTGAAATCGTACGAAACAGATCACGTTGTTACGTCGTAACATGTACCAAAGAATGTGCACGAATTATTGCCGATCCCAATTTTACAACATTCACGAGCATAGAGCCGAATATGGTTCTTCTACACAGAAAAAAGAGAAACGTTGTTCTGAATTAGAATATAGCGGGGGTAGTTCAGTACTTGAAATTTCCAAAAAACTCACATGTTGTCGTTCTTTTACAATGTGTGCAAGCTACAATGGTCAAGGGAGGGGGAGGTTCAAGTTTACTATGGGGACACATATTCTCTGTTGTTAAAAGTTAAAACTGGGGATTTATTAAATGATTTGGAAAATGGGGTGCACATCAGCTTGCGGATAGACTACACCAAATGGAATGAGAGCATCTATCCCGAGTTGGTGAAACGTCAGGCCCCCAATCAACTATTAATGTTAAAATCAGAGACGGGGAGTGATTTAATATCAAAAGGCGTGTTTCCCGGTCCTAAAGTTTACTATGTGGAAACACACGGCAAGGATATAAAACAGGCGTGCAAAGGGGTGCCTACACACTTTGTAAAAAATAAGTTCGACATGATTGTCTACAGAAACTGTGTAGATAGTTGTCTAGTGCCAAGAGCAAAAGTACTAGCAATTCGCTCTCTACAGTATAGGAACTTAGAGTGAAAAAAATGCCATATCATGCATGTCCAACAAGGTCTATGTGCTCGATAATGGTGTAAAAGTACTCCCCCATGGCCGCTATCGAATTTCAGATCGAGTTGAATGTGCGGACTATTGAAACCAACTCGGTCTGGATAAGTTAACTTAAATTCAAATAGTAGTTGGTGGGTGGGGGACAACATCAATCATCATTTTGCAGCAGCGGCTATTGTATACAGAGTTTGTTTTGTCCTGCGGTCCCGGGGGCTCCCTGACACAGCCGGCCTTCGGCCCGCGGCCCCAGAGGGATTGGGGGCGCTTGGGAGGAGATTCTCATTTTCTCTTCTTAGTCTAAAAATTTGTTCAACTGTGCTGTTATTGTTCATGCTGTATTTTAAGTTGTTTTTGTCAATAAGTGAAAAATAGTGTATGCTATTGTTGTATTTTAAGTTTTTTTGGTAATAAATGAAAAATATTGCTATTCGTGCTGTATTTTAAGGTGTTTTTCTCAATAAAGGAAAAAAAAATATTTTTCTTGTTCTTGTTATTGACTAGGTAGATCTAAGGGAAAATTATTATTTATACGTTAGACAAGTATGGTTTACAGTTAGTTGTAGTCCGACTGTTGTCAACAGCAGCAGCAGTATGTATCAATTTAAAACACCATTCAGGTCGTTTCTGTGTGGCCCGTCAATGTCAGGCAAAACGACACTTTTAGCTAAAATAATTAAAAATTGTAATAAAATGTTTTTGGAAAAACCAAAGAAAATTTACTATTGCTATAGTATTTGGCAAGAGTCATACGACCAAATAAAAGCTATTGCCACTGTCACGTCCATGCCAATACAATTCATACGGGGAATTGATGTTTTTAATAGTATTGAGTCAAACTCATGGCTGATTATTGATGATTTAGCTGAATCAATTGAACAGTTCTCACAGGAAATGCTACGACTATTTACCGTTCGCTCTCATCAGGAACACATTTCCATAACCCTAGTTCTACACAATCTTTTTCATCAGAGCAAGTGTATGAGAACCCTTGCTTTGAATTGCACCATCTATATTATCTACCGAGTTGTTCGTGATTCAAGTTCTTTAATAACTCTCAATAAGCAAATATATCCCGATGCCCCCAAATTTCTACTTTCAGCGTACAGTCAGGCGACAAATAAGCCCTATGGGTACATTTTGCTAGATCTTATTAAGGATACACCCGAGGATCTACGTGTAGTCACAGATATTTTTGCAAAGAAATTACTGAATATCTTCCGGTGAACAGTAGAAAAGGCTATTAGTTGCCATCATGACATTGAAGAAACTACACGAAAATAGACATTTATTTTCTGTTCTAGGCACTTCAAAACCCCACTCAGGCAAGCCATACTCAAACATGGCGTTGACAATGAATTTATTAATCTAATATCTAAACTTTGTTTAAATTTAACCTAGGGTAATCTATACTTGCCAGAAGGCGTTAGACAACAGACAAAGCAACATCGTTCCACTGTATGTGCCTTAGCTTGCAAAAACAAAGGAAAAAAATTTAAAAGAAAACGTCTTCTTCAAGCGGGCGGTAGGTTTTTTACACTTTTACTACCAATAATTACAGTACTTGTAAACAGTTTTCTCTAGATGGCTAAACCCTATAAATTGACTCCAATAGAACTTGTCCTCTCACCCGTGGAACACTTTGAAGACAATCTAATTCATTAATGAGGAAAATATTGCCGATGATAAAAAGCTAGTTTTACTTCAAGATGCATTGCGTCGTGTGGACAAACATAGACCTTATCGTGAGAGATCCACCACCATCACATATCCCCCTAAACAGGAAGCATACCCTCAAGATTCTGCAGCACAATCAAAGGAGAAGGAATTGAATTCCATAGTGACATCAATTGGAAACCTATTGCCAAGGACCTATCGGGAACAGAGTAAAAGAGTATTATCATATCTCATGTTGGAAAGTGGTGATGATTATCAAGTTCAAGTCGATAACACAGGGAAACGAATTATAATTCAGGGAAAAGGTTATAATCTGCTTGATTTAACTTGCGATATGTTTACGAATCGTAAAAGACTTTTATCGTTTGACAATAATCTATACACCTTTGTAAATGCATCAATCTTCCCCAAAAGTCTTATTGGAAATATTCAAATTCTAAAGAAATTAAGAGAATATAGTAGAAGTGTTACTCCTCTAACAACGCCGACAACATTTAAAAAAGAAGAAGATGATGAAGATTTTAAATCATTCTTGGAAAATACAAGGACTCCTAGTAGCAGCAGCAAAGATTTGATAACACCAGTGACGGCTAGACAAAAGCAAAGACGTATTGATATCAACTCATCGTCACATGCACCACCCTCCAGTGTGCAAAAGTGGAGTGGACATTACACTACGTGTTTGTGTTCAAAATGGATGAAGTTTTAAAACATGTCTATGAAAATATTGGTGAAGCGGGAAGCCTAAGTTCCCCCACAACACTTTATAAAGTTGCCTCTGACATAGGTGGCAGCATATTAAAAAATGTAAAAGAGTATCTAGGAAATGAACTGAGTTACACTCTGCATCGGATTCGCAGGCTTCGTGGCAAACAATATCGACAAACTAAAGCCCTTTTCCCTCTGCATATAATGCAAATTGATTTTTTAACTCTAGACGCGATTCAACGGCGTCACAATACACCCTACAAATACATTCTAGTGGCAATCAGTGTCTTTAGTCGCTATGCATATACCATTCCATTGCGAATAAAGAGAGGTGTTGAAGTTGCTCAGGCTTTAGAAAGTATTCTTGAACAAGATTGTTATAGAAAAATTCAATCGGATCGCGGTAGCAAATTTGTTAATCCTCATGTGCAAAAGTTCTATTGAAATATAATACAAAGCTCTATCATAGTCACAGCCCGATAAAGGCTGCATTGGCTGAACGATTGATAAGAACGATTTGTCTATTAATTTCAAGATATTGCAAGCTGAAAAATACTGCTACTTTTAATCATGATTTAGATAAAATCATACAAATATAGAACCAACGACCACATTGATTCCTATCCAATGTTAGCCCTCGGGAAGTTCATTGCAGTGAAAATACATTTGATGCTTTTCTAAAGCAATATTCCAGTGAAAAAATTGTGAATAGAAAATTCAATGCTGGTCATACTGTTCGAATTAATAGAACCACCAATATTTTTAAAAAGGGGAATTATTTATGGAGCACTGAACTTTTTAAAGTGTCCGAAATCCGTTACACTGAACCTACGACATATCGGCTGCGAGACACCAAAGATGATGAGATTCTCGGAGGTTTTTATGAATATGAACTACAAAAAGTTAGAAACAGTAGTGAAATTTTTCAAATTGAAAGATATTAAAGAGTCGTACTCGTAGGGGCAAGAGACTGTTGCTTGTTCGTTGACTAGGATACAACTCTGATTTTGATTCTGAGTTGAAGAAATTAAAAATGCCCAGTGATTTCTATGTGACATTCATGTCCAATGTTTCCGATCTTCTCTACAATTATTTGAATAGAACAAGTGATTTTTGGACAAAACTCTCCCCCACCATCAAATTTGACGGCGTGTATGAAATGGCTCTTGTCGACTGTATTCTCAAAAAGACATGTGACATCCTGAGAAAAGATCGCAAATATGATATAAAAATTAGACCCTATGATTGGCCGCCACCCAAGGTGATCAAGAACAAATTCAAAGATCAATTGGATGAATTATCCATATATTGAATTACCCTACGAAGAACTCACCTGTATGAATGATTTATGTCACTCTATCTATAAAAGAATTTCCGCTTGTAAAAAGGATCCTTTCATTTCAACTATTCAAAGGAGGAAGGCAAGATCTACATTAGTTCACCCATTGCCAATTAAAAGGTTATTCTCAATAATAATCTAAAAGATGTCCTTGGCTTTAAGCTCAATATAATCAATGGTAAAAGTGCTGGAAACGCTAATTTTATTTTTGCTGAATACCTGCCTGCCTTCTCCATGGACGCTTGTATATTTCTTTACGCTTTATTTGTTGAAACATCCAGAGTTGGCAATAGCAATGTCCCACTCCTACGAGTTCTTAAACGAAAAACCTATCAAGAACATATTTATCACTACAATATAAAGCATTTCCAGTATATCCCCGTACACACTTCCTATTTGGAACTCTGTCACTTAAAACTAAGAACTGAATTAGGTTATCCCCTAGCAATATCAAAAGGTTTGGCTGTGATTACATGCCATTTTTGACCCATTCAGCAACAACAACAAGATGTCTAATGGAAAAGTGGTATTCATTTGTCCTGATATTGACTGCTATGTTAATACTCCTGGCCAAAGACAAGTGGGCAATGGAATGGACTATTACAAAGGTCACTCATCAATTTCTGACTATGGTCTTAGCAGTTGGTTTGCCAAGCTGTTTCGCTCTGCACTACCCCTGGCTAGAAAATATATTATACCGGCTGCGACATATTTTGTATCCTATACACTATAAGATTGGAGCTCTGGCAAGGATTTTAAAGAAAGTGATTCGGAAAACCTTAGGTCCAGTGCGCGAACCCTTGGCGAACAATTGAAACCTCACCAAAATGGGAAAGGTTTAAAAAGGTCGAGAAACAGTGCATCACTCATCAGTCTCTACTCAGGTCAGAAATGAAAGACATCACCCTTGTCAAAGAAAGGAAGGAAAAAGACGAAGCGCACAGTAAACAGAAAAAGAAGCCCCAGGAAGAGAATTGTCAGATCGAACCTGGATTTCTTTTCATATATTGCGTATCTACCGCATAAGGATTCCCAACCTTCAATTACTTCATCTTCAATTCTGTTCAATGCAGAAAATGTTTTTGTGAGAATAAACATGGATACTATGAACAATTTTATCCACAACAACCCCTCTCCGATAATATCCACTTTCAAATTTATTCCAATGAAGACTACTTTATAGACATGTCTTCGACATTTATAGATTTACGAATGAAAGTCCTGAAATCCAATAATACATTGCCAGTTCGTGCTGATGGAATATACTATGAAAATTGTATATTACATAATTTATTTCGTCAAATCAGTGTTTACATAATGGCACTTTGGTGAGCAGAAGCAACAATCTCTCAAATTATACAAGCTATATGCAGTTCATCTTGTTGACACCCAAGTCATACAAGGAATTGAGAGGCACCTCCAATGGATATGAATATATTACTGATAAAATTAGTACAGATACACTTAAAAATGCTACAACTAGTGAAGTACATCTAGTTGGAAAAATATATCATGAAATATTTAATATACCTCAATGGCTACCACCCAATATTAAAGTGGATATAAAATTGACGCTTGTCCCATCCAAATTCATTTTACGAAAAGAACTTCCTGCCAATCCTGACGTAACTCTTTCCCTCACCTCGGAAATACTACATGTACAAAAGCAGCGGTTATGAGTTCTGTTGCTTTGGCAGTGGAAAAACTGAGAGCCAGTGGAAATAATATTAAACTACTTGTTCCTCATACGATCACCAATCAACGTCATATTGCCAAAGGCTCACGCTCCTTCACCGACTCATCCTTTATCAGTGGCGAAATTCTGTCAAAATTAGCATTGGCATTTGTAAAAAGCACTAGTGCAATAGGATCGTGGACTGACTGCCCACATAAATTTGAGATGTTTGGGCTTTTATCTCTTGTCTGCAAAGTAAATGGAACACCACTCTACAATCTATCTTTTGATAAATCCTATAGGACATTGTATGAGTTGACAATGCAAACCCTAGATCATGATTCACAACTATTTGAAAATGGTATAACCGAAGAAATGTTCGCTAAAACACATGGTATCAGTGTACTAGACCTGTCTGGCACCCAGGATATGAGTATAGTACAAACGAGGAGTGTGCGTTTAGAGTGTATATTTTCCAACCCATTACCTGAGAGTATTGCACTAATCTCGCTAAATCAATTTGAAACCTATTGGGAAATCACTCCCGAAGGCAGTGTTCTACTAGACTTGGCACCATGAACACTAGTCTTATAATCTGCGTATTTAATATGGACATTCAAAGTGCCAACGTGGAAAAATTCAAAGTACCAACAGTACCCTAATCATTGTTAATAGCAGTCCGTCGACCGTGAATACCGGCCATTGGTTGTGCATCTTTCAAACAATGAAGACGATCGGCCTATCCTATACATTCTACACTCCACACATCAGCAACTATATTGTGAGCAGTGGGAAAACTATTATTCATAATCGGAAAAGAGTGCAGGATCTGACGACTAAAAGCTGTGGTTTCCATGCGCTACTATATTTCGTATTCAGATCTCGCGGCTATACTTACAAGCGGTTTCTCAACATTTATGTAGACAATCCAAGCCTGAACGAATTATGGTGGAAAATATCCTCTCAGACCTGTATAATATTGATTTTAGTGCCCTAAAAGTAAAGTGCTTAAAAAATGTATGTGAATTTGTTTATTAATAACGAAAAAATGTATACAACAATGTCTTTATTCTACACTTTAGATTTCTTCTTTGGTGTATAGGCAACTGTCGAGAACCATTAATGCTGGTATATCATTTGAATTCACTGTATATTGATCTTGATTGACTGCAAAGTCAGGGTCACATTTTCTACAGTACAATGTAACTTCACTCTTGTCGTATCTCTTTGTATAGTCAATGATACTATTTGAATTCATATTGTGAAATTCACTTGTTTCAATTTATCTATTTGAAGCAATATCACACACAATGTTATCAAATGGTTAATCACATTCGGTAACTGCCAAATAAAAATCACTAGGTTTATAGTCATAATAGGCAGTGTTGTCACAACGATGACGTAGAAACCAAATTGTCTTGTTACCCCAACAGTTGAATCGTAGATCTGATTCTTCCTCCCAAAATAATTTAAAACCACGACGATACCAATCTCGTAAAAATAAACTAAAATCACGTTTGGGGTTATTTCCAATCATACCGGGATAAGTATTCTCCCACTGATCACATTTGTCATAGTGGCAATTGGAGCATAGGTGTCCTCTAGGGTGAGAGTCACAAATCTCTTCAAGACATGAATTACAACCTTTAATTTGTACTGCATAGCCTCTATGCAATTTATCTGTATTGCATAATTTGCACTTTTCATTATAAACATCAATAATTGTAAAATTCTCAAATGATAACCAACTGCCAAGAGTGTACATACAAAGTGGGCATATATAGAACATTTTTTGGTTTCCGATGTTAACTCTCTCACAGCTAAAAAGAAACTGATTCACATTCAATAAATTCAGAGGGGGGTGGGAGAGGAGTAACTCTATGGCGTTACATAACCTCTTTCGAAGGGAGAGCCATCTACATATAATCTATGGCAATGTTTTCAAAAGTTTATCCACGATATTATTCTGCTTTGTTTCAAATAATAAATCAATAAATTGAGTAAAAGCATTGGAGTCACATCGTAAAAGCTTCATGCAATAGTCCAATGGGGGAGAATCATTCCCCATTATATTGTCAAGTGTTCCCTGTGAGAATACCTTCTGTTGAAGTGATAACTCTAGAAAATCGTCATCCAAAATCAAATGTTTTTGCATAGTCACAAGATTCGATCTAATTCTCTCTTTCTCAAATTTATTCATTTTTTTAATCCTAACACTCTCACTGCTGACTCTAGACTAGCCACGATTCATTCTACTTTAGGAATATTCGATAACCTAACAAAAAGAAAGAAGAAATTTTCGATTTCGAAACAATTTAATTGAGCGTGATCATATAACAATAATATATATTTTACATATACAATTATCGATATAACTTATTGTCCTCTATATGCTTCACTATTGCATTTAGAGCACTTTGAAGTCTATTCACATGTGCTATATCAACTTTTGCAGCGAAGCATAATTGATCCTCCATTTTAAATTTGCTCAAAGATAATACATATCTTGTATATACTTCATCCCATTCAAGACAAAGCCGTGATCCTCTCTTGATTTCTACCGCAATGTTTGGTGCTCTTGTATCATTGCTGCTGCTGCTATCAACTTCTAATAGTGTAAAAATTCCACTCATTATTGCAGATATATCTTAATGATAAAGTCAAACTGTTCTCACTCCTTGAATTCTATTCTCACACTAATAACAACTATAGCAAAAATCCACTGCGATCTCGTCCCGTTCGTATTTCCGACTCCCTGATTGGCCAAGAAAGAGACACTTGATCCTGTCCCGTTAGACGCTCTTGTCTGGCAATAATGTAAACTTCTGTTTGGATTCAATAGAAACATCTATGAAACATCAAACCACATAACCATCAACAAACAGAACTGAACTAAGAAACAACATCAAACCACTTAACCATCAAACAATATAACCATCAAACCATATAACCAACAAACAATATAACCATCAAACAGGTCTAGAAAGAGGTGTGGTCTTGTATGTACAGGGATTCTAGGCATCTGATTCGTCTAGAAATAACACTTTTACCAAGGACATTAAATCTCGTCCCAAGTTTTTACCAAGGACATTAAATCTCGTCCAGGCTTTTACCAAGGACATTAAATCTCTTCAATGCCCATATATGGATGTATCTTCAGTATGTAGATATCCATTTCTACTACTTTTACGAGGGGCGACCCCCCTTCATATAAGTAATAATTTCTGTTCATTTTAAATTTGAATAGTGCTGCTTACTTTCAGTTGAAAAAACTTGTTTTTTTATTTAATAAACGGTGAAGATTTTCGCACCACCAGGAACAATGGGCGTAACTGTATACCTGATTTAGAATGGGGCGCTAAAACTGAAACCTATATTCAAAAGGGGGAAGAGGTGTCTTCACATTTCATAATTTTTATGCTTTACAAAATATCACTGAAACTTCAGCAATTACACCAATGTGTTTTGAAAGTAGAAGATCTTCATTTTTTGATGACTTCTTTTGTCAAAGGCAAAATTGACTATTTAAGACAGCAGAATTTTATTTTGTAGCGTACAGAAGGGGCTTCAACCGCCAAAAGCCCCTACTCCACATTATTATTACGTTTGGCCAAGACCCGACAAAAGGAGATGGTAGAGATTAGAGCTGTATTTTCACAGGTATTATCAATAAGCGTAGAAAATTATCCTTTTCCCACTCCAGGGAACAAATATACTGGATTTAGAGAGCATAAAAGGCAGACATGTCTTGAATGTTAAAAAACTTTGAACAAACAAATACTTTTCAAAGTAACAATCTCGGAATGTTAAAGGCCTTGAGCAAAAAATAAAACTTTTCGTTGCCAATAACACTGAAGGTAATAAGAGTTAAATGTTAATTACATAGCGACGACATTCCAGTTTTCCCTGGTGTAAAAACTGTCCAGACTTTTCTGGAAGGGGGGAAAGAAAGCAGAAAGTTTCAAATTGTACCTATTTAAAAAAAAACTGCTAGTATTTCTTTTACATCCGTTTAATTTCTAGAAATAATTGTATCAAACCCGCCTTTTATAAATACCATATGGTGGCTAATTCTAAAATTTGAAAATTAAGAGGTAGCAAAATGCACTAGCCGTGGCTTTGAGGGACCTCGAACCAACTGAACTTTATGAAAGGTGGATCAAGGGGAGCAAAAACTCTACTTGGATTTCAGCTCTATTCTATTCTTTTTTAACTTGGTCCCGGGGAGTGGTACCTTTATGGAGGGGCACATCAGCGAATTTTTTACCTATAGTATTAATGTTTTCCAAGTAAAACGGTTTTTAAAAGCAATGATTTCATCGGTATCAATCGGATAAGCTAATATGAAATAAACAATCACCACCTCTGATTTTAAAACTTTTGAAAGCTGAAATCCCGACTTTTATATCCATCATCGGAGGGAGATTTCAAGGGGGAATATTCCAGGGAGAAATGTTCCGAGGGGAACGCCGGCCTCCAGATAAAATATAGAGTAATGAATATCCAAATGAGACAGCCCTTATATTTCCCATAAAGAAATCCTTGATTGAAATGATAGGATAAATCTCGACGGAAAGGATACACAATATCCTGGTCAGCTTGAGTGCCATTCAGTGTTTTCACTGTCCCAGAATGTACGCAAAAGAGAATTGGTTTCTCTAAGATCTACCCGAAAACTAATATCTGTAAATACACGATTATTAATGCAAAACGGAGATCATTAATTTTCGGTAATGGAGAATCTGGAGAAATTCCGGGAAACCCAAATTATTCAGGGATAGTGGAAGCAATGATATCATTAAACAATGTTGTAACACAACGACGAGTCTAAGCAGTGAATTTTGAATATCTTCCTTGTAATCATCTTGAATATCCCGTAGATTGTAAATCCTCGTATCATCCAGTCTGTTTTTACACTGGCACGTAGATTTGTTTTTAGGTGAAATATACTTTTAAGTTAGTGGCACCAGAATTTATACGGTGCTTTCTTTTCTACGAAATAAATACACGGAATAAACACAACAGCTTTCCAAAGAAATGTCTAATTATAAGTTTTTATATTACTGCTTATATAATTATTATTTATGAGTTTAAGCACAGATATTAAAAGCTCCAGGGAGTTTTTGGTCCTTTGCAATATAGTCACTGGTACTTGTTAAGTAAACGAAACACCCAAGAAGTGAAGTTAGGTTAATCCTAATGAAATAATACCTTCATATAACCTTTAGTTTATAAGATAACATAATTATTTGCATATATTTATATATATATATATAACATATATATTTGCGCACTAGGGGGGGAGGTAAATCATTTAGAATGCGGCCCTAGCCTACAGGCCCCCCCCTAATGTGCAACTATATCGCACTATTTATACAAGTACAACGTATTCTATCACCCGTCATTTGTCTATGTGGCTATGAAACCGGTTTTCTGATATCTAACCGAAGCATAATTCTTGAGTGTGTTTGTGTTGAGTGTGAAGTACCTGGTTACTTTTCACTATTGGCAAGACCACAATCATGTTCTCTATTTACTAAATCTCAACGCTTCGCGCGCTTTTGCTTTGATCCCACCGGTTATGTCGGGCTTTCCAACCTACACGCCATAAGGGCTTCCTTTTTTTGACTCGCCCTTCTTTTGTAACTAATCCTCAGGTCGAGCCGGATAAGCAATCTATTGAGGATAGTAACGTAGAGGATAACTTTATTAATTCGGGTAATTCCAGATGTGATTTTGACCTTCAATTGTTTATATATATTTTTTCGTTATCTTTTTCAAAATATGAGCTAGTTAAGCACCAAGTACATCCACTATCTCCGAATTTTCCTCAAATTTCACGGAAAGGAGGTTGGGTTTTCGGAAATCTTAACTTTTGCAAAGATACAAAAATTAAGATGAAATGCACATCCTTAATTTCTATAAGATTATTTTTTGGGAATATCTCGAAGAACAAAATATTTTCCCGGGCAAACTCCGGGAAACTGTGAAAAATTCAGAAGTAGTGGTTGCACTGTAAACAAGACACAACTAGTTTAGAGTTGACCCACCTGTGTAAGATTAATGCGACTGAAATTCCAACAATTGAACAGCTACCAATGACAAGTAGAAACACTGTTTGGACACTATCCATGATTTAATTATTTTTCCTACATGTCACTCCGTTTCCGCACATAAAACTGTTTAAAAGCTCAAAGCATTTGTTTCTCTTTATATAATCCGTTCTCCTGATCAGCAATATCCGTGATTTTGCGTAGAAAAATAGTATGAAAATACAGCTTGATCGATGGGTTTACCTAAATGTATATTTTTGTAATTTTGTTGTCTTCCAAAATTTGGAAAGTTACGAAACACTTTTTTCAACAAAACTGGTGCAATCTGGAACTGTATTGTGCGAGTATCTCTCTTAAGTATTAAATCAAAAAATAAAAGTTGTTTCCCAAATGAAATTAAAGAGTGATATTAATACTTAAACGAATAAATATAATTCCGTATATGCCCACCACAGTAGACAGAATATACCAGTAAGCTTATCGCAGATCATTTCTGGTCTTCGTGAACAAAAAGCTCCTCCCACTTATTTCTGCATTAGCGGGAATGCGGGTTAGTGCGGTTAGTTTCCGTTTGTTTCAATGCACTTTGATGGAAACAGTCGGAAACAGACTAACCTGCATTCCCGTTAATCTGACTTCGCCTATGTTTATATCTGCAAAAACGTTCTCCGGAGCGCTCGCACCCCGGTCCGGGTTTTTATAATGGGTGAGATAGAGAATGATCATACTGGATAATATATGAACTGTGATGCCCACCACCTCTTCTCAACCCCCCACTATTTACAGTAAAACGTTATTACAGTCACGTTTACTGTAAAACACTATTTACAGTAAACGTTAAAAAGTCAAATACCAAAAACATTTGTGAGTTGGTGTGACCATTTGATTTGCACGAAACAACTGGTTTGAATTAAAATCAAGTTGACACCAAGCCATGGCTAATTGGAGAAAAAGCCAAGACAGATAGTCTGAGTGAGAGGCAAAGGTGGCATAAGCCTTTTTCACGATTGTATGAAATTTGTGAAAAAAATGTGATAATATTTACTGTTCCATTCTAATCACTTTTGCTCTAGAGCAGTCAAGGGACACAAAGTCAAACTCTAGTTAAAAAACTTTCCGATAAAGCTTCCTTATGCTTTAAAACTACTTCTTATTCTGGATACACGGCCCTTTTGATGGGCAGTCACTCTCAAAGAATTAGGACAGAAAGTTAAACTTTAGCGTAAAAAGCGGGGGCTGAGGATGGGACAACCCATCAGAGGCAACGCTGTAGCGTTGCCTATAGTAAAGGCCATACGGATCCAATGTTTTATTATTTATTTATCATTTTTTTTTCCCAGAGGCACTTCATATGGAAGGGGTTGTCGTAGAAGCTTCAAAGGGGGATCATTCAATTGGAAATCGAGAGTTCTAGTGCCCGTTTTAATAGTCGAAAATGATTGGAGGGCAACTAGCCCCCCCCCACGCCCATCATTCCCCCAAACACATCCAATCAAAATTTTGAGATAGCCATTTTGTTCAGCGTAGTTGATTTCCAGATAGAAAATATATTTTTGAAGAGGATACCCCCCCCCCCCCCCCCACAACCCTCAGGGCAAGGGTTTTAAGTTATGCCCTGGGGGCATATAAGATTTTTATAGAAGGTGTTGTTGTAGAAACTTCAAAACAGGCTCATTCAATTGAAATTAAAGAGCTAGTGCCCTTTTTAATACTCGCAAGTGATTGGAGTGTAACTAGCCCCCCCCCCCCACACCCATCATTTCCCCAAACACATCCAATCAAAATTTTAAGATAACCATTTTGTTCAGCGTAGTTGATTTCCATATAGAAAATATATTTTTGAGAAGGATACTCCCCCACAACCCTCAGGGCAAGGGTTTTAAGTTATGCCCTGGGGGCATATAAGGTTTTTATAGAAGGCGTTGTCGTAGAAACTTCAAAACATGCTCATTCGACTGGAAATTAAAGGGATAGTGCCCTTTTTAATAGTCGAAAGTGATTGGAGTGTAAATAGCCCCCTCCCCCCCCCCCCCCACGCCCATCATTTCCCCAAAACACATCCAATCAAAATTTTCAGATGGCCATTTTGTTCAGCGTAGTTGATTCCCAGATAGAAAATATATTTTTGAGGAGGACACTCCCCCACAACCCTCAGGGCAAGGGTTTTCAGTTATGCCCTAGGACATATAAGGTTTGTAATAGAAGGCGTTGTCGTAGAAACTTCAAAACAGGCTCATTCGATTGGAAATTAAAGGGCTAGTGCCCTTTTTAATAGTCGAAAGTGATTGGAGTGCAACTAGCCCCCCCCCCCCCTCGCCCATCATTTCCCCAAGCACATCCAATCAAAATTCTGAGATAGCCATTTTGTTAAGCGTAGTTGATTTCCAGATAGAAAATATGTTTTTGAGGAGGACACTCCCCCAGAACGTTCAGGGCAAGGGTTTTAAGATATGCCCTGGGGGCATATAAGGTTTTATAGAAGGCGTTGTCGTAGAAACTTCAAAAAAGGTTCATTCGATTGGAAATTCAAAGGGATAGTGCCCTTTTTAATAGTCAAAAGTGATTGGAGGGCAACTAGCCCCCCCCCCCACCCTACGCCCATCATTCCCCTAAACACATCCAATCAAAATTTTGAGATAGCCATTTTTGTTAAGCGTAGTTGATTTCCAGATTGAAAATATATTTTTGAGGAGGACACTCCCCCACAACCCTCAGGGCAAAGGTTTTAAGTTATGCCCTGGGGGGATTTAGGGTTTTTATAAAAGGCGTTGTCGTAGAAACTTCCAAACAGGCTCATTCGATTGGAAATTAAAGGCCTAGTGCCATTTTTAATAGTCAAAAGTGATTGGAGGGCAGCTAGCCCCCCCCCCCCCCCCTATGCCATTCATTTCCCCAAACACATCCAATCAAACTTTTGAGATAGCCATTTTGTTCAGTGTAGCTGATTTCCAGATAGAAAATATGTTTTTGAGGAGGACACTCCCCCAGAACCTTCAGGGCAAGGGTTTTAAGATATGCCCTGGGGGCATATAAGGTTTTTATAGAAGTCGTTGTCGTAGAACCTTCAAAAAAGGTTCATTCCATTGGAAATTCAAAGGGATAGTGCCCTTTTTAATCATCAAAAGTGATTGGAGGGGAACTAGCCCCTCCCCCCCCACGCCCATCATTTCCCCAAACACATCCAATCAAACTTTTGAGATAGCCATTTTGTTCAGTGTAGCTGATTTCCAGATATAAAATATGTTTTTGAGGAAGACACTCCCCCACAACCCTCGGCAAGAGTTTTAAGTTATGCCCTGGGGGCATATAAGGTTTTTATAGAAGGCGTTGTCGTAGAAAACTTCAAAAAAGGCTCATTCGATTGGAAATTCCGAGGGCTAGTGCCCTTTGTAATAGTCGAAAGTGATTTGAGGGCAATTAACCCCCCTCTCACGCCCACCTTTTCCCCAAACACATCCAATCAAAATTTTAAGACAGCCATTTTATTAAACGTAGTTTTAAGTTCTGGAAATTAGGTCTTTGAGGATTACAACTTCCCCAAAGTCCTCAGGGCAAGGGTTGTAATTTAAGGATTCTCCGAATCCTTCATATTATTTCTTATGGAAGGATGCTCGTATAAACTTTAGAGAGGGCTCGTTTGATTGGAAATTGAAAGTTCTTGTTCACTTTTTAAGAGTCAAAAGAGATTGAAGGGCAACTAGCCCCTCTCCCTCCTACACGCCCTCAATGCATCAGATAAAAATTTTGAGATGGACATTTTATTAAAATAGTTCAAAGTTCTGATAACAAAAACTCTGGTGTCGACACAGCCCACCAGGGCCCAGGGGTAGGCGTTTTAAGTTATGCCCTGGGGCATAACTTATTAAGGGGGGTTTATAACTTATGGGAAGGGGTTTTGTATGGGAAGAACACATAGGAAATCTATTATAATTATCCAATTATAAGGTTAAAACACATACTCTGTGATAGATGCAAAATTGCTTTGGCACACAAATTCCTATTAAGGTCAATTCCAAACAGCCGTGATCCCTTTGTGTCAGCAAATGGAATGGTCTAAACTCCCTTATTGGAGCTATTTTTTCAATTCATCCATTGTTGTCAATCGCTGTCCACAAGTTATGCAAGCTGTCTATTGTTCATATATAAGGTTTTTATCAAAGAGGTAATCGTACAGACTTTGATAAAAGCCTCATTCGATTTAAATTGAAAGTTCTAGATCCGTTTTTAAATTCAAGAATAATCGGACAGTAAGCACCCCCCCCCCATGCCAAAAAAACTTGAAACTTTTTGCAATCAAAAACGAACAAAAATTAATTAAAAAAACTTTCCGAAAAATAAGTTTTTCAAAGAAAAGTAAAGGCCATTTTAAACTTAACCTCAGGAGATACAAATACCTGTTAAAATTCAAACTCAAAACAACCAGAAATTACTATTAAAGAATAAATGAAACCCAAAACGAACAGAAATTAAATAAACAATCATAGCAAAAAACATACAACAAGTAATAATATAAATGAATAAATAGATCTTAAAGCGAGTAATGCTTAGATTGAATATGAAAATCTAGCTTAAAACGAAAACAAATATTTTGCTATTAAAGTATAAATGAAACTTAAAACGAACAGAAATTAAATAAACAATCAATGCGAACAAAACATACAATATATATTAATGTAAATGAATAAATAAATCTTAAAACAAGTGAAACTTAAATTGAATATGCAAATCAAGTTTGAATCGAATAAAAATAACTACAAACAAGAGTTTGGGTATCGTCTCACTGCAGAAGCCTAAAACCTACTGCGTCATTGGCGCTTTACTGAAAACGAATTATATTACAAATGTTATCTTTTGTACTTAATATTGAAAATAAATATTAAAATTACAGTAAAATTTTGAACTGATGAGCTTTTAGCAATTAATATCATTATGCATCAAATGTTCAGTTTAATGTATTAGTTCCAAATTTGGATACTGCCCCCTTCTTTAACTGTAAAAACCTAAAACCTTCTGCGTCATTGGTGCTTCACTGAAAACGAATTACTCGTATATTACAAATTTATTATTTTCCAGTTCTTACAGCATTGAAAATGAAAATAAAAATTACAGTGAAAAAAAACTTGAACTGATTGATCTTTCAACAATTAATATCATTATATATCTAATATTCAATTTGATTTTGTTTATACTTTCCAAGACTGTTCAAGACTCATAAAGTTTTGCCATTTTTTTTTAACTGTGCCATTTTTTTTTAACTAATCGTGTTAGTTTGTTATGAAAACATTCTATGGCTTCTAGGCATTTCTATTTGAGCGGAAAAGTGCACCTCAAACTTTGTGTAACATGTATTTTCTTGCAAGAAACACCAAAATATAATAAAATGTCAAGTTTCGGAGTGTTCCACCACTCGCAAGCAAGTGCCATTGGTATTTTTGAATCCGCATGGTCAATTTAGGGGGTGGAGGGTAGGCTAATTCTCGTAGCAGCCCCATTCCGTCGTGGTATGGTTCACATTTTCAACACCTGGCGTCCGGACTATCATATAATCTACCAAGCATACAACTACCCCAAATCAGTATCAATAAATAAATGAAACCCAAAACGAACAAAAATTAAAATAGATATTAGAGTCAAACTCAAAACGAGCATAAATTAATGTGAGTAGGGTTCAAAACCCCTATGCTTTCTAAAAGCCAGAATATAATTTGTACTTTACTGAAAAAAAATTCAAATGAGTTTACTGAAAAAAAATGTGCATTGCCAATTTAATATACATATGCTGATATTTATTCCCTAAAATATTAATTAATTTTTTATTTCTTAAAGTTACAAAAGTGAAAATATTTCAAAGAATTGTTTTCAGTAAAGCGCCAATGACGCAGTAGGTTTTAGGCTTCTGCAGTGAGACGATACCCAAACTCTTGTTTGTAGTTATTTTTATTCGATTCAAACTTGATTTGAATATTCAATATAAGCTTAAAACTCGTTTTAAGATTTATTTATTCATTTACATTAATATATATTGTATGTTTTGTTCGCATTGATTGTTTATTTAATTTCTGTTCGTTTTAAGTTTCATTTATACTTTAATAGCAAAATATTTGTTTTCGTTTTAAGCTAGATTTTTATATTCAATCTAAGCATTACTCGCTTTAAGATCTATTTATTCATTTATATTATTACTTGTTGTATCTTTTTTGCTATGATTGTTTATTTAATTTCTGTTCGTTTTGGGTTTCATTTATTCTTTAATAGTAATTTCTGGTCGTTTTGAGTTTGAATTTTAACAGGTATTTCTATCTCCTGAGGTTAAGTTTAAAATGACCTTTACTTTTCTTTGAAAAACTTATTTTTCGGAAAGTTTTTTTTTAATTAATCTCATATACGAAACCATTTTCTGTGAGTTTTAGTATCACAAGGGACGGATTTAAATCTTTGGTGCCCCTAGGCCCAAGCGTTTTGGCGTCCTTAGGCCCAAGCAATTTTGTTTGGGGAGGCACCAAGATTTACGGGAAAATCCTTGAAAATTCGGAGATAGTGGAAGCCCTGAACAGAAGGCAACTGATGAGCGATGAGCCAAAAGTAATGCAAGAGAGGAATAATACCGAGATCTCAGTTGCCATCCTTAGGAGATATCTGACAGTTTGTAAGCGACTACGGAATGCCTGTTTTGTTTAACAAATCACTTCTCTGTGAATAGGCAGCTTAGCAGCAAAGTGCATTGGCACTTTGACGTTTTGGCACTTTCACATCAGTCCAGTTTTTGTTTTTACCCCTTGTTTTTCCCCCCTTGGCGTTGTGTGCCCCTAGGCCCTGGCCTATTGGGCCTCTACGTAAATCCTGGCCTGAATATCACTCTTGACTTTCATTTGATTTTTTTTTTCATTTTTAGTAGCACATTCAAAAACCCATAATGCGAGGAGAACTACAGCCCTATTAAACCTGACTATGATCAAAATTTGACTTTTGCACAGCAGTGCTTCTAGAATAAAGTTATATAGTGCATTTGCTTACTATATATATATATGTATATATATATTTATATATATATATATATATATATATATATATATATATATATATATATATATATATATATATATATATATAATATATATATATATATATATATATATATATATATATATCTATATATATATATATATATATATATATATATATATATATATATATATATATATATATATATATATATATATATATATATATATATATATATATATATATATATATATATAATATGCAGGGAATACAAATTCAGTTAGTGTCACTCGGGCCCCTCTTTTGATTCCTATTTTTAAAGGGAAAGAAAGATTTGATACGCAAATCAACACAGTATCTAGAGTGATTGCAGGGGTATTTTGAATCGGAGTATGCTGTCAAAATCGAGTAGAAGCTTTCTTAAACATAATACCCTTTCCATGAAGGCTGAAGAGATCTGGAGTCTGGAGAGTTTCAACATTATTCATGGATTTAATTGGTAACAAGCTGAGAACAGGGTTACCACTCAGCAGGTTTTTTTTGGTGCCACTTTGCGTGGCAAAATAGTGTCAATTTTGTATAAAAAGTGTCATTTTTCAAAAATTTGCCGTTCACGATGCTTCGCATCGCTCGCACTAGTACAAACAAGCTTTTCAAATTGAAAACATTGGCCAATCCGCTTGGGATCACCTCTGCGCAGTTTTCCGCATCTTTTAATTTTCTAACATGAAAAGTCGGCTCTAATACCATCCATAAACTACAAAAAAGTAACATTGATTTCACTTAGGTGGTGCTGATTTTCTTCTTTGTGCAGCACTTCCACTCTTGTCAACTGTATAAAATGGAAATTCGTCCCACAGAGTTCTTTTTTATCTTTTTTTTGTTCTGAGTAGTCTTTGCTCATAGCGCGAAAATGGAAAGAAAAGAGAAAAAGCCGTCCGAGCTTTTTTTTCTTTTGAGAAAATGGAAAAAAGGGACAGTAATACTTGTCTACATTGAAAGTTGTTCATCCAGTTTTTCCACACAATGGATTATCTGGATTATTACAGTACGTTTGTGTACTTGAAACTTTTCTATGAAAATACTGAACAGAATGCCGCAAACGTAGATCGCAGCTATTGATGACCCTATCAATAGGTTTCCAAAATGGCTGTTATTTATGATCAATGTGATGATGATGAAGAGTAAGATTTAAGATTAATATGAAGGAGCATAGACACAGAAATAGAGTGTTTCTGAATCTGAAAACAGAGAAATGGAAAAATGAAAGAAAAAAGGATATTGATGCTTCTACATTGACAATTTTTTTCTATTTTTTTTTTTAAAATTCTTTTTGTAAAAAAGGTTCAAAAAAAGGGTCGTTCGATTGGAAATTCAAAAGGTTAGTGCCCTTTTTAATAGTCGAAAGTGATTGGAGGGCAACTAATCCCCCTCTCTCGCCCACCTTTTCCCCCAAACACATACAATCAAAATTTTGAGATAGCCATTTAGTTCAACCTAGTAGAAAGTTCTGGAAATTAGGTCTCTGGTGATGAAACCCCCCCCCCCCCTCCACAACCCTCAGGGAAAGGGTTGTAAGTTATGCCCTGGAGGCATGTAAGATATTTTATAGAAAGCGTTGTCGTAGAAACTTCAAAAAGAGCTCATTTGATTGGAAATTGGAGTGGCTTGCGCCCTTTTTAATAGTCGAAAGTGATTGAAAGGCAACTAACATCCCTTCCACGCCCACCATTTCCCCAAACACATCCAATCAAAATTTTGAGACAGCCATTTTGTTCAGCGTAGTTGATTTCCAGATAGAAATTATGTTTTTGAGGAGGACATTCCCCCACAGCCCTCATGGCAAGGGTTGTAAGTTTGCCCTGGGGGCATATAAGGTTTTTATAGAAAGAGTTGTCGTAGACACTTCAAAAAAGGCTCGTTCGATTGGAAATTCAAAGAGTTAGTGTCCTTTATAATAGACGAAAGTAATTGGAGGGCAACTAACCCCCCTCTCACGCCCACCTTTTCCCCAAACACATACAATCAAAATTTTGAGATAGCCATTTTGTTCAACCTAGTTGAAAGTTCTAGAAATTAGGTCTCTGAGGATGACAACCCCCCCCCCCCCCACAGCCCTCAGGGCAAGGGCTGTAAGTTATGCCCTGGAGGCATATAAGGTTTTTTTTTTTAATAGAAAATGTTGTCGTAGAAACTTCAAAAAGGGCTCATTTGATTGGAAATTGAAATGGCTAGTGCCCTTTTTAATAGTCAAAAGTGATTGGAAGGCAACTAACACCCCTTCCACGCTCACCATTTATCCAAACGCATCCAATCAAAATTTTGAGGTAGCCATTTTGTTCAAAGCAGTTGAAAGGTCCAAAAATTATACCTGAGAGTTTGACACTCCCCCACAACCCTCAGGGTAAGGGTTGTAAGTTATGCCCTGGGGGCATACAAGGTTTTTATTGACATTTTTGTCGTAGAAACCTGAAAAAGGGCTCATTCGATTGGAAATTCAAAGGGCTAGTGCTCTTTTTAATAGTCAAAAGTGATTTAAAGGCAACTAACCCCCCTCTCACGCCCACTTTTTCCCCAAACACATTCAATCAAAATGCTTAGATAGCCATTTCGTTCAACATAGTTAAAAGTTTTAGAAATTAGGTCTTTGAGGATGATAACCCCCTCAGAGCCCTCAGTGCAAGTGTTGTAAGTTATGGCCTGGGTACATATAAGGTTTTTATAGATAGTGATGTTGTAGAAACTTCAAAAAGGGCTCATTCGATTGGAAATTAGAAGGGCTTGTGCCCTTTTTAATAGTCGAAAGTGATTGCAGGATAACTAACACCCCTCTCATACCCACTATTTCCCCAAACACATCCAATCAAAATTTTGAGATAGCCATTTTGTTCGACGTAGTTAAAAATTCTGGAAATTATGTCTTTGAGGGCGACACTCCCCCAAAGCCCTCAGGGCATGGGCTGTAAGTTATGCCCTGGGGGCATATAAGTTTTTTTTCATAGAAAGCGTTGACTTAGAAACTTCAAAAAAAATCATTCGATTGGAAATAGAAACGGCTAGTGATTGGATGGCAAGTAGCCTCCCTCTCACGCCCACCATTTCCCTAAACACATCCAATCAAAATTTTGAGATAGCCATTTTGTTCAACGTAGTTGAAAGGTCCAGAAATTATGTCTTTGGGGATGACAACCCCTCACAGCCCTCAGGTCAAGGGTCGTAAGTTATGCCCTGGGGCATATAAGGCTTTTATAGAAAGTGTTGTCGTAGAAACTTCAAAACGGGCTCATTCGATTGGAAATTGAAAACGCTAGTGCGCTTTTTAACAGTCGGATGTGATTGGAGGGCAATTAAACCCCCTCTCACGCCCACCATTTCCCCAAACACATCCAATCAAAATTTTGAGACAGCAATTTTCTTCAACGTAGTTGTAAGTTCTGGAAATTAGGTCTTCGAGGATGACCCCCCCCCAGCCCAAGTGGTTGATCTAGAGGAGGGCGAGGGGGCATCCCCCCCTCCCTAGAGTAGTCTAAAGTAGTTTAATTTACTTAATTAACTAAATTTTGCGTTAATTAAACTTGCTGCTAACGCAAGTTTATCGGATCAACCTATTTTGCCTCCCCCTAATTTTTTTGTCGGATCAACCTATTTTGCCCCCCCCCCCCCTAAAAAAATCCTGGATCCACCTCTGCCCAGCCCTCGGGGTAAGGGTTGTAAGTTATGCCCTGGGGGAAAATAAGGTTTTTATTGAAAGTTTTGTCGTAGGAACTTCAAAAGCACTAACGGCCCTCTCACGCCCACCATTTTCCCAAACAAGATCCAATCTTGAAATAACCATTTTTTTTACGTAGTTGAAAGTTCTGGAAATTAGGTCTTTGAGGATGATAGCCCCCTCACAGCCCTCAGGGCAAGGGTTGTAATTTATACCCTGGGGTATATAATGCGTTTATAGAAAGCGTTGTGGTAGAATCGCAAAAATGGCTCATTCGAGTGGAAATTGAAAGGGATAGGGCCCTTTTTAATAGTCGAAAGTGATTGGAAGGCTGACATTTTTATAGTAAAGAACGATGTGTGTACAATGTATTATTATTTTTTTTTTCTTTTTTTTGTTTAGACCAGGGCACCTCGTATCGAAGGAGTTGTCTTAGGAACTTCGAAAAGGGCTCATTCAATTGAAAATAGAAAGAGCTCATGCCCTTTTTAATAGTCGAACGTGATTGGAGGGCAATCGTCCCCCTCCCACGCCGATCCTCCCATTTGCCCATTATGTTTAAAAACTAAACGTTGCCTTAAGATAAAATCAAAATGTACTGTGTTAATGCTAATTCCCAATAAGGCATCTCAGCAGTATCCCAAGAACGACTGAGGGTATTATGTTCAAACTTTCGGGGCTACTTCTGCTCTTAAAATTTAACCAAATCAAAATAGCGTAAGTATATACAAGCTATCAAAGAAAGTAAACAGATTTTTTTTGCAAATGGTATCAAGTTTTTATTTCAGGTCAACTAGAGGAGGTATGTAACTAAATTAAACACTACTATTTGTGTACAGATTTTTAAAAGGGTGTATGTTGTTAAAAATTGCTGAAAATTTTTCGTCAGCATACAAATAGTAGGCCAAAATATAAAGTCTTTGAGAAACGAAAAGATTTAAAGAATTATTTTCTTTTGCCCTGAAAAGACTATGTCAATATAAACCGAACAGAAATTAATGAAAAAAAACTTTTTCCAAAAAATAAGTTTTTCAAAGAAAAGTAAAGAGCTCCATTAAACCAAAAGTGAGCAAAAATAAAACCAAATAATCTATCAAGTGTGAAACTACCACAAATGAGGATCAATAAATAAATGAAACCCAAAACGAACAGAACTTACAATAAATAACCGAGTCAAACTCAAAACAAGCAGAATTTAACATGAGTAGGGCTCAAAACCCCTATGCATTCCCAAGGCCAGAACATAATTTGTACTTTACTGAAAAAAATACAAATGAATTTTCATTGTCAGTTTAATATATATATACTGATATTTAGTAATCAAAATGTTAATATTATTTGATTTATTAAAGTTAAAAAAGTAAAAACATTTATATTTTTTCAGTAAAGGGCAAATTATGTTCTGGCCTTGGGAAGGCACAGGGGTTTTAAGCCCTGCTTACGTTAATTTCTTCTCGTTTTGAGTTTGACTCTTTTATTTATTGTAATTTCTGTTCGTTTTGGGTTTTATTTAATTATCGATGCTCATTTGTGGTAGTTTCACGCTTGGCAGATTATTTGATTTTATTTTTGCCAATTTTCTGTTTAATGGAGTTCTTTACTTTTCTTTAAAAAACTTATTTTGGGGAAAAAGTTTTTTAATTAGTTTTAAAAAAGGCTATGCTTTACCCCCCCTCCTAATGTGCAAATATATAGCCCAAATTTGTTTCTGAACTATTATATTCTCATTCCATTTTGTTTTATTTCATTAGCATTATCGGAACTTCACTTCTGGCGTGTTTTCTGGATTTTAGATCTATGGTTTTACCAATTTGAGAATTTTATTTGAGTTGTGTTTATTTTATTTATTTTTTTTTTTGTAGTTTCCTTGAGAAGATCTAAGGAAAGTGAAAAAGTGTAATTTACCATTCTTAAATAATTGAAACCCAAATCGAACAGATTTTGCAATAGATAACCAAGTAAAACTCAATACGTGCAAATATTAAAAAGATTGGGCGGACAACCCCCATGTTTTCTCAAGCCCAGAACATAATTTGCAATTTATTATAAAAAAAAAACGTGGATGTCAGTTTAACATGCATATTCCTATAGATATTCCTTAAAATCTTAATACTTCTTTATTTATTATAAGTCAAAAAGGTGAAAACATTTAAGATGTATTTTGTTTTCATTTAAGTGCAAATTATGTTCTGTTCTTGAGATAGCATGGGGGTTATCAGCCCTAATCATGTTCATTTTTGCTCGTTTTGAGTTTGACTCGGTTATTTATTGTAATTTCTGTTCGTTTTGGGCTAATTTATTTATTGTCATTTGTTATAAGGGATTTGCTGTAGTTTTACGATGGGTGATAGTTCCTCCGTGGAAGTTTTCACCAAAGAGCATCCCCCCACCCTTCCTCTAGTTGAAAGTTTCTCCCACAGAAAGTTCCCTCTGGAAAGTATATCCCAAGAAAAATCCCCCCCCCCCATCTACAGAAAGACAGTATACAATTTCAACCCAGTAAAAACTTCCCCTCTACGAGTCCCTTAACATCTCCACATCTAAAATTGAGTCGGTAAGACAAATAAAAATAGTTTTGTATAGGAATTCTAGCAAATTTCTCCAGTGTAAAATTTCCCCTGGAAAGTTCAGCTTCCAAAAACTCCCTCCCCGCGGAAAATTCTTCCCCTGGGAAATCCACACAGGAGAAAATTCACCCACCCCCCCCCCCTCGAAAAGTGCTTGTATGCTTCTCAATTGCATATATTATACGTAAACAATGGATGAACTTCATGACTGACTAACCACTTTCCAAAGGTTGTAAGGTCATGTTATCCCCATTAATAACAATCCATCTGCCCATTCACCTAAAATTATGTAGCAAAGTTTTTGTTAAACATTTATTGTAAAAAAAAACAACTATTGCTGTTCGAAAAATTTGAATATTCAAATTTTGTCCAAAGTTTCAGTTATAGTCCAACATCTTAATTTTTAAAAACTGAAATCTATATTATAAGTGTTGCTAATATTAACGAATACTATTGCTACGTCAGATGAAATCGCACTATAACTGATTAAAAAAAAAACATTTTCCAAAAAGGAAGTTTGCAAAAAAATTGAAGTCATATTAAATTCTAACAGTATCAGAAGTAAAGTCATATAAAAATTCAAACTTAAAACAAATAGAAATTACTACCAATTAAAATGAAACTAAAAAGGGATCGAAACCAATATGAATAATCATATCAAACATAAATACAAAACATGCTTCCACTGATAAATAAATGGATCCGCAAACGAAAAACATTAAAATGAAGGATAAAACGAAGCTTAAAACGAACATAAGATTGCCATAAACAGAGGTAGGGCTATCAACCCCCCAGACCTCCAGATGCCAAAGTGTCACCCGAACTTTACTGCAAAGAAAATTTATTTCAAAGTTCTCTGTTTTATAATTATAACACTGAAATTTCTGCGAGTTCCAGAAACTGATATTATTATATATAAAACAACTACTCCACTTTTATTAGTAAATTTTGATTAGCCTCGCACTATCACTTTTTGTTGTTTCGCTGTTATTGTTATGACGAATCACCGACGAAGCTCTTGTAAGATCTCTTTGTCTCCTATTGAGTCCTAATGACTTTAATATGGCCTTTAATTTTTCTTTAGAAAACTTCTTTTTCCGAAAGTTTTTTTTTTTTAAATTAATTTCTGTTCGGTTTTGATTGCCAAAGTTTCAATTTTTTTAAAATTCCCTATTTCAAAATATTTTTTCATTCTAAAATAAATTAACAGTTTTTGTAAGAACTAAAAAATTAAACTGAATATTGGATATATAATGTTATTTATTTTTGAAAGCTCACCAGCTCAAGATATTTTTCACCCAGGCCGGATTTATAACTTTGACGCCTCTAGGCCCAAGCGTTTTTGCCGCTCCGTTTTTGCAAGATTTTCGGGGAAATACCCAAAACTTCGGGAATAGTGGAAGCCGCAGGGTCTAGTGGGCCTATGGGTAAATCCTTGTCTGGTTTCACTGCAATTTTATTTATTTTTTTTCATTGTTGTAATAAGAACAAAAGAAAATACTTGTAACACAATTCCTTTTAGTAAAGTGCTATATACGCATTAGGCCTTATACTTTTACCGTTAGACAAACGGGCAGCAACCATACTCTTCATGGGCGCCCGTAGACTGAATTTTAGGGGGGGGCTTACCTGGTCTAATCGGCACTTCCAGTACTGTGTAATTGAAATCTCAAGACAAAATGTCATAGGCAGCGCCTATGTGAAGAGCGATGTGGGCCCAATATACTGTTTTATTTTTTAGACCAGGGCCCTTCTTATAGAAAGAAATGTCATAGGAACTTCAAAAAGAGCTCGAGGAGGGCAACCAGCTCCCCCTCCATTACATCAATCAATTCCCCAAACACATCAATCAAAATTTTTAGATAGCCATTTTGTTCAGCGTAGTTTAAAGGTCAAGAAATTATGACTTTGAGAATGACAACCCTCTCCCCCCCCCCAGACACACGCACACAACCCTCAGAGCAAGAGTTGTAAGTTATGCCCTGGGGGATATAAGGTTTTTTTTTATAGAAAGGGTGGTCGTATAAACCTAAGAGGGGGCTCATTTGATTGGTAATCAGAAGTTCTAATGGCCTTTTTAACAGTCAAAAGTGATTGGAGGTCAGCCAGCCACCCACCCGTACACCAATCATTTCCCCAAACATATTCAATCGTAAAGTTTTAGATAGCCATTTAGTTCAGTGTAGTTGAAAGGTCCAGAATCTTTGACGATAACCCTCCCCCCCATATAGCCCCCAGGGCAAGGTTGTAAGTTACGACCTGGGGGCATATAAGGTTTTTATAGAAATGGTGGTCGTATAAACTTCAAAGAGGGCTCATTGGATTGGTACTAGCTATAGTGCTTTTTTTAAGAGTCAAAGTGATCAGAAGGCTAATACCCCCTCCCCCCCCACACACACAAACACGTTGCATTTCCCTGAAAAGCATCTAATAGAAATTTTAAGATGGCCATTTGTTGTCGTACAAACTTCAAAAAGGGCTCAGTCGGTTGGTAATTGAGAGGGCTAGTGCCCTTTTCAATAGTCAAAAGTGA
This sequence comes from Artemia sinica, assembly GCA_027921565.1. NCBI lineage: Eukaryota > Metazoa > Arthropoda > Branchiopoda > Anostraca > Artemiidae > Artemia > Artemia sinica. Next base: position 24,874,742 of record CM051256.1, on the reverse strand, counting down.
TTTGAGGTCAACCACCCCCCTCCCCACACCCATCATTTCCCCAAACACTTCCATTCAAAATTTCGAGATAGTTATTTTGTTTGACGTAGTTTAAAAGTCCAGAAATTATGTCTTTGAGGATGAGAGCCCCCTCACAGTCCTCAGGGCAAGGGTTGTAAGGTATGCCCCGATGGCATTTAAGGTTTTTATGGAAACGGTGGTCGTATAAACTTTGGAGGGGGCTCATTGGATTGGAAATCGGAAGTTGAAGAGCCATTTTTGTGAATCAAATTTATCAAAGGGCAGCTATACCTCAACCCCACGTCATATTTTCTTCAAATGCATCCGATAGAAATTTTTAAGAGAGCAATTTTTTTTTTAAATACTCCAAAGATCTCATAAAATGGCCTTTGGGGTTGACACAACCCCCCCAAAGTATGGGGGTAAGGGTTTTAAGTTATGCCCCGGGGGATGTAAGGTTTTTATGAAGAGGTGGTCTTGTGAACTTTAGAGGAGGCTCTTTTGAATGGAAATGCATAGTTCTAGTTCCATTTTCAGAGTCAATCTTGATGTAGAGGAAATACCCCCCCCCCTGATATCCTCTTTTCCCCAAACACATTCGATCGAAATTGTGAGATAGCCATTTTGTAGCCAATAGTCTTCAGTGAACAAATATAAGAAATATTTAACCTGACGTTGAACTAAATCGTAACAAACTATGAGCATGTGGACCTTCAAAAAGGTGACTAAGCAGTATCTCAAGAACAACTTATATTATTTAGTTAGATCTTTAAGAGTAAGTTGTGGGGGATTTTGAACTAGCCAGAAGGCACTATGCATATACTTTTAGTGCTACAACTACAGTTACTGTAATTAATGACACCAAGAGTATTTAGGTGAAACTTCTAGGAAGTGTTTAGGGGTTTCCCAATTAAACGAAAAAACAGTATACATGCAAGTTTTCAAAAAGGCATATAATCAATATCATAGGCAGCACCACTCTATAATAGCTAGAAATATCATTGAAACATTTAAAGAAGCTAATTCCATTCAAAATTAAAAGTTCTAGGGTTCTTTTTAAGACTAAAAAGAGATTGGAGGGTAATCAGTCTCTCTCTCAAGCTGATTTATTTCCCAAACACATCTAGTCAAAATTTTTGAGACAACTATTTTGTTCAGCATAGTAGAACGGTCCAACAACTATGTCCTTAGGGATATTGGGCATGTCAAACCCTCACAATTATGTCAAAGATTCTTACAGAAAAAGACCAAAAAGATATAAAAAAAAAAATCATGAAAATGACTTTGTCATTAAAAAACGAACAGAAATTCATCTAAAAAAACTTTGGTACTCCTTTACTAAACGTACTCTTTTATATACTGTAATGGAAACCAGTCACGAAAAACCCGTTTTTGACGGGATAATTCAAGACACCGCTATAGAGTAATACAATGTATAGCGTGGTTTTTATTGCGTATACGATGTTTAAACTGTTGTTTTTTGGGGTTTAGGGGGGGGGCGTAAGGTACCTAGGTTAGCTTAGGTAATGTAATAGTATATGCTAAGCTTTACCCCCCACCCATAATATGCAAATATATAGCCCAAATCCGTTTCAAAACTATTATATATTCATCCTATTTTATTTTGTTTCACTAGCATTAACCAAACTAGCAGTATATAAAAGAGTACGTTTAGTACAGGAGTACCAAAACTTTTTCCACAAAACATGTTTTTCAAAGAAAACTAAAGAGCTCCATTAAGCCAAAAATGCGCACAAATGAAGTCAAGCAATCATCCAAGCGTAAAACTACCACAAATCACTATCAATAAATAAATGAAGCTCAAAATGAACAGAAATTAGAATAAATAGCCGAGTCAAACTTGAAACGAGCAAAAACTAACATTAGTAGGGCTGATAAGTCCCATGCCTTCTCAAGACCAGACCATAATAGTAGAATGGCCTTATTGACTCCCACGAGGACAATACCCCTTCGAATCCCGATCCGGACACTTTTTTTAAAACTCCCACGAGGACCACGTGGTTTATGGTTTTCTTCCTTCAAGGTCGATTTATTTGCTGTTGTTTGTCCAGGTGTAATGACATTGGGGTGATTTACATAATCGATGGGGAATTATTGATTCACGAAGGGGGAATTAAGAAACAAACATGGCTTCATTGTTGTTTGGCTAGCCTAACCTGAGAAATTGATTTACATAATCGCTAGGGGGAATTATTGATTCACGAAGGGACGAACCACGTGGTTTATGGTTTTCTCAGAAATTATTGATTCACGAAGGGGGAATTAAGAAACAAACATGGTTTCTTTAATCTTTAGGCCTGAGAACTTGATTTACATAATCGCTAGGGGAAATTATTGATTCACGAAGGGGAATTAAGAAACATTATGGTTTCTTTGATCTTTAGGCCTGAGGGATTTATTTATTATTGTTGTTTTGAACAAGTGCATGCTAGGGATGAATGTCAAGGTGTCCTGGAATAGGAAACCGAAAGTACATGCATCCTTCTCAGCCAATCAGCGAGTCAAATACATCCTCCTTCTCAGCCAATCAGAGACTTGCTTACATATGATTTTCCCCATTACATAACAATTCGCCCTTAAAAGAACGTATCTCGTGACAGTACACCTAATATGGTCATAGAGTCCCTAGGGAGAAAGATTGCGTAATCGCTCAATGACCTCTTTTTCCAAGATCGATTTATTTGTTGTTTCTATGTGTAATAACTCCGGGACGAAGGTTGCACATGCGCATTGAATTCTAACGGGAACAATGTTATTGATCTAGGACTCAAGGGGGAAGTGAATTTCCGAGAACTTGATTGCGTAATCGATTGAGAATTTTATTGATCCGATAACGGGAAACAGTTAGATCACATGTTTCCTTCTCAGCCAATCAGCGAGTCGATTACATATCCTTTCTCAGCTAATCAGAGGGCTTGGTTACATATTAGCGGCGGAGGGAATATGAGGAAAGGATTTTTGCTATAGTTTTATTAGTCTGTGAATAGAATTCAAAGGAGTGAGAAGAAGAACAGTTTGACTTTACTCATTTGGATATATATTAATGTTGATGACGATAAGTGGAATGTTTACCCTATTAGAAGTTGATAGTGGAGTTGATGATAATAATACAAGAACACCAAACATTGCAGTGGAAATCACGAAAGGATAACGGCTTTGTCTGGAATGGGATGCAATATATGCAAGATATGTGATATCCTTGAGCAAATTTAAAATGGAGGATCAATTATGTTTCGCCGCAAAAGTTGATATAGCACATGTGAATAGACTTCAATGTGCTTTAAGTGCATTAGTGAAACATATCGAAGACAATAAACTCTATCGCTAATTGTATATGCATAGTATTATTGATGTTGTTGTTGTAATTATTCAATAAAATTGTTTCGAAATCGAAAATGTTCCCTTTCTTTTCTGGTCAGGTTAGGCTAACGAATCAGGGTCAGTCTAGAGTGAATCCAAATGATTTACCAGCACTAGTGGTTCACGTCAGATGCCTATACACCGAAGAAGAAGAAATCTAAAGTGAAGATTTAAAGACGTTATTGTATATATATGCATTATATTAATAAACAAATTAACAAAAAAAACAATATTCAGTTATTTATTCTAATGTGATATTTACCACTGTTTTTATATATTCTATCTCAGGAGGTTCAATTATTTGAACATCCTCCTCCATAGGTATGATATCTATGAGCGAGGGTGTCTCCTCAGATTGAGACACCTCCGCATATAAATCGGTTCGCACTCTAAGTATAGGGTTCGGTAGTCGATCTGAAGACCCATGTCGCAATAGATCCTCTGTTCTACATGTACATAGGAGGAGCTCTTCCTCCTCCTCCGGTGTAATGACGATATCATCATTCTCATTACAAGCAGCTAGAAGCTCTTCCTCTTCCTCCAATGTAAGCCCCCACACATGCCACTCATCCTAAAAAAGATTGAGAACGCTATGGTGCAAATATAAATAAAAATTTAAACAATGTTGTGGGAGAATGGTTCTTGGAAATTTTCGGTTTGATTTTGAAATAAGAAATTTTTAAAAACATGAAATTTTTTGCAATTAAAAACGAACAAAAATTAATTAAAAAACTTTCCGAAAAATATGTTTTCTAAGAAAAGTAAAGGTCATTTTAAACTTAAGCTCAGCAGATACAAATACCTTTTAAAATTTAAACTCGAAACGACCAGAAATTACTATTAAAGAATAAATGAAACCAAAACGAACAGAAATTAAATAAGCAATCATAGCAAAAAACAAACAACAAATAATAATATAAATGAATAAATAGATCTCAAAGCGAGTAATGCTTAGATTGAATATGAATATCAAGCTTAAAATGAAAAAAATATTTTCCTATTGAACTATAAATGAAACTTAAAACGAACAGAAATAAAATAAAAAATAAATGCAAACAAACATACTATGGATATTAATGTAAATTAATAAATAAATCTTAAAACCAGTGAAACTTAAATTGAATATACAAATCAAGCTTGAAATGAACAAAAATCCCCTCAAACAAGTAAACTTGAACATCCCCCTCCCGTGGCCATAGAAGATAGAAAAGTTCAAGTTCTATTCTGAATTTTACCAAAGAACATAATTCAATTCTAATTTCTCCAGAGAAAATAAAAAGCTTCCACTTCAGGTTACAGATATCTATTTACAGATCTGGATATCTCGTAATGTCTAAGGACTGCTAAAAATATTTATTTTTCTAGCAAAAAATATAGTTTATTCTAAACAAATGATACCCACAAATGGATGCGGGCTCAGGGGGTATGGGTCCCACATCTCTGATCGACCTAGACTTACGGTGTAATTAGAGAGAGAGAGAGAGAGAGAGAGAGAGAGAGAGAGAGAGAGAGAGAGAGAGAGAGAGAGAGAGAGAGAGAGAGACAAGGGAACCACAATTAAGATAGAGCGATGAAGAGGGGGGTGGGGGGGATGATTTTTGAAATTACATAAATGTAATTTTAATTCTAACATAATTTTACGAGAAATTGTAAATTTTGCTCGAGTGTTACAAGTGTGTTTAAATTTTAGTTCCATGAAGCTAAGTCCATTTAACACTTCCTTGGATTTGAAATAGAAAGCTAGAAACGTAAAGTGGGATTTTTGAAAATGCACAAATGTAATTTTTATTTTCTACGACAAATTAGGAATTCTGATTGAATCTTATGATTATGCTTATACTTTAGTTCCATGAAGATAAAACAAGTTGACAATTCCTTAGAGACGACATGTAAACCTAGACATAAAGTAGGATTTTCAAAAAATTACAAAATATAATTTTTATTTTTGACTTAATTTTTTAAGAAAAGACCTAAATTTTCATCAAAAGCTACGACTGAGTTTATATTTTAGTTTCAAGAAGCTAAGGCAGGTGACACTTCCCTGGATTTGACTTATAAAGCTCGAAACGTAAAGTGAGATTTTTGAAAATGCACAAATGTAATTTTTATTTTCTACGACAAATTCGGAATTCTGATCGAACCTTACGATTATGCTTATACTTTAGCTCCATGAAGGTAAAGCAAGTTGACATTTCCTTTAGAGTCGACATGTAAACCTAGACATAAAGCAGGATTTTGAAAAAATCACAAATGTAATTTTAATTTTTGACACAATTTTTGAAGAAAAGTGCTAAATTTTCATCGAAAGCTACGACTGAGTTTATATTTTAGTTTCAAGAAGCTAAAGCAGTTAACACTTGCCTGGAAGCTCGAAACGTAAAGTGAGATTTTTGAAAATGCACAAATGTAATTTTTATTTTATGCGACAAATTCGGAATTCTGATCGAGCCTTACGATTATGCTTATACTTTAGCTCCATGACGGTAAAGCAAGTTGACATTTCCTTTAGAGTCGACATGTAAACCTAGACATAAAGCAGGATTTTGAAAAAATCACAAATGTAATTTTAATTTTTGACACAATTTTTGAAGAAAAGTCCTAAATTTTGGTCGAAAGCTATGACTGAGTTTATATTTTAGTTTCAAGAAGCAAAAGTAGTTAATACTTCCCTGGATTTGACTTATAAAGCTGGAAACGTAAAGTGAGATTTTTGAAAATGCACAAATGTAATTTTTATTTTCTACGACAAATACGGAATTATGCTCGAATCTTACGATTATTCTTATACTTTAGTTCCATGAAGAAAAAGCAAGTTGACATTTTCTTAGAATCGACATGTAAACCTAGACATAAAGCAGGATTTTGAAAAAATCACAAATGTAATTTTAATTTTTGACACAATTTTTGAAGAAAAGTCCTTAAGTTACATTTGCGTTTATATTTTAGTTCCAAGAAGCTATAGCCATTTAACACTTGCTTAAAGTGAACAGGTAAACCTAGAAGTTAAGTAAGATGTTTGAAAATGTACAAATATGATCTTTATTTTTGAAGAGACATTCTGAATTCTATTCGAGTCATGCGATTGTGTTCAAAGAGTTCGTGTTAACGAATTGTAAGTAAGGAGCGACCCGGCTCAATGGTAACCGAAACTCTAGAAAACGGGTTTTTGATACCAATAGATACATCAAAAGAATCAGATTTCAATGCTGATTTTAAATATATAGTTTAGTCCTACCCATCAAAAGTTACGCGCCTGAGAAAATTTGGCTGATTTTCGGAAAATGGGAGAAATACCCCCTAAAAGTTATAAAACCTTAATGAAAATCACACCATCATATTCAGCGTATCACAGAACCCTACTATAGAGGTTTCAAGCTCCTATCTACAAAAATGTGGAATTTTGCTTTTTTTACCAGAAGGAAGATCACGGATGCGTGTTTATTTTTATTTATTTATTTTTTTTTTGTTCCAGGGGTTTTCGTATCGACCCAGTGGTCCTATAATATCGTTGGAGGACTTATTGAAACGGAAATTAAAAGTTCTAGTTCCCTTTTTAAGTGACCAAAAAATGGAGGGCAACTAGGCCCCCTCCCACGCTCATTTTTTTTCCAAAAGTCACCTGATCAAAATTTTGAGATAGCCATTTTGTTCAGCAGGGTTGAAAATATGATAACTATGTCCTTTAGGATGACTTAATTCCCCGAAGTCCCCGGGGGGAGGGCTGAAATTTGTGAACTGAAATTTGTGAACTTTACCCAATGTTAACAAATCGTATTGGTTATTAGGAAGTATACAGACGTTTTCAGGGGGATTTCTTCTGGTAGTGAGGGGGTGGGTGGATCGGGGGTTATGTGGCAGGATCTTTCCATGAAGTAAGTTTTCATGGGGGAAGGGACATTGCTATGAAGGGGGTGCCGGATTTCCCAGCATTATTTTAAAAAAGATCAGAAATTAAATATAAAAAATCAAGTTTTCCAACTGAAAATAAGGAGTAACATCAAAACTTAAAACGAACAGAAAATATTTCGTGTATGATTGGGTTCAACCCCTAGTCCATACCTCGTAAAACTAATATGCAAATTTTGTTTTAATTATTCATGTACGGTGAGCCAAAATCAAAACCTGCATTAATTCAAAAGCGTTCAAAAATTAAATAAAAAAAACAAGTTTTTTAACTGAAAGTAAGAAGCGACGTAAAGCATGAAACGATAAGAAATTATTCCATATATGAAAGGGGTTGTCCCCTTCTCAACGCCTCGCTCTTTTACTAAAGTTTGACTTTCTCACAACTCTTATTTTTTTGTAACAATAAACAACATTAGCGTAAAGAGCGAGGCACTGAGGAGGGGACAGTCCCATTTGTTAATGCATTACTTTTTATAAACAGCAAGTCTAAAGGCATTTAATTATTTAGGTGTTTGAAAACCAAGTTCAAAACTAACGTTAGTGTTTAAAAAAATTATGTCCAACACTTCGACATTGCTCGATAGAATTAAATGCTGGGAGTTTATATCTTAGTTTTTGTAAGTAGGCTATTGTTTGTGTATAGTTTAATCTAAATAAATGGCATACAAAAATGAATTTATAGACACTTAATTTTCAGGGCCGAGTATTTCTAGCAAAAATATAGTTAATTCTAATTAATGGTACGCAAAATGTGGTTTACAGATACCTAATTTACAGATCTGGATATTCCAAATCGTCACGTTTTTGTAAGAAAATTATAGAAATAAAATATATTTCTATGGTTCAAATATGTAAAATCCATAGGGGAAAATATAAATTAAAATTTAAACGTACATTAACCATCGAAGGACTGGTGACTTCATTTGGACTATTCATTACTTTATATATATATATATATATAAATATATATATATATATATATATATATATATATATATATATATATATATATATATCTTTATTTCAATATGCACTGAGGTTGATGTCATCAAAACACTAAATAATATGCGGTAATAACGGTATATTTCCTTTCCTTAATCAAATTAATAAATGTTGACCTATAGGATCATGGAAAACAAGTTCATTTTATGTCTTCTTTTCATTTGCATAAGACCCCCAATGACATAAGCCATTCTACGACTTGTTTTTCAGAAATAAAGTTATTTCTATGTGAACAAAGTAACTTCTTATATTTGAAAGTTCTCGTCATAATGTGAATATTTTTCCAAAATCGTCTAATCAATTTTTAGATGGATTTTTTCTTCAACATAATTAAAAGCCACAATAACTATGTCTTTAGAGATAAAATGGACTCTTCAACACCGGGGGGATAGCTTTTTAAGTTATGAAATTTATACATAAACCGATAAAAGTTGGGGGTTGAAAAGATTTGTACTCCAACTCGAAACACAACAGTCGAGAGAGGGTTCATTCTAATTGAAAAAGATTCTAGTGATCCTTTTAAGTAACAAAAATAATTGGAAGGGCAACTAGGTTCCCCCTCCCGCATCACCTTTTTCCAAAATCGTCTAATGGGAGCCACGGAGCCGAAGGCTGACCACGGACGGGCCCCACACCACCCGGGATCACAGACTGAAGGCCCACCGCAGGTGGGATCCCCCCACCCCCTGGACTCATAAGCTAAAGGTCCACCGATGGTGGGACCCCCCCCCCACCCTCGGGGTCACAGACCAAAGGCCAACCACGGAACAGGATCCCCCAGGGGTCACAGGCCGAAGGCTGACTGCAAACGATTAGAGCCCCAGTGCGACCCTCCACCCACCGAAGTCATAGACTGAAGGTTCACCGATGGTGGGACCCCCCCCCCCACACCCTCGGGGTCACAGGCCAAAGATCTACCACGGAACGAGATCCTCCAGGGGTCACAGGCCGAAGGCCGGCTGCCAAACGATCGGAGCCCACACATCCCCAGGTTAGATTAGGTTAACTAACATTTCTAGGGTTAGCAACTTAGGTTAGGTTACATTAGGTTAAGTGAGGCAGGCCTCACTTAACCTAATGTAACCTAACCTAAGTTGCTAACCCTAGTCCAAATGAAGTCACCGGTCCTTCGATGGTTAATGTACGTTTCAATTTTAATTTATATTTTCCCCTATGGATTTTACATATTTGAACCATAGAAATATATTTTATTTCTATAATTTTCTTACAAAAACGTGACGATTTGGAATATCCAGATCTGTAAATTAGGTATCTGTAAACCACATTTTGCGTACCATTAATTAGAATTAACTATATTTTTTGCTAGAAATACTCGGCCCTGAAAATTAAGTGTCTATAAATTCATTTTTGTATGCCATTTATTTAGATTAAACTATACACAAACAATAGCCTACTTACAAAAACTAAGATATAAACTCCCAGCATTTAATTCTATCGAGCAATGTCGAAGTGTTGGACATAATTTTTTTAAACACTAACGTTAGTTTTGAACTTGGTTTTCAAACACCTAAATAATTAAATGCCTTTAGACTTGCTGTTTATAAAAAGTAATGCATTAACAAATGGGACTGTCCCCTCCTCAGTGCCTCGCTCTTTACGCTAATGTTGTTTATTGTTACAAAAAAATAAGAGTTGTGAGAAAGTCAAACTTTAGTAAAAGAGCGAGGCGTTGAGAAGGGGACAACCCCTTTCATATATGGAATAATTTCTTATCGTTTCATGCTTTACGTCGCTTCTTACTTTCAGTTAAAAAAACTTGTTTTTTTTATTTAATTTTTGAACGTTTTTGAATTAATGCAGGTTTTGATTTTGGCTCACCGTACATGAATAATTAAAACAAAATTTGCTTATTAGTTTTACGAGGTATGGACTAGGGGGTGAACCCAATCATACACGAAATATTTTCTGTTCGTTTTAAGTTTTGATGTTACTCCTTATTTTCAGTTGGAAAACTTGATTGTTTTTTATATTTAATTTCTGATCTTTTTTTAAAATAATGCTGGGAAATCCGGCACCCCCTTCATAGCAATGTCCCTTCCCCCATGAAAACTTACTTCATGGAAAGATCCTGCCACATAACCCCCGATCCACCCACCCCCTCACTACCAGAAGAAATCCACCCTGAAAACGTCTGTATACTTCCTAATAACCAATACGATTTGTTAACATTGGGTAAAGTTCACAAATTTCAGTTCACAAATTTCAGCCCTCCCCCCAGGGACTTCGGGGAATTAAGTCATCCTAAAGGACATAGTTATCATAGTTTCAACCCTGCTGAACAAAATGGCTATCTCAAAATTTTGATCAGGTGACTTTTGGAAAAAAAATGAGCATGGGAGGGGGCCTAGTTGCCCTCCATTTTTTGGTCACTTAAAAAGGGAACTAGAACTTTTAATTTCTGTTTCAATAAGTCCTCCAACGATATTATAGGACCACTGGGTCGATACGAAAACCCCTGGAACAAAAAAAAATAAATAAATAAAAATAAACACGCATCCGTGATCTTTCTTCTGGTAAAAAAAGCAAAATTCCACATTTTTGTAGATAGGAGCTTGAAACCTCTATAGTAGGGTTCTGTGATACGCTGAATATGATGGTATGATTTTCATTAAGGTTTTATAACTTTTAGGGGGTATTTCTCCCATTTTCCGAAAATCAGCCAAATTTTCTCAGGCGCGTAACTTTTGATGGGTAGGACTAAACTATATATTTAAAATCAGCATTGAAATCTGATTCTTTTGATGTATCTATTGGTATCAAAAACCCGTTTTCTAGAGTTTCGGTTACCATTGAGCCGGGTCGCTCCTTACTTACAATTCGTTAACACGAACTCTTTGAACACAATCGCATGACTCGAATAGAATTCAGAATGTCTTTTCAAAAATAAAGATCATATTTGTACATTTTCAAACATCTTACTTAACTTCTAGGTTTACCTGTTCACTTTAAGCAAGTGTTAAATGGCTATAGCTTCTTGGAACTAAAATATAAACGCAAATGTAACTTAAGGACTTTTCTTCAAAAATTGTGTCAAAAATTAAAATTACATTTGTGATTTTTTCAAAATCCTGCTTTATGTCTAGGTTTACATGTCGATTCTAAGAAAATGTCAACTTGCTTTTTCTTCATGGAACTAAAGTATAAGAATAATCGTAAGATTCGAGCATAATTCCGTATTTGTCGTAGAAAATAAAATTACATTTGTGCATTTTCAAAAATCTCACTTTACGTTTCCAGCTTTATAAGTCAAATCCAGGGAAGTATTAACTACTTTTGCTTCTTGAAACTAAAATATAAACTCAGTCATAGCTTTCGACCAAAATTTAGGACTTTTCTTCAAAAATTGTGTCAAAAATTAAAATTACATTTGTGATTTTTTCAAAATCCTGCTTTATGTCTAGGTTTACATGTCGACTCTAAAGGAAATGTCAACTTGCTTTACCTTCATGGAGCTAAAGTATAAGCATAATCGTAAGGTTCGATCAGAATTCCGAATTTGTCGTAGAAAATAAAAATTACATTTGTGCATTTTCAAAAATCTCACTTTACGTTTCGAGCTTCCAGGCAAGTGTTAACTGCTTTAGCTTCTTGAAACTAAAATGTAAACTCAGTCGTAGCTTTCGATGAAAATTTAGCACTTTTCTTCAAAAATTGTGTCAAAAATTAAAATTACATTTGTGATTTTTTCAAAATCCTGCCTTATGTCTAGGTTTACATGTCGACTCTAAAGGAAATGTCAACTTGCTTTACCTTCATGGAGCTAAAGTATAAGCATAATCGTAAGGTTCGATCAGAATTCCGAATTTGTCGTAGAAAATAAAAATTACATTTGTGCATTTTCAAAAATCCCACTTTACGTTTCGAGCTTTATAAGTCAAATCCAGGGAAGTGTCACCTGCCTTAGCTTCTTGAAACTAAAATATAAACTGAGTCGTAGCTTTCGATGAAAATTTAGGTCTTTTCTTAAAAAATTAAGTCAAAAATAAAAATTATATTTTGTAATTTTTTGAAAATCCTACTTTATGTCTAGGTTTACATGTCGTCTCTAAGGAATTGTCAACTTGCTTTATCTTCATGGAACTAAAGTATAAGCATAATCATAAGATTCAATCAGAATTCCTAATTTGTCGTAGAAAATAAAAATTACATTTGTGCATTTTCAAAAATCCCACTTTCCGTTTCTAGCTTTCTATTTCAAATCCAAGGAAGTGTTAAATGGATTTAGCTTCATGGAACTAAAATTTAAACACACTTGTAACACTCGAGCAAAATTTACAATTTCTCGTAAAATTATGTTAGAATTAAAATTACATTTATGTAATTTCAAAAATCATCCCCCCCACCCCCCTCTTCATCGCTCTATCTTAATTGTGGTTCCCTTGTCTCTCTCTCTCTCTCTCTCTCTCTCTCTCTCTCTCTCTCTCTCTCTCTCTCTCTCTCTCTCTCTCTCTCTCTCTCTCTCTCTCTCTCTCTCTCTCTCTCTCTCTCTCTCTCTCTCTAATTACACCGTAAGTCTAGGTCGATCAGAGATGTGGGACCCATACCCCCCGAGCCCGCATCCATTTGTGGGTATCATTTGTTTAGAATAAACTATAGTTTTTGCTAGAAAAATAAATATTTTTAGCAGTCCTTAGACATTACGAGATATCCAGATCTGTAAATAGATATCTGTAACCTGAAGTGGAAGCTTTTTATTTTCTCTGGAGAAATTAGAATTGAATTATGTTCTTTGGTAAAATTCAGAATAGAACTTGAACTTTTCTATCTTCTATGGCCACGGGAGGGGGATGTTCAAGTTTACTTGTTTGAGGGGATTTTTGTTCATTTCAAGCTTGATTTGTATATTCAATTTAAGTTTCACTCGTTTTAAGATTTATTTATTAATTTACATTAATATCCATAGTATGTTTGTTTGCATTTATTTTTATTTTATTTCTGTTCGTTTTAAGTTTCATTTATAGTTCAATAGGAAAATATTTTTTTTCATTTTAAGCTTGATATTCATATTCAATCTAAGCATTACTCGCTTTGAGATCTATTTATTCATTTATATTATTATTTGTTGTTTGTTTTTTGCTATGATTGCTTATTTAATTTCTGTTCGTTTTGGTTTCATTTATTCTTTAATAGTAATTTCTGGTCGTTTCGAGTTTAAATTTTAAAAGGTATTTGGATCTGCTGAGCTTAAGTTTAAAATGACCTTAACTTTTCTTAGAAAACATATTTTTCGGAAAGTTTTTCAATTAATTTTTGTTCGTTTTTAATTGCAAAAAATTTCATGTTTTTAAAAATTTCTTATTTCAAAATCAAACCGAAAATTTCCAAGAACCATTCTCCCACAACATTGTTTAAATTTTTATTTATATTTGCACCATAGCGTTCTCAATCTTTTTTAGGATGAGTGGCATGTGTGGGGGCTTACATTGGAGGAAGAGGAAGAGCTTCTAGCTGCTTGTAATGAGAATGATGATATCGTCATTACACCGGAGGAGGAGGAAGAGCTCCTCCTATGTACATGTAGAACAGAGGATCTATTGCGACATGGGTCTTCAGATCGACTACCGAACCCTATACTTAGAGTGCGAACCGATTTATATGCGGAGGTGTCTCAATCTGAGGAGACACCCTCGCTCATAGATATCATACCTATGGAGGAGGATGTTCAAATAATTGAACCTCCTGAGATAGAATATATAAAAACAGTGGTAAATATCACATTAGAATAAATAACTGAATATTGTTTTTTTTGTTAATTTGTTTATTAATATAATGCATATCTATACAATAACGTCTTTAAATCTTCACTTTAGAATTCTTCTTCTTCGGTGTATAGGCATCTGACGTGAACCACTAGTGCTGGTAAATCATTTGGATTCACTCTAGACTGACCCTGATTCGTTAGCCTAACCTGACCAGAAAAGAAAGGGAACATTTTCGATTTCGAAACAATTTTATTGAATAATTACAACAACAACATCAATAATACTATGCATATACAATTAGCGATAGAGTTTATTGTCTTCGATATGTTTCACTAATGCACTTAAAGCACATTGAAGTCTATTCACATGTGCTATATCAACTTTTGCAGCGAAACATAATTGATCCTCCATTTTAAATTTTCTCAAGGATATCACATATCTTGCATATATTGCATCCCATTCCAGACAAAGTCGTTATCCTTTCGTGATTTCCACTGCAATGTTTGGTGCTCTTTTATTATTATCATCAACTCCACTATCAACTTCTAATAGGGTAAATATTCCACTTATCGTCATCAACATTAATATATATCCAAATGAGTAAAGTCAAACTGTTCTTCTTCTCACTCCTTTGAATTCTATTCACAGACTAATAAAACTATAGCAAAAATCCTTTCCTCATATTCCCTCCGCCGCTAATATGTAACCAAGCCCTCTGATTGGCTGAGAAAGGATATGTAATCGACTCGCTGATTGGCTGAGAAGGAAACATGTGATCTAACTGTTTCCCGTTATCGGATCAATAAAATTCTCAATCGATTACGCAATCAAGTTCTCGGAAATTCACTTCCCCCTTGAGTCCTAGATCAATAACATTGTTCCCGTTAGAATTCAATGCGCATGTGCAACCTTCGTCCCGGAGTTATTACACATAGAAACAACAAATAAATCGATCTTGGAAAAAGAGGTCATTGAGCGATTACTCAATCTTTCTCCCTAGGGACTCTATGACCATATTAGGTGTACTGTCACGAGATACGTTCTTTTAAGGGCGAATTGTTATGTAATGGGGAAAATCATATGTAAGCAAGTCTCTGATTGGCTGAGAAGGAGGATGTATCCGACTCGCTGATTGGCTGAGAAGGATGCATGTACTTTCGGTTTCCTATTCCAGGACACCTTGACATTCATCCCTAGCATGCACTTGTCCAAAACAACAATAATAAATAAATCCCTCAGGCCTAAAGATCAAAGAAACCATAATGTTTCTTAATTCCCCTTCGTGAATCAATAATTTCCCCTAGCGATTATGTAAATCAAGTTCTCAGGCCTAAAGATTAAAGAAACCATGTTTGTTTCTTAATTCCCCCTTCGTGAATCAATAATTTCTGAGAAAACCATAAACCACGTGGTTCGTCCCTTCGTGAATCAATAATTCCCCCTAGCGATTATGTAAATCAATTTCTCAGGTTAGAATAGCCAAACAACAATGAAGCCATGTTTGTTTCTTAATTCCCCCTTCGTGAATCAATAATTCCCCCATCGATTATGTAAATCACCCCAACGTCATTACACCTGGACAAACAACAGCAAATAAATCGACCTTGAAGGAAGAAAACCATAAACCACGTGGTCCTCGTGGGAGTTTTAAAAAAAGTGTCCGGATCGGGATTCGAAGGGGTATTGTCCTCGTGAGAGTCAATAAGGCCATTCTACTCATAATTTGCGCTTTACTGAAAAAAATATGTTCAAATGTTTTCACTTTTTTTTACTTAAATAAGTAAAAAACTTTTTTTCACTCACTTTTGTTTACCCTTTTTTATTTTAAGGAATAAATATCAGTATATGTATATTAAACTGACAATTCACGGTCATTTACTTTGCTTTTTTCTTTTTTTTTCTTCAGTAAAGCCTAAGTTATTTTCTGATCTTGAGAAGGCATGGGAATTGTCAGCCCAAGTAATGTTAATTTTTGCTCGTTTTGAGCTTGACTCGGCTATTTATTATAATATCTGTTTGTTTTGAGTTTCATTTAATTGTTGATAGTAATTTGTGGTAATTTTACGCTTGGAAGATAATTTGACTTTATTTCTGCCCATTTTTGGCTTAATAGAGCTCTTTACTTTTCTTTTAAAACTTATTCGGAGGAAAAGGTTTTTTAAATTAATAAAAAATATATGACACCGTCATTAAGCCAGGGGGGCTGGCTCCCCCCCTCTTATGGGCGCCCATGATACTCTTATTTGTAGTGAAGACCATTCATTAGAATTACATAGCAGTAGTTACCTAGGTGCTGATTCTAAACTTACATGAAAACCTACATTGAATTGCGCAAGGAAAAGTCACGCGTGTGTCATTACACTTACACGTGAACATTCTAAAAAGCTTGGCAAGGTTTTTCTTATTGACAAGAATTGCACATGGTTGTATCATTTGACGTAGACATTTTTTAAGAACCAATCAGAGACATTAGAGGTTGCTCAATATACTATAACTTGATTGGTGATTGGGATTTGAATAAAAGGAATGGTTTTCACTACAATTCATACTAGTAGGAGAATTGAATTCAGAGGGAATAGTTTATTTGAGAGGATATTAGTAGAGAAAAATGAGTGGTGCATTTACATTATTGGAGATTAATGATGGGGCCGGCAGCAGCAGCAATGATATACGAGTACCCAATGTGGCTGTGGAAATAACCGGTAGCTGTAGACTATGCCTTGAATGGGACGATATGTATGCTAGATACGTGATATCATTAAGCAAATTTAAGCAGGAGGAACAACTATGTTTTGCTGGAAAAGTGAATATTGTGCATATAAATAAACTTCGGTCAGCATTAGATGTCCTATCGAAATATATTGATGAGAACAAAATGCATCAGTGAATATTATTGTTGTAATTATGCTCAATAAAATTGTTTCTAAATCAAAGGTGTTTTTCTTTCTATAGTAGACTAGCGTACATTTTTTAGAGTAGAAAAAATTCTGGTTAGTCTGTAGTTGGTTGTGAGAGTGTTAGGACTCTAAAAAATGGATAGATTTGAGAAAGAGCGAATCATGAGGAATCTAGTGCTTATAGAAAAACGTTTGATTCTAGATGACGATTTTCTAGAGTTGTCTATTCAAAGGAAGATATTTTCTCGGGGAATGATTGTCGATATAATGAAAACTGATTCTCCATCATTAGACTATTGTATGAAGCTTCTACATCGTGGTACAAATGCATTTACACAATTTATTGATATATTGATCACGACACGGCAAAATGATATTGTGGATATGCTTTTAAACATTAGTTTAGAAATTTAGGACTTTTTTTCATGAGAAAGATGGTGTTCAAGGCTGATTTACTCCTCTCTCTCTCTATCTCAGACAATTTTTTGTTGTTGCTAGTTCAGTTTCATTGTGGCAGTGAGAGTGTCAACACATGAAAAAATGTTCCATACATGTCCGCTATGTATGTACACACTGGGCAGTTGGTCATCATGTGAGAATTGCACAATGATTGATGAGTATGATGAAAAGTGTAGATTATGCAACCCGTGTAAATTGCATAGAGGATACGCTGCACAAAATAAAGATTGTAATTCCTGTCTTGACGAGGTGTGTGACTCTCATCCTAGAGGCCACCTATGCTCCATTTGTCACTATATAAATGTAATCAGTGGGAGAATACATATCCCGGTATGATCGGAAAGAATCCTAAGCGTGATTTTAGTTTATTGCTACGAGATTGGTATCGTCGTGGTTTTAGAGTGTTCTGGGAGGAATAGCCGGGTCAGCGATTCAACTGTTGGAACAACAAAAGAATATGGTTTCTACGTCATCGTTGTGAAGACAATGGGTGTTATGATTATAAGCCCACTGATTTTTATTTGGCTGTGACGGAATGTGATTCGACACTTGAGGACACTGTTTGTGAAATTGCTTCAAATAAGCAAATTGAAACATGTGAATTCTATAGAATGAATGAGAATAGTATCATTGACTATACAAAGAGATATGACAAGAGTGAAGTTACACTCTACTGTAGAAAATGTGACCCTGACATTGCAGTACATCAGGATCAGTACACTGTGAATTCAGATAATCTACCTGCACTAGCTGTTTTCGACAAATACCTATACCTAGTAGAAGATGAAATCTAAAGAGTAGAAAAGTCGTTTTATCATGTATATAAATTTCTATCATTTATTAATAAACAATTTCACATACATTTTTAGAACATTTTATTCGTAGGGCACTAAAATCAATATTAAATACGCTTGTAAGTATATTTTCCACTAGAAAGTCGTTCAATCGAGGTAAGTCAACGTAGATGTCGAGAAACTGCTTGTAGGTGTAGTCACGACATCTGAACATGAAAAGAGTAGTGCATGAAAGCCATATGTCATAGTCGTTAAATCCTGTACTCTTCGTTGATTTTGAATAATGGTTTTCCCACTGCTTTCAATAAAGTTGCTGATGTATGGAGTGTCGAATTTATACGATAGGCCAAGAGGATCAAAAAATTCAATATTCTTCGCTGTTTGAAAGATGCATAGCCAATGGCCGGTCTTCAAAGTCGATGGACTGCTATTAACAATGATTAAGGTATTGTTAACACTTGGAATTTTTTCAATGAAGTCCGAAGGTATACAATAGGACTTGTACTGGGACATGTATGGATCCATACTAAATACGTTGATTATTTGGTTTGTGTTCATGGTGCTAGGTCTAGTAGAACACTGCCGTCGGGTGTGATTTCCCAATAGGTTTCAAATTGACTCAGTGATATTAGCGTAATACTCTCAGTCAAAGCATCGGCAAATGTACACTCTAAACGTAGATCCCCTGTTCGTACTATGCTCATATCCTGAGTCCCCGACAAGTCCAAAACATTTACCCCATGATTTTTTGAAAACATTGAATCGGTTATTCCATTTTCAAATAGTTGAGAGTCATGATCTAGGGATTGCATGGTCAACTCGTACAGAGCTCTATAGGATTTTTTGTCAAATGATAGAGTGTACAGTAGAATACCATTCACTTTGCACACAAGACTAGATAGACCAAAAAAATTAAAATCATGGGGGGATTCAGTCCAGGATCCAACGGCACTGCCACTCTTCACAAAGGCCAAAGCCAATTTTGATGGGATTTCTCCATTGATAAATGATGAATCGCTATAGCTACGAGAGCCGGTGGCAATGTGACGTTGATTGGTGATCGTATGGGGGACAAGAAGTTTAATGTTGTTACCATTGGCTCTTAGCTTTTCCACTGCCAATGCAACAGAGCTCATAACCTGTTGTTTTCGGACGTGGAGAATTGCCGATGTGATAATGACATTTGCATCGGGTACTGCAGGAAGTGTTTTTCTCAAAATGAAATTCGATGGGGCCAGCTGTAACTTTATGTCAATCTTGACATTGGGGGGTAGCCATTGGGATATATTGAATATCTCATAATATAATTTTCCAACCAGATGATACTCCTGGGTCACTGCAGTAGTCAACTCGCCGTCAGTATCAACACCTGATCGATACTCATAGCCCAATGATTGTCTTCTCAACTCCTTGTATGCCTTTGGTCTCATCATCATAAATTGTATGTAGCTTGCATAGTTGGATAAATTATTGCTTGTGCTCATCAAAGTACCATTAATAAATACATTAACTTGTTTGAACAGATTGTGTAGAATACAGTTCTCGTAGGAGAGACCATCGGCAGCAGTTTCAGTTGTATTATCTGACTTTTTCTTCACCACAACATTTAAATCAATAGATGTTGATGAAAAATCAATGAAATAGTCTTCATTGGAAAATATTTGAAAGTGTATATTTTCCGAGAGGGGTTGTTGGGGGTGAAATTGTTCATAGTAGCCATACTTGACACTGACATCAACATTTTCAGCATTGAATAGATTCAATGAGGAACTAATTGATGGATATGATTCCTTGTGGGGGAGATAAGTCATCTTAAGAGAAGAAGTCCTTCTTTGATCTATCAATCTTTTTTTTCTTCTTCTTCTGCTGCTTATTGGTCTTCCTTGTTTTATTCCTCAAAGTCCTTGTTGATGTCCTTTGCTTCCCGCCTGGGTGGAGACTGATGAGTGAATGACGTGCACGCATCCTTTTCAATCCCTCCCCATTTTGTCGAGATTTTAGTTGCTCATCAACGGCTCTTGCTGAAGATCTAATATTCTCCTTAACACTCTCCTTGAAATTCTTGCCCGACCCCCAGTCCTGTAGTGTTGAGGCAGCAAAATTTGATGCAGCAGGTACAAGATATTTTCTGGCAAGGGATAGTGCAGAACGAAATAGCCTAGCAAACCAGCTACCAAGACCATAGCCAGACATTGTAGTACGCCCCTTGTAGTAGTCCAATCCATTGCCTATTTGACGTGGACTCAAAGCACCAACATAGCAATCGATATCGGGACAGACAAATGGAATTCTCCTATTGTTCATTTTAGGTGATTGTGCTATCGCCAACAATGGGTCGAAAATGACATGTAATCACTGCTAAGCCTTTTGTTATTGCTAGAGGATCGCCCAATTCACTTCTTAGTGTTAGCTGACAGAGTTCCAAATACGAAGTGTTTACAGGAACATACTGAAGATGCTTTATATTATAGTGATGAACAAGTTCATGAGATGTTTTTCGTTCAAGAACACGTAGGAGGGGTACATTTGAATTACCGACTCTCGATGTTTCCACAAAGGATGCATAGAGAAATATGCAAGATTCCGAGGCGAAACCAGGTGGATAATCAGCAAAAATAACTTGATTCATCCCGTAAACGGTGCCAGCATTTTCCCCATTGATCATATTATGTTTAAAGTCAAGAACGTCTCTCAGATTATCATTGAGAATAATTATTTCAGTGTCAACAGGTGAGGTAATGTAAATCCTATCGTGTTCCAATGAATAATTAAAATGGAATTTACCATTCCTACGATATGAGATTTTTCTATTGATTGTACGACACAAATCTGTCATATTATCGTATTCAATATATTTCAATTTGGCATGTGGATATTCGCTAGATTTAAGTGCTTCAACCCATTCATAGTCGACAAAGAGTGTCCAATCGAATGGTATAACTTCTATATCATACACACGATCCTTTCTCAGGATGTCATAGGTATTTTTGAGAATACAATCGACAAGAGCCACTTCATACGCACCGTCAAATTTGATGGCGGGGGAGAGTTTCGTCCAAAAATCACTTGTCGTATTCAAGTCGTTGTAGAGAGGATCGGAAACATTGGACATAAAAGTTACATAGAAATCATTGGGCATTGTCAATATCTTCAACACCGATCCAAGAATCAAAATCAGAGTTGTATCCTAGCCACCGAACAAGTAACTGTTTCTTACCCCTGCGAGTACGAGTCTTTAATATCTTTTCAATTTGATAGATTTCACTATTATTTTTAACTTTTTTTTGTTCATAGTCATAAAAGCCGCCAAGAATCTCTTCATCTTTGGTATCACGCAAACGATAAGTTATGGGTTTAGTGTCTAGGATTTTTGCCACTTTAAAAAGTTCTGTGGACCACAAGTAATTCCCCTTTTCAAAAACATTAGTTGTTCTATTAATTCAAACAGTATCACCAACATTGAATTTATTTTTCTTCTTGACAATCGTTAAATTGGAATATTGTTTAAGAAAGTTGTCAATTGTATCATGATCAGAATGATGAACTTCCGTTGGGGTTGAGTTGGACAATGATCGATGAGGTCGTTGGCTATAAATCAACATAATTTTATCTAAATCATGAATGAAAGCCGGTGTATTTTTCAATGTACAATATCTTGAAATTAAAAGTCGAATAGTTCTTATCAATCGTTCGGCCAATGCAGCCTTTATAGGACTATGACTATGATAGAGCAGTGTACTATATTTCACTAGTACTTCTGCAACATGGGATTAACATATTCACTACCGCTATCCGTTTGAATTTTTTTATATGAATCCTGTTCGAGAATACTTTCAATGGCCTGAGCAACTTCAATGCCTCTCTTTGATCGCAATGGAATTGCATATGCATAACGACTATAAACATTGATTGCAAGTAGAATGTACTTGTACGGTGTATTGTGACGTCGTTGAATCTCATCTAGAGTCAGGAGATCTGCTTGCATTATATGCAATGGGAAAAAGGCTTTAGTTTTTCGATATTGATTAGCACGAAGTCTATGATTTCTATGCAGAGTGTAACTTGATTCATTTTGTAGATAGTCTTGTACACTTTTAGTGTGAACACCAGTGACTTTGGAAAGAGTGGTGGAGGAACTTAAACTCCCCGCCTCACCAATATTTTCATAAACACCTTTCAGAACTTCAACCATTTTGAACGTAAACACGTTGTGTAACGTCCGCTACCCT
The DNA here is from genome assembly GCA_027921565.1 of Artemia sinica. Classification (NCBI taxonomy): domain Eukaryota; kingdom Metazoa; phylum Arthropoda; class Branchiopoda; order Anostraca; family Artemiidae; genus Artemia; species Artemia sinica. Next base: position 24,852,351 of record CM051256.1, on the reverse strand, counting down.
TTTGTATACTAGTTGTGGATGGTGATGGTGACATGATACGTTTTCGCTTTTTCCTCCCCAATCATTGTCAACTTTCCACTAGGTGTGCTAGTATTTTCAAAGATTGATTTAAAACCTTCTTCTTCTTCTTCTTCATGTTCATGTTTTAATGGTGTTGTTGTTGTTGTTGATGGTGCATGTTCATTTAATTTTTTTAGAATTTGTCTATTGCTAATAAGACTTTTGGGGAAGTTTAATGTATTTAGAAAGTTGTATAGATGAGCGTCAAATGATAATAGTCCTTTACGATTTGTAACCATATCATAGATTAAATCAAGTAGATTATAGCTCTTGCCCTGAATTATAATCCCTTTCCCATTGCTCTCAACTTGAATATGATCTTGACCACTTTCCATGAGACAGGTTAGGAGTCGTTTACTTTGTTCACGATATGAGTGGGGCATTAGATTTCCAATTTTCAATACAATTGAATCCAATTCCTCCTTCTTTAATTGTGTTCCAGCAAAATCCTGAGGAGATGATTCTTTTTTGCGGTCAATACCAGCAGTGGCCTTCACACGATAGGGCTTATGTTTTTCCACTCGGCGAATTGCATCTTGAAGTAAAGCAGTTTTTATCATCCTCAATATTCTCATTTTCAAGGAATTTACTCAGATTGTTCTCAAAGTGTTCCACGGATGAGAAAGCGAGTTCTATTGGAGTCATTTTATAGGGTTTTGCCATTCTCTAGAGAAAACTGTTTACAAGTCCTGCAATTATTGGCAGTAAAAGTGTGAAAAAGCTACCGCCCGCCTGAAGAAGTCTTTTCTTTTTAAAATTCTTTCCTTTCTTTTTAGAGGCCAATGTACATACAATGGAACGATGTTGCTTTGCCTGTTGCTTAACTACTTCTTGCAGTTGAACATTGCCCTCGATAAAATTTAAACAAAGTTCAGATATTAGATTAATGGAATCATTGTCAATACCATGTTTGAGTATGGCTTTCCTAAGCGAGGGTTTTGAAGTGCTTAGAACTGAAAACAGATGTCTAATTTTCATGTAGTTTCTTCATTGTCATGATAGCAACTAATAGGTCTTTTTAGTGTTCACAGGGAGATATACTGTAATTTCATTGTCGAAAATATCTGTGACTACACGCAGATCCTCGGGTGTATTTTGATTAAGATCCAATATGATATAGCCGTAGGGTTTATTAGTTGCCTGATTGTATGCTGAGAGCAGAAATTTGGGGGCGCCTGGATAGATTTGTTTATTGAGAGTTATTAGCGATCTAGAATCACGAACAACTCTGTAGATGATATAGTAGGTGCAGTTCAATGCAAGTGTTCGCATACATTTGCTCTGATGAAAGAGATTGTGTAGAACCAGAGTAATGGAAATCTGTTCATGATGAGAGCGAACAGTGAACAGTTGTAGCATTTTCTGGGACAATTGTTCAATAGATTCAGCCAGATCTTCAATGATCAGCCAACAGTTTGGTTCAATAATGGTGAAAACATCAAGTCCCTGTATGAATTGTATCTGCACAAATCCCGTCGTGGCAATTGCTTTTATTTTATCGTGTGACTCCTGCCAAATACTGTAACAGTAGTAGATTTTTTCGGCTTTTCCACAAACATTTTATCGCAATTTTTAATTATTTTAGTTAAGAGTGTTGTTTTGCCTGACATTGACGGCCCACACAGAAACGATCTGAATGGTGTTTTAAATTGATGCATGTTCCCTTCAACAGTTCACCTAGACAACTAACTGTAGACTATGGCTGTCTAATGACTAAATAATTTCCCTATTAATACTCCGTTCAAGAAGAAGAAGAAGAAGAAGAAGACGAATAAAGACTCATATTTTCTTTTATTATACGCATAAAAAAGTAACAATACTTAAAAAAAATATTACATTGAACATGAAAGCACCTTAAACATGAAAAAATACACTTTTTTAATTTATTTATAATAAAAAATACAACATTTACATAGGCACTAGAAAAAACACTTAAATAAATACACTTTTTTTTTTGTTTATTTATAGAAAAAATACAACATTTATTAGAATAAAGCACTTGAAATAATATCACTTTTATTTACAGCATTTTAAATTTTGGGATCCCCCCCAACCCCCCGGGGCGGCCACTGTGGCGGCCAGGGGCCCGCTGCGGCAGGCCAGGGAGCGCTGCGGGCCGGGGAGCGGGGGGCCCGCTGCGGCGGGCCTAGGCCGGGGGCATTAAATAGTGGAAATTGCTCTGCCTAGCACACACACACACATTGAAAATTGTTTGTGATATAGAAAAAAAGAATTAAAAAAAACACCCATTACCCAAAAAACCCTCCCACCCAATTTATACTTTTTTTAAATGAATTTAAGTTTTTTTCTAGACCAAGTTGTTTTCTGTACTCTACACATTCAACTCGATCTGAAATTAAATAATGACCGTGTGGTAGTACCTTCACACCATCCTCAAGTACATAGACTTTGTCCGATATGGCAGACATGGCGTTTTTCTCAACTCTAACTGTGTAGTTTTTAAATTGTAAAGAGCGAATCGCCATGACTTTCGCTCTTGGCACTAAACTACGTTCCACACATTTTCTATACAAACTCATGTCAAAATTATTTTTTACAAAGTGTGTAGGTACCCCCTTGCAAACTTGTTTGATATTCTTGTTGTGCGTTTCCACACAGTACACCTTCGGACCAGGAAACACACCACTGGATATCAGATCGCTACCCGTTTCAGATTTTAGCATTAACAATTGATTTGGGGCCTGGCGTTTCACTAGCTCTGGGTAGAGGGATTCGTCCCAATTAGTATAGTCCATTCGTGAGCTAATGTACTCGCCATTTTCCAAATCATTCAATAGATTTTCAGTTTTGACTTTTAACAGGAGTGAATCAGTGTCCCCGTAATACACTTGAACTTGTCCCTCAATCGGCCACTGTACCTTGCATACATTATAATAAAATGACAACATGAGTTTCTTGGATATTTCAGTTATTGCACTCCCCCCTGCAATATTTTTATTTAAAACAATGTTTCTTTTCTTACGGTGTAGGAGCACCATATCAGAGTCTATGATTGTGAACGATGTGAAGTTTGGATCCGCAATGATTCGAGCACAATCTTTGGGGTTGGTTACAATGTCACATCGACTTCTGTTTCGTACGCTCTCGCACATTTTAGCGAAAGCTGTGTTCAAAATGAGTTTATAGACTTCTTTTTCAACTTTCGTTTTCGCTTGCGAACGCTTACTGACAAAGGTGTCAATAAACGTTTTCATGTAAGGCTTTTGATCAAATTGGAGGGCCCTATGAATCTTTGTGACCTTGAAACCATTGGACACCATCCATTTCAATAGTACGTGATGAACAACGATATTCTGTTTCGGGTTGAGGTCGGCAATTAGTTTTTGTTTTGAAGGTACCCAGTGCATACTCCCATCTTCTACTAATGATAAATTGTAGGGGCTCAGAGAGTCCCTACCCACCGGTCTATTTATACACGGAAAAACAAAGTCTTTTACCGAGTCTTGGATTTCCATGGGTATTTCACCGTCAATTTCAAAAAACCATCCCTGTGCCTTATTCTCCTCAACACTGGCAATGTCGGGGAAATTCGAAGCACACGGATTGTCAAGCCATTTATAATTGCCACAGGGCAAACAGTAGTGAGACATTGCCGATGGGTAAAGAGATTTCATATCCAAAAAAACTGCGTCCGACTTTTCATCGGTGTGCTGTCCAGTCGGATCAGTTTTCATGATACGATCCCCGTGAAAAACATACCCACCACTCATTGATCCTCTCTACAAAGAGATGCTGATCCACATCGGCGATCAGACCTATTTCTTCTTTGCTGATTTTAAGTATCAAGTCCATCACCAAATGAGGAGTGGAAAAATAATATCCAACCCAAATTCCTCATAGATTTTATCCGTATTTTTGAACACAATGTCCAGAAGAGTGAGTACCTCACTGGCCAAGTATAGTTTACAATAATCCCACCCATTTTTACATCCACCCTTTGCCCAAACCCTCTTAGCAAATTCGTAGTCGCTAGTGGTGCACTCACTCTCAGTAAGAGAATTGTAAAAAGCTTCAATGGGCGGTAGTGACACCTCATCTAGCCTCGAGCCAGAGTTGTAATAATCATATGGATATATACCCTTACACGTTAATAAATCATACATTTCATCATCGGGGAAGCACTGTTTGAGGAGGGGGAAGCTATCAAAATTATCACTTTTCTGTACCTGAATCAATTGACTTAAAGATTTGGGGAAGAAGCTGAAAGAGTCTAAAAAACGGATTTTATTCAGGCACGTGTTACCCTTGTCAACTGTTTTCCACATGAATTCTAGCAGCAGTAGCTTCTCCGATGATTTGGGTATGATATTATATGAAAAAGAACCATCTATCCATGCGTCATCTACAACTTCACCCTTGGCAATGCGGGCCAACGCCGGTAGAACAAACTTTAAGTCGTAACTGGAATTGTGTATAAGAAAAAGGAAAGAAATATTGTTGTCTAACGTTTAAATTTTATGACTGATGTAATACCCCCCTAAAGTTACTCCCTCCCGATGTAATTTCCTACCACAATTGATCATGGTCGATCAACTTCCTCCTCCCTCCATTCCCAACACAATCATCAAATTCTCCCTTGCAAACCCAGCACATTTTACGATTTTTAATGGCCACTATGTCATCTGGTGATAGGAGCATAGGATACTTTGTGTAACGAAGGCGCGAAATTGCACCGTTCGCTGTTTTGATTAGACTGACCAATGCCGAGCGCGTGCAGTCTTCACCGTCACCCAACATCTCAACCACATCCAGCACTTGCATGGTATTATTGGAATCTCGTTGCGCGTGAGCGTAAGAGACCCCTTTGGCTTCATGTATTTTAACATGATTTGAATTTGACGGATCGCACACGTCTGTCAGTTTCGCTTCGCAGTCTAAAGCGATCTTATTGCTCTGCAGGAGCGTGTTTTGGAAATTTTTAAAACGTAAGATCGCTCTATCCCCGCTTACCGTCTCCACAGCCTGGTATCCATGACGTTTACAGTGTTTCATGTGATGCTTTAACTTTAAATCAGAGCGAAATTTTGAGAGACATGTTGGACAGTAATAACGTGCCTCGTGTTTCTTACCCTCACTTAGATCCCGACTAATATCCCTAATTGGATTAAAATGACCAATTGAATCGGAGTCTGTGGGTGGAGTGTATAGAAGCACACCCAATGTTCTACTGATTCAATTGAAGGAGCCCGCACTGGAAATAATACCCCCCCCTTATCGGAACGCTGGCCCTCCTCAAATTCTGTTTCATACTGTAACACCATGACACCAATCTTTAAATTGTGCATTAGCCCACTCAAAAATATATATTCCTTTTAGTGTCACGGGAAATTGACCATTTAAACAATTAAAATCTACTTTGGGGAACTTTGAACCCTCCCTACCATTAACTGCCATTTCATCCAACTTTTCTTAGATGCATCTTTTTGAAGTAGTCTGTATGCTGCAATTAAAAATGCATACTTGAAACACTGTAGCCTCGTATCGAAACAGATTCGTTGTATCCCCTTAGACCCCTGTAAATCTGAATGATATTTTAAAACTATAGCCCTCTCCCCAGCCCCACCACCTCTTACAATAAAATCATTTCTAAATCTACAAATATTAACATTTAAATTTTCAATAAATAAAACCACAGATCCACTACCCCCCTCGTTATAATTTTCCCACTTACTTTGAATACTATTAGCCCAATTTAGAAAAACCTCCCCATAATATAATAAATGCGGGCGAATTGCCAACATCTCTGTGTGCAAGTATTTTGAATACAGCTCGCTCGCATTTTCATTAAAAAAAAATGTTTTTAGTGCTATTGATGCTTTTAAACTGACCCCCACCCCCACGCCCCAATCTGTTGTTCAAGAATGGCTCGAATCTTATTAGTATATGAATGTGTAATGGCCGAGGGATCTGTTATTATATCCCCCGACACTAGAGAGTTGAAGAGATCGCCGAATTTGGCACTATAGACCTTTGTGTGGTGCAAGGCAGAGTTGGACAGAAAAAAATCTGGAAGAGGGGGTACTGATGTTGTTGCTGTATTACTACTACTACTAGCACTAGGTATATCATTAAGCGGAATGGTGGGGGGTGACATAGAATTGTCAATAGCACCACCCCCAGTCTGTTCAATTTTAATTGTTGGAGATGGCATGCAGTCCCCTAGGCCTGTTAGTACATATTCAGAGGTGTTTGGGGACAGCTGATCGAGCCAGCCTGTATTGTCCTGTGATGGGATTTCTTTATGAGGCCCCGGTTCAGATGCACTAGTAACATCCCCTAAATGCTCACGCATAAATCTATCTTCCCACTCCGGATCCTCAATCATGTCAATGTCACAATTTAAGTCGTCTAGGCTAGCCATGTCCCCAAAAACATCATTAAGAAAACCTCTATGCCACTCCAAATTGTCTAGAACTAATGTAGGTTCATCTCTGAACTCCATTGGTGGTGCTAGAATTGGTTCAGGTCCAGTAAATGTTGAAGTTTCATGACCCAATGGCGCTGCTATTTCATTAATCTTTAGAAAAAGGTTTATTTTCTATGCGAAATAAGAATTATTTCATAAAGTTGGAAAATCATGTTCATTTCTAGTCGTGTGTTTACCTGAATATTTAACACCTACCATTTTTCCACACCAGGCACAAAACTTAATTCCTCCTAGAATTATTTAAACTAAATACTTACCCCCTGCCTCCCACAGAAAGTTCAGAAAAACATAATAGCCTTATTTATAGTGAAGCATTTCTTAGTCGTATGTTTACCCGAATATTTAACATGTACCATTTTTCTGTACCATCCACAAAACTCAATTCCTCCTAGAATTATTTAAACTAAATAGTTACCCCCGCCACAGAAGGTTCAGAAAAACACAATAGCCTTAATTATAGTGAAGCGTTTCTTAGTCGTATGTTTACCCGAATATTTAACAAGTACCATTTTTCCGTACCAGGCACAAAAAGTAATTCCTCTAGAATTATTTAAAGTAAATAGTTACCCCCGCCACAGAAAGTTCAGAAAGATGTAATACCCTTATTTATAGTGAAGCGTTTCTTAGTCGTATGTTTACCCGAATATTTAACACGTACCATTTTTCCCAACAACCCATCCATAAAACTCAATTCCTCCTAGCATTATTTAAAGTAAATAGTTACCCCTGCCACTGAAAGTTCAGAAAAACATAATAGCCTTATTTATAGATAAGCGTTTCTTAGTCGTATGTTTACCCGAATATTTAACACGTACCATTTTTCCCAACAACCTATCCACAAAACTCAATTCCTCCTAGAATTATTTAAAGTAAATAGTTACCCCCGCCCTAGAAAGTTCAGAAAGATGTAATAGCCTTATTTATAGTGAAGCATTTTTCTACTCGTATGTTTACCCGAATATTTAACACGTAACATTTTTCCCAACAACCCATCCATAAAACCCAATTCCTCATAGCATTTTTTTTAAGTAAATAATTACCTATAAGGTAGAGGTAAATACATACATTTACAAATTCAGACTGCACTTGTATGCCTGAAGCCCCTGGCAAAGCATGAAGGGGGGTGACCTCCCGATCTTGACTAGATGAGGCTGATGCATTATGAGAATCTATCCATTCCCTCTTGAATTTTCTACCAGGTTGCATAGAGGTTTGTGCAGAGCTGACACTGGCTTGAGAGGCTCCTGGTTGGTCCAGAGAACTTGTAATTGAGCTAGCATATCTGATGATGGATGGTCTTGCAGCTTGCATCGATGTGATATCACCCCATCTTGGTCTCTTTTCGGGGGGAGAGTAATTGTATGAATCCACCTCCTCATCCTTAAAAAAGAAAAAAAATTTAGTAAGGAAATAATAAGCCCTCTTTTACAGATAAATTGCCCTCTAAAGTTTATTCTGGTGTTTTTAGCACCCTATGTCTTAGCACTTTAGAATAAAACATAATAAGACAACATAGTCTCTCAAACCCCGTAAAGCTATTTTAAAAGGTACAAGAATTATTTATTTAACAGAAATCTTCGCTTTTTGAATGACCACCAAGTAAAGAAAAAAAACACACAGAATAAAACAACAGAGTCTCTCAAACCCCGTAAAGCTATTTTAAAAGGTACAAGAATTATTTATTTAACAGAAATCCTCGCTTTTTGAATGGCCACCAAGTAAAGAAAAAAAAACACAGACTAAAACAACAGAGTCTCTCAAACCCCCTAAAGCTATTTTAAAAGTTACAAGAATTATTTATTTAACAGAAATCCTCGCTCTTTGAATGACCACCAAGTAAAGAAAAAATCACACGGAATAAAGCAACAGAGTCTCTCAAACCCCGTAAAGCTATTTTAAAAGGTACAAGAATCATTTATTTAACAGAAATCATCGCTTTTTTGAATGACCACCAAGTAAAGATAAAAACATACAGAATGTGGCATCGTTCCATCTTGGTTCCAAAAAGGACCCTTTTCTGTAATTATAAACACATGTGGTTTTAATCTCTGTCATAGCATGAGCGTGCGAAGCCTGTTCTCCAAAAGTGACCGTTTCTTGTAAGACAGATGGTTCTATTTAAGCCGATAAAGAAAGCTCATTTTAAAAGCATGAAGGGGAAAATTACATTTTTTGAACGAAAAGAACTATTTCAAAACAATTACAATCGTAAACAAAGGAGAGAGGAGATATTTTATTTACATAATGGAAAAAATAGCATACTTTGAGTTTTCTATCGAATATACTCATTATATTTTAAGGTTTGTATTTTTGGAGGGGGGAGGGGGGCTAAGTCCCCCTGAAATTTGAATTTACTGGTAAAATGATTTTTATTTGGAAATAAATTAAGAAATTCAGTAAGCTGTACTCACATTGAAAACTGACGGATCCATTGTTCAAAAGTTAATAATATTCGGTGTATTATCTAGAATATATCAAATCGTAATGAAAATTAAATCCTAACGTATGGCCATTTTATACGAAATTTCAAGGACGAATAAAAAACCAGTCCTTTTATTTTTAACCAATCACTACTCGAGTTAGCGTAAATTATGTTGACTCAAAAACCAGTCTGATTGAGTTACATAATTTCGACTATGCTCCTAAAACATGTTGGAGCACATTATACCATGCCAGCTTTAAAAAAAAAAAAGTCCACGTGAACTCACGACGCACATTCTTATGAAATTCTTATTAATAAGAAAAAACCAGTTTCTTGTACGCTTCATATCTATTACACTATTATCTTGTCTCGTTTCATGTCCCTTTTCAATATATAGAGGGTTTTTCTTGCGTAATTCCATGTATTTCTTTCCCATGTGTAATTAGAAGTACTAGTGGGTTTTCCTTGCGCAATTCAATGTAGGTTTTCATGTAAGTTTAGAATCAGCACCTAGGTTACTACTCATAGCCCCTACTCCCTGAAGACGACCGCGGTATAACAACCAATCCTTAATCCAATTCTCACTTGTCTTTGAATTCTGTTCTCCCAATCATTTAAAAAAAAAGGTGAACTAATTTTGCAGAACTCTGTAACCACTTAAGTAAGAGAATGATAATTCTAAGTAAGAGAATTGGCAATTTAAGTAAACGAATGATACTTTTACTGATTGGGAAATGGGCAGTACACATACTCTTTTTTGTAGTGAAGACACCATTCATTAGAAGTACATAACCTCAATTCTTGCGGCGATAATTTGGGAAAAAAATTTCGAAAAGTTTTTTAATAAATTTTTGCTCGTTTTTTGATTGCCAAAATTTTCAAGTTTTAAAAAACTGCTCATTTCAAAATGAGATTTTTTTTCAACATCAAACTTTCATTAAAGTATAAAAACTAATATCAAAGTACCAAAGGATCAAAGTAAAGAAAGGATCAAAGTTAACAAAGCATCAAAGTAAACAAAGTATCAAAGTAGCAATAAGCAACTTGCACAACTTACAGCCCTTGCACCGTAAATTGAAGTTACCCCGTAAATCACAAAATCCTAGTATCAAAGTAAACAAAATATCAAAGTAACAATAATTAGTCGTTCTTGGGATACTGCTGAGATGCCTTATTGGGAATTAGCATTAACACAGGGCATTTTCGTTTAATCTTAAAGCAACATTTAGTTTTTAAACATAATGGTAAAATGGGAGGGTGGGGTTGGAAGGGGGATTAGTTGCCCCCAATCACGTTTGACTATTAAAAAGGGCATCAGCCCTTTCTATTTTCTATCGAATGAGCCCTTTTTGAAGTTCCTACGGCAACTCCTTCGATACGAAGTGCCCTGGTCTAAACAACAACAAAAAAGAAAAAAATAATACATTATACCCACATCAATCTTTACTATAAAAATGTCAAACCTTCCAATCCCTTTCGATGATTAAAAAGGGCACTAGGCCTTTCCATTTCCAATCAAATGAGCCCTTTTTGTGTCTCTAGGGCAAAGCTTTCTAAAAACAACTTATATGCCCACAGGACATAAATTACAACCCTTGCCCAAAGGGCTGTTAGGGTGATTGTCATCTTCTAAGACCTAATTTCCAGAACTATAACTAAGTTAAACAAAATGTAGCAATAAGTAGCAATAAGCAACTTGCACAACTTACAGCCCTTGCACCGTAAATCGAAGTTACCTCGTAAATCACAAAATCCTAGTATCAAAGTAAACAAAATATCAAAGTAACAATAATTAGTCGTTCTTGGGATAATGCTGAGATGCCTTATTGGGAATTAGCATTAACACAGGGCATTTTCGTTTAATCTTAAAGCAACATTTAGTTTTTAAACATAATGGGAAAATGGGAGGGTGGGGGTGGGAGGGGGATTAGTTGCCCTCCAATCACGTTGGACTATTAAAAAGGGCATCAGCCCTTTCTATTTTCAATCGAATGAGCCCTTTTCGAAGTTCCCACGGCAACTCCTTTGATACGAAGTGCCCAGGTCTATACAACAACAAAAAAGAAAAAAAATAATACATTATACCCACATCAATCTTTACTATAAAAATGTCAAACCTTCCAATCCCTTTTGATGATTAAAAAGGGCACTAGGCCTTTCGATTTCCAATCAAATGAGCCCTTTTTGTGTCTCTAGGGCAAAGCTTTCTAAAACAACTTATATGCCCCCAGGACATAAATTACAACCCTTGCCCAAAGGGCTGTTAGGGTGATTGTCATCCTTTAAGACCTAATTTCCAGAACTTTTAACTACGTTAAACAAAATGGCTATCTCAAAATTTTGATTTGATGTATCAGGGGAAATGGTAGCTGTGACAGGGGCGTTAGTCGCTCTCCAATCACTTTCAACTATTAAAAAAGGCACTAGCAGTAGAATGTGACCTTATACTTCTACCGGCTCTATAGGAACCACTGAAGCGTATCAAGTTTAATGAACTTAATCTAGGTCATCCCCTAGGGCACTCTTGAGGTGGAAGGAACTTTATATAGGTCATTCTCTATTATACTTCTACCGGCCCTATAGGAACCACTGAAGCGTATCAGGTTGAATAAACTTTATCTAGGTCATCCTCTAGGGCACTCTTGAGGTCGAACGAACTTTATCTAGATCAGCCTCTACACCCTTCAAAGAGAGTGAGTATCCCCTCGCAAGTTCGTATGGATTTGCATGGACATATACACCCTTCAAAGAGAGTGAGTATCGGGTAAGTAGCTTGAACGAACTTTATCTGGGTTATCCCCTAGGGCACTCTTGAGATTGACTGACCATTATCTAGGTCATCTCTACCCCTAAGGCACTCTTGCAAAATCTGGTTTTGATCGTTAGGGAGCACTCTTGAGTCCTTTAACTCTTACATAATAGATTTCTTTGGCCTTGAGTATAGATATAAATAGTCTTGTAAGATTTTGTAATGTCATAAGTTCAACTGTGTTCAGTAAAGAAACAATTATGTCAGACAAAAGGAATATTGATGATTTAACTGATGATGATAATGATGTGAGTTATCATTGAGTTTCTTATCATTTTTTCCCAAAGATTCAACGAAACTTGTTCTATCAACATGTTTTATCTGTCAATATGCTAGGATTTTTTTATTCCACCATTTTATTAAAAAAACAAACAAAAAACAACTCCAAATCGACATATGTCACTGTTTTATATATATTACATCATCATCTTCTATAATAGTAAATTTTTTTTCTTCCATCTCCTCCACCTTAATATTTTCCACTGCAATTAATAGGTCCTCATTGTTCTTTTCTATTCCCACTGCAATTGATAGCTCTTCATTTTTCTTTTCTGTTTTCACTACAATTAATAGCTCCTCGTTTTTCTTTTCTGTTTCCACTGTCATTAACAGCTCCAAGTCTTCAATTTCATTGTAGCATCCCAACTCTGCCCAGATGTCTTGACCCTCAGTCCAATTTCGCTCCTATAATAGAATACAATATTTTCACTAGGTTTTGAATGATCAGATTGTTTTTTTAGAGTCTAGGGGGACACATTATTTTGCTTTTAAGTTTCATAAAGACAAAGTAGATCCCAGAGAGAGAAAAAGATTTTTTTGTTTAATTACAAGACAACACATTGACTTCTATTCGATAAGTAGATGTGAGAACCATATACAAACAAAACCTAGAAGTATTCCTATTTTGGCTTATAAGGAATGTCAATTGTAGAAAAGAATTTTCCAGATTTTCCAATAAATATGTCAGATTTACTATTAATATACAAAAAGAAAAAGAGAATTCGTAGTACATTTTTTTATCTTTTTAAATTTCATTTAGACAAAAATAGACGGGAGAGAGAGAGAGAAAGCGAGAGAGAGAGAGAGAGAGAGAGAGAGAGAGAGAGAGAGAGAGAGAGAGAAAGAGAACTTGCTATTTGATCACACATTGAATTCTATTCGATAAGTAGATGTGACAACCATATACAAACAAAACCTAGAAGTATTCCTATTTTTGCTTATAAAGAATGTCAATTGTAGAAAAGAATTTTCCAGATTTTCCAATAAATATGTCAGTGTTACTTTTAATATACAAAAAAGAAAAAGAGAATTCGTAGTACATTTTTTTATCTTTTTAAATTTCATTTAGACAAAAATAGACGGGAGAGAGAGAGAGAAAGCGAGAGAGAGAGAGAGAGAGAGAGAGAGAGAGAGAGAGAGAGAGAAAGAAAGAGGACTCTTACTATTTGCTCAATTGATGAAGACAGTTCCAAAGAAGACGCTTCCAATGTATTCATTGTGTTACTAATATATTTTTTAAATCTTCATCTGAATATATATATGCTTTTTTGTTCAATTGCAGCACATTGACACTTCAGTAAACAGTTACAAAAAATTATGCAAAACAAAATAGTATATTTGTCAGAGTGTAACATATTATCTATCTACGCGTGAAAATGTCTAATTGAGTTGTTCGCTTCATTACAAATCAATCATTTTCGAGAGTTACTACATAATTTATCATTTTATGCCCCAGATGCGTGAAAAAACTGCAATCATTCAACCGATTCATGCCACGGTTGTGTTCACAATCTCCAAATTAATATTTGGTCAAGCGCAAAAGCAAAGTTTTCGATATGTCTTTTTTTCCATGTCAACTTTATGTAAATTTAAAAAAAACGAACAGAAATTATTACAAATATGAGCAATGCACCCCCCCCCTCAAAATATAGAGAAAACAACTTCCAAAGTATGGCGGGGTTGTCAAAAAGAGACAAAATTTCCTCACCTTCTAACTGAAAATAGGGCTATCTCAAAATTTGGATTAGATATATTTGAGGAATTAATGGGACAGGAGGCAGGGGGGAGGGGTGTTTACCCTCCAATCACTTTTGACAACTTGAAGGTGCTTTCAATTTACAGTCAAATGAATATTTTTTTGAAGTTCCTATGACAACAATAAAAAAACGAACAGAAATTATTATGCATATGAGCAATGCACCCCCCCCCCCCCCCTCAACATACAGAGAAAACAACTTCCAAGTATGGGAGGGTTGTCAAAAATACACAAAATTTCCTCACCTTCTAACTGAAAATAGGGCTATCTCTAAATTTTGATTTAGATATATTTAGGGAATTAGTGGGGCAGGAGGAAGGGGGGAGGGGGGTTTACCCTTCAATCACTTTTGGCAACTTGAGAAATTATTACGCATATGAGTAATGCACCCCCCCCCCACATATGGAGAAAACAACTTCCAAAGTATGGGGGGGTTGTCAAAAAGACACAAAATTTCCTCACCTTCTAACTAAAAATAGGGCTATCTCAAAATTATGATTAGATATATATAGGGAATTAATGGGGCAGGAGGCAGGGGGGAGGAGGGTTTACCCTCCAATCACTTTTGGCAACTTGAAAGCCCTTTCAATTTCCAGTCAAATGAATATTTTTTTGAAGTTCCTATGACAATAATAAAAAACGAACAGAAATTATTACGCGTATGAGCAATGCACCCCCCCCCTCAACATATAGAGAAAACAACTTCCAAAGTATGGGGGGGGGTTTGTCAAAAAGACACAAAATTTCCTTACCTTCTATTTGAAAATAGGGCTATCTCAAAATTTTGATTAGATATATTTAGGGAATTAATGGGGCAGGAGGCAGGGGGGAGGAGGGTTTACCCTCCAATCACTTTTGGCAACTTGAAAGCCCTTTCAATTTCCAGTCAAATGAATATTTTTTTGAAGTTCCTATGACAACAATAAGAACAACGAACAGAAATTATTACGCATATGAGTAATGCACCCCCCCCCCCCACCAACATATGGAGAAAACAACTTCCAAAGTATTGGGTGTTTCAAAAATACACAAAATTTCCTCACCTTCTAACTAAAAATAGGGCTATCTGAAAATTTTTATTAGATATATTTAGGGAATTAATGGGGCAGGGAGCAGGGGGAGGGGGTTTACCCTCCAATCACTTTTGGCAAATTGAAAGCCCTCTCAATTTCCAGTCAAATGCATATTTTTTTTGAAGTTCCTATGGCAACAATAAAAAAAACGAACAGAAATTATTACGCATATGAGCAATGCATTCCCCTCTCAACATATAGAGAAAACAACTTCCAAAGTATGGGGGGGTTGTCAAAAAGACACAAAATTTCCTCACCTTCTAACTGAAAATAGGGCTATCTCAAAATTTTGATTAGATACGTTTAGGGAATTGATGGACACGAGGGAGGGGAAGGGGGGAGGGGGTTACAACATCCAATCACTCTGAATCTTAAAAAAGACACTAGAAATTCCGATTACCAATCCAAAGAGTCTCCCTATGAAATTTATACAATCACTCTTTCTACAATTGTGAAGAATATCAGTATTGGGTACCTATTACACCCGGGGAGTACGACCTCCCTCTTCTTTTTTTGTGTAAGTTGTAGAAATTAATACATGCATTATCACAATCAATATAACTGGGTCCATATTCTGGGACAATGTACATTCATCAGAAAAAAGAGCAAGGAATGAAGAGTTCAATTTTAAAGCTATTTTAGAGGAAGGTGGCAT
>CM051256.1:24656849-24831849 GCA_027921565.1 Artemia sinica | reverse complement strand
GGGGTGGATGCGTTTTTCATGGGGATCGTATCTTGGAAACTGATCCAACTGGAGAGAAGACGGGAACAAAATCGTATGCAGTGTTCCTTGATATGAATTCCCCGTACCCGTCAGCTATGTCTCATTATGCGCTACCCTGCGGTGACTATAAATGGCTCAATGACCCTCAAGCCTCCCATTTCAAAAACATTGGCAGTGTTGAGGAAAGTGGGCCGGATGGATGTTTTTTGAAATTGATGGGGAGATACCAGTGGAGCTTCTTGATTCGGTAAAGGATTTTGTTTGTCCATGCATCAATAGACCTGTGTCTAGGGTCTCTTTGAGTCCTTGCAACAGAAGTTTGGTCGAGGTGGAGGAATTGCCTTGGACACCTTCAAAACAAAAACTTATTGCCGACCTCCTGCCGAAGAAAAAATTTTGTACATCATGTGGCGTTAAAATGGATTTCCAACAACGGTTTCAATGTCACAAAGGTTCTTAGAGCCCTCCAGTTCAGTCAAAAACCCTATATGAAAACGTTTGTTGACACTTTTGTCACGAAACGTTCTAAAGCGAAAACAAAGGTCGAAAAAGAAATGTATAAACTCATTTTAAATTCGGCCTTTGGTAAAATGTGCCAAAGTGTTCGCAATAGGATTCGTTGTGACGTTGTGACCGATCCAGAACAATATGCTCGAATTAATGCCGATCCAAACTACACTTCCTTTACAATCATTGGCCAGGACATGGTACTATTGAATAGAAAAAAAGAAACATTGTCCTGAATAAAAATATTGCTGCAGGCAGTGCCATCTTGGAAATCTATAAATAGCTCACGTTGGAATTCTACTACAATGTGGCTAGGGTACAATGGCCGGGGAAGGGACAAGTAGAGGTCTGCTATGGGGACATAGATTCTCTACTGTTAAAAGTAAAAACTCAAAATTTATTGAATGATTTGGCACAAGGTGAAATCATCAGTTCTCGGATGGACTATACCAGCTTGAGTGGGGAGGTCTATCCAGACCTTGTCAAACGTTGGGCATCAAATCGACTTTTATTTTTAAAGTCAGAAACGGGAAGTGACATGATTTCCCGTGGTATGTTTGTAAGTCCGAAGGTGTACTTTATACTGAAACACAGCGAGGAAATCAAAAAACGTTGCAAAGGAGTACCTACGCGCTATATGGAATAGAATTTTGACATGGACGTTTATAGGAATTGTATTGTTGAAAATACAATTCCACAAGCGAAATTGTTGGCAATTCGCTCGTAAAACTATAGGAATTTCACAGTAAATATTGAAAAGATCGCCATGAGTACCAATTCCGACAAGGTCTATGTTTGTCAAGACGGTGTGAGTACCCTCCCCCTTGGGCACTACTTAACTTCCGACCGAGCGGAATGTATTAGTCATAGGGAAAGAGTCCGTGTGAGTAAACTCCAATAAAACAAGTATTCCCAAAACCTTGGGGGGAGGGGGGGGGGGGGCTCGTGGCAAGGGGGAGGGGGGCGCGCCCTTCGGCCGCCCGGTCGTTCGCCACTGGGGGGGGGCTGCCACATACAGTATCTTTTTTTACCTAGAGCAGATTTATTTTGAACTTTTGTAAATATACATATTGTTGTTGTTGTTGTTTTTGTTGTTGTTGTTGTTGTTGTTATGTGTTGTATTAAAGAGTTTTTTATGCACAAGTTTTTTTTACTGTTAAATTTTTTTTCGTATGTAAATATATTTAATATAGTAAACCATTGTATTTTAATTCAGTTGTTGATGTTCATTGAGTAGGATCGCAAGCATACACAAACAGAGAGAGAGAGATTCTTAGATTATGTACAAGTTTATAACACCCTTCAGAGCTTTTCTCTTTGGGCCATCAATGAGTGGGAAAACAACACTTTTGATAAAAATAATTCAGAATCGACATGAAATGTTGTTGTCAGCAGCAGCAGATCAAACGTCAATAAAAAATATATACTATTGCTGTAGTGTTTGGCAAGAGTCATATGATCAAATAAGGGCTATAGAACCTCAAGTTAAACTCATCAAGGGATTGGATTCTGTATTCAATTCATTGGAACCAAATTCTTGGCTTATTGTTGATGATTTGAACAAATCGATAGATCAATGGCCTGAGGAAATGATTCAATTGTTCACGGTACGTTCTCATCATGAAAATATTTCCGTCACCATTGTCCTACACAATCTCTTTCATCAGAGTAAATGTATGCGAACTCTTGCATTGAACTGTACTCATTACATCGCGTACAAAGTTGTTCGTGACTCAAGTTCCCTCATAACTTTGAACAAACAAATTTATCCGGGTCAGCCTAAATTCCTGCTTTCGGCTTACAATCAGGCACCAAGCAAACCCTATGGATACATTGTAATTGACCTTAATCAAAATACACCCGAAGAACTACGCGTTGTTAGTAATATTTTTGATCGTGAAATTACTGTATATCTGCTTGTGGGCGATAGGAAAAGATATTGGTTGAAACTATGACGTTGAAGAAGTTACATCACAATAGTTCAAAACCACGTCTTAGGAAGACCATACTGAAAAATGTAGATCGAGAATTTATTAAACTCGTTTCCAAACTGTGTTTAAATTTAACTGCAGGCAATGTTAAGCTACCAGATGCTATTAAGAAACAGAGAGAACATCAATCCATTGTTCGTGCACTGTCCAAGAGAAAAACCAGTCCAAAACGGAAAATAAAACATTTAGTTCAGGCGGGAGAAGGTTTTTTCACAATTTTATTGCCAATAATTGCCAGTCTTGTTAGCAATCTTCTTCTTCCATAATCATCATCATCGTCGTCGTCGTCGTCACAAGAAAAATATGGCTAAACCATATAAATTGACTGCAATTGATGTGGCTCTATCTCCGCTGAAAACTTTTGAGGGTAATTTCACAGATTTCCTTAATGACAATAGCATACCTGATGATCAGAAAGTTTTGATTTTTCAAATGGCACTTCGACGTATTGACAAACAAAAACCGTATCAAATAAAATCCTTCAGTGTTGTGAACTTTGCAGATAAGAAAACAAGAGTCAAGTAGTTCTTCAACAGCAGCAGCAGCACCACCATTACTATCGGACATATCAAAAATATTAGATTTATTACCAGTTTCCTATAGGGCCGGGGTAAAATATTGTTAAACTATTTGAATGACAGCAATGATTTCAAAATTTATGCTACAAGTAAGAAAATCGCTCTAGGTAGCAGCACATACAAACTCATTCATCTACTAACTGACTCTGTCTCAAATCACAAGAAAACTGTATCCATTGACACAAATCTTCTGAAATGTTTAAACACATCAAACTTTCCCAAAGCACTTGTGTTTAACAGGAACATTTTAAAAGGATTGATATCAGCAAATGATGATGATGATGATGATGATGATGATGATGATTATGACAGTTCCAAAAAGGATGAGTTTAAAACGATATTGCTAACAATTACACCAAAATCAATCTTCAACAGTGATGATGATGATGACGATTCAACTTTAAAGGGTAGGAAAAAACGTCTTTCAACCATCGCCACCACCACCACCGCCGCTGCCGTGAGTATACAAAAGGGCAGTGGAAGAGGAAGTACACATTTACACGCAAAATGGATGAAACTCTGAAACATATCTATGCAAATGCTGGGTAGAAGGGGAGTCATAGTGCTCCCAGTACACTTGCTCGTGACTTTAATGTCCAAGAGAGTGTAGCAGAAGAATATCTTCAAAGTGAACCGAGCTGTACTCTTCATCGAAATCGTAGACTTCGCAGTAATGAATATCGAAAAACAAAGGCTTTCTACCTACTGAAAATCATGCAAGCTGATCTTATGACTTTGGATGAGATACAGCAAAAATACAATAAACCCTATAAGTACATTCTATTTTCGATTAGTATATTTAGTCGCTATTCTTATGCAATTCCATTGAAATCTAAGCCTGGGGAGGGGATTTCAATTGCTCTAGAAACAATACTTCACCATGATTCCTATAGTAAAATTCAGACAGATCGAGGGAGTGAATTTGTTAACCCACATGTAATCAAAATTCTATTGAAATCGGGCACAGAGTTGCAAAACAGTCATAGCCCGATCAAGGCCGCATTGGCTGAACGATTAATTAGAACCATTCGACTTTTAATTTCAAGATACTGTACATTGAAAAATACACCGGCTTTTATTCATGATTTAGGAAAAATAATGTTGATTTATAATCAACGACCCCATCGATCATTGTCCAACTCAACCCCAACGGAAGTTCATCATCCTTATCATAATACATTTGATACTTTTCTTAAACAATATTCCAATGAAATGATTGCGAAGAAAAAATTCAATGTTAGTGATACTGTTCGAATTAATAGAACAACTAGTGTTTTTGGAAAGGGCAATTACTTGTGGTAAAAATCCTAGACCCCAAACCCATAACTTATCGACTACGAGACACTAAAGATGAAGAGATTCTCGGTGGCTTTTAGGACTATGAACTGCAAAAAGTTAAAAATAATAGTCCAATCTATCAAATTGAAAAGATATTAAAGAGCCGTACTCGCAGGGGAAACAAACAGTTACTTGTTCGATGGCTAGGATACAACTCTGATTTTGATTCTTGGATCAATTTTGAAGACATTAACAATGCCCCATGATTTTTATGTAACATTTATGTCCAGCGTCTCCGATCCTCTCTACAATTACTTGAATAAAACAAGTGATTTTTGGACGAAACTCTCTCCCACCATCAAATTCGATGGTGCGTATTAAGTGGCTCTTGTCAACTTTATTCTCAAAAATACATATGATATTCTGAGAAAGGATCGGGTGTATGATACATAAGTTATACCATTCGATTGGTCACTCTTTGCCAAGTAAGAATGGGTTGAAGCACTTAAATCTAGTGAATATCCACATGCCACATTGAAATATATAGAATATGATAGTATGACCGATTTGTGTCGTACAATTAATAGGAATATCTCATATCGTAGATATGGTACATTCCACTTTAATTATTCAATGGAACACGATAGGATTTACATTACCTCACCTGTTGACACTGAAATGGTTCATCTCAATGATAATCTGAGAGATGTTCTTGGCTTTAAACAGAATATGATCAGTTGTAAAAACGTTGGCACTATTAACGGGATGGATCAGGTTATTTTTGCTGATTATCCACCTGGTTTCGCCTCGGACTCTTGCATATTGATTTATGCAGACTTTGTGGAAACATCGAGAGTTGGTAATTCAAATGTCCCCCTCCTACGTGTTCTTGAACTAAAAACAACCCATGAACTTGTTCGTAACTATAATATAAAGCCTCTTCAGTATGTTCCTGTAAACACTTCGTATTTGGAACTCTGTCAGTTAACACTAAGAAGCGAATTGGGTGATCCTCTAGCAATAACAAAAGGTTTAGCTGTGATTACATTACCCTAAGAATAAAATGTACTAATAATGTTTGTAAATTTTTTTATTAATAAAACATATATATATATATATATATATATATATATATATATATATATATATATATATATATTATATATATATATATATATATATATATATATATATATATATATATATATATATATATATATATATATATATATATATATATATATATATATATATATATATATATTATATATATATATATATATATATATATATATATATATATATATATATATACAAAAAAGTTTTTTTTTGTTTTCCTTAGATTTCTTCTTCTACGTATAGGTGTTTATTGTCGTCATCATTGTCGGCAACGACTAGCAATGGTAGATGATATGCATTCACCTTGTATTGATCATGTAGGGGAAAGTCAGGATCACATTTAGTACAATACCGTGTAGTTTTCTCTTATCATATCCCTTTGTGAAGTCAATGATACTTTTTGCATTCATACTGTAAAATTCACATGTTTCAATTTGTTTATTTGACGTAATGTCACAAACAAAATTCTCAAATGAAGAATCACTCTCTGTAACTACCAAATAAAAATCTGTAGGTTTATAATCATAACTACTATTGTCTTCACAACGATGACGTAGAAACCATACTCTCTTGTTGTTTCGACAATTGAAACGTGGACCGAATTCTTATTCCCAAAACAATTTAAATTCACGACGATAACGGTCTCTTAGGAGAAAACTAAATGTTCATTGCGAGTTTTTTCTTATCATACCGGGATAAGTTTTTTCCCACTGATCGCATTTATTATAGTGGCAGTTTCAGCATAGGAAATCTCTAACATGAGAATCGCAAACTTCTTCAAGACATGAATTACAATCCTTAATAGCATTTGCATACCCTCGATGCAACTTACATGGATTGCACAATATACAGTTTTACTGCCACAAAACTGACTTACTGCCAAATAGAAACTGACTTGCAGTCAAAAAGGAATATTCTTTTTACTTCTAGAGTGAGAGAGAGAGGGAGGTGTTCCCACTTCAAATCGATAAAAACACTGCTTGGACTTTTTTTTGTTGATTTGTTTGTTGTTCTCGTAAAAAGTCATTCGGATAGACTTTTGAATCAACATAAAATCTTTAGGTAGTGTTCAGTAGCAAATCCACAATACCATTTTGTTTTGTTTCGATTAATATGTCAATAAATTGTGTAAATGCCTTTGGACCACGACGCAAAAGCTTCATGCAATAGTCTAATGATGGAGGATCAGTTTTCATTATACTGACAAGCATTTGCTGAGAAAATATCTTCTTTCGAATAGATAACTCCAGAAAATCATCATCAAGAATTAAAGTTTTTCTATAAACAGAAGATTTCGCATGATTTTTTTTTCTCGAATCCCTCCATTTTTTTGTTCTTGACACTCACGCCATCAAATATAAACTAACTCATGAAAAAAAATCTTATACTTTCGAGCACATTCTCATCATCTATTGGTTTCATATGGAAAAGAGGAGGAGCAAAAGCTCAACTAACAATATATAAACAGAAAAAAAATAAATGTAAAACATTTTTATTGTCAGAAAATGTAATAATAAAACAACTTATATATTTTCACTCTTTTTTCATGAGATGTTCCAATCCATTGTCCTCAATGTGTTTCATGATTGCATTCAATCCAAGTTGTAGTCTAGATATATGCATAATGTTCACTTTAGCAGCAAAACACAATTGTTCTTCCAAATTTAATTTACTCAAAGATACAACATATCTACCAAACATATCATCCCATTCAAATTTTAGTCGACAGACCTTTGCAATTTCCACTGCTACATTTGGAACTCTCGTCTTCATATTATTATTGTCGACTCCTTCAATTTGCAATAGTGTAAAACCACTCATTTTTAATAATAGAAAGTTTTTCTAACTTTAATCAATGTAATTTAGTCAAATGTCTATTTGGAACTGCGATATCAACTACTTGTCAAGCAATTTATATCCATACTCAAGGCCAAAGAAATCTGTTATGTAAAAATTCAGCTACTTAATCTCTTTGAAAGGTGTAGAGCTGCTATAGAAGTATTACCTATATGAGAGGGGATACTCACTCTCTTTAAAGGGTGTAGAGGCTGACCTAGATAAAGTTCATTCAACTTTATACGCTTCAGTGGTTCCTAGTCCTGCTATAGAAGTATAATAGAGAATGACCTAGATAAAGTTCGTTCGACCTCAAGAGTGCCCTTGGGGATGACCTTGATAGATTTCCTTTAACCTAATACGCTTCAGTGGTTCCTATAGGGCCGGTAGAAGTATAATAGAGAATGACCTAGATAAAGTTCGTTCGACCTCAAGACTGCCCTAGGGGATGACCTAGATAAAGTTCATTCAACTTGATACGCTTCAGTGGTTCCTAGTGCTGCTATAGAAGTATAATAGAGAATGACCTAGATAAAGTTCGTTCGACCTCAAGAGTGCCCTTGGGGATGACCTTGATAGATTTCCTTTAACCTGGTACGCTTCAGTGGTTCCTATAGGGCCGTTAGAAGTAAAATAGAGAATGACCTAGATAAAGTTCGTTCGACCTCAAGACTGCCCTAGGGGATGACCTAGATGAAGTTCATTCAACTTGGTACGCTGCAGTGGTGCCTATAGGGCCGGTAGAGGTACAAGGTCACATTCTACTACTAGCCTTTTCAATTTCCAATTGAACAAGGCGTTTTTGAAGTTTCTACAACAGCGCTTTCTATAAAAACCTTATATGCCCCCAGGACATAACTTACAACCCTTGCCCTGAGGGCTGGGGGGGGGGTTGTCATCCTTAAAGACAAAATTTCCAAAACTTTCAACTATGTTGAATAAAATGACTGTCTAAAAATTTTGATTGGATGTGTTTGGGGAAAAGGTGGGCTTGAAAGGGGGGTTAGTTGCCCTCAAACACCTTTTGACTATTAAAAAGGGCACTAGCCCTTTGAATTTCCAATCGAATGACCCCTTTTTCAAGTTTCTACGACAAAGATTTCAATAAAAACCTTATATGCTTATAACCCTTAACTTATAACCCTTATAACTTATAACCCTTGCCCTGAAGACTCTGGGGGGAGTGTCCTGCTCAAAGTTATAATTTCCTGAATCTTAAACTGTGTGGAACAAAATGGCTATCTCAAAATTTTGATTAGATGATTGGAAAATTTTGGTGGGCGTGGAAGGGGTATTAGTTGCCTTCCAATCACTTTCGACTATTAAAAAGGACACTAGCCTTTTCAATTTCCAATCAAATGAGCCCCTTTTAAAGTTTCTACGACAACACGTTCTATAAAACCTTATATGCCCCCAGGGCATAACTTACAACCCTTGCCGTGAGGGCTGTAGGGGGGGGGGGTTGTCATCCTCAAAGACCTTATTTCCCGAACTTAAAACTACGTTAAACAAAATGGCTATCTCAAAATTTTGACTGGATGTGTTTGGGGAAATGTTGGGCGTGAGAGGGATGTTAGTTGCCCTCCAGTCACTTTCGACTACTAAAAAGGGCACTAGCCCTTTGAATTTCCAATTGAATGAGCCTTTTTTGAAGTTTCTACGACAACGCTTTCTATAAAAGCCTTATATTCCACCAGGGCATAACTTACAACCCTTACCCTGAGGGTTGTGGGGGGAGTATCATCCTCAAAGATTTAATTTCTGAACCTTTCAACTACTTTCAACAAAATGGCTATCTCATAATTTTGATTGGATGTGTTTTGGTAAATAGGGGGCGTGGAAGGGGTGTTAGTTGCCTTCCAATCACTTTCGACGATTAAAAAAGGCACAAGCTTTTCCAATTTCCAATTGAATGAGCCCTTTTTGAATTTTCTACGACAACTTCTTCGATACGAAGTGTTCTGGTCTAAACGAAAAAAAAAAGAATAATACATTGTGCCAGCATCGTTCTTATATGCCCCCAGGGCATATTTTAAAACCCTTGCCCTGAGGGTTATGGGGGAGTTTCCTTCTCAAAAACATATTTTCTATTTGGAAATCAACTACGCTGAACAAAATGGCTATCTCAAAATTTTGATTGGATGTGTTTTTGGAAATGCTGGACGTGGAAGGGGTTTTAGTTGTCTTCCAATCACTTTCGACTATAAAAAAGGGCACAAGCCATTCCAATTTCAAATTGAATGAACCCTTTCCAAAGTTTCTACGACAACTCTTTCGATACGAAGTGCCCTGGTCTAAAAACAAGAAAAAAAATAATAATAAATTGTGCCAACAGTAGGGAAGCTCTTTCGACTCCAACGAGAACAAATGTGCTGCCATCTACAATTGAGTCTAACGCCGACTGATACATAATTTATTCAAGGACTATTGATCCATTAACGGGAACAATGACACCATTTTCAAGGTCAATTTATTTGTTGTTTCTAGGTGTAATGACTCCGGCGCAAACTTTGCACATGCGCATTGAATTCTAACGGGAACAATGTATTGATCCATAAAGGGGGACAGATTTCTGAGAAATTGATTACATAATCGGTGGGGAATTATTGATCGAGTCTGAAGGGAACAAGATCACGTGCGTCTTTCTAAGCCAATCAGGGAGTCGGAAATATTAGCGGGACAGGATTGTAGAGAATATAAGGAAAGGATTTTTGCTATATTTTTTATTAGTGTGTGAATAGAATTCAAGGAGTGAGAACAGTTTGACTTTACTCATTTGGGTATATTTGTAATAATAATGAGTGGAATGTTTACACTATTAGAAGTTGATAGTGGAGTTGGTAGCAATGATACAAGAGCCCCAAACATTGCGGTGGAAATCACAAGAGGATCAAGGCTTTTTCTGGAATGGGATGAAGTATATGCAAGATATGTGATATCCTTGAGCAAATTTAAAATGGAGGATCAATTATGCTTCGCTGCAAAAGTTGATATAGCGCATGTGAATAGACTTCAAAGTGCTTTAAGTGCATTAGTGATGCATATCGAAGACAATAAGCTGTATCGCTAATTGTACATGTGTACTATTATTGTTGTAATTATACAATAAAGTTGTTTCGAAATCGAAAATGTTCCCTTTCTTTTTGTTAGAACGTTAGGCTAACGAACCATGGTAAGTCTAGAGTCAGCAGTGAGAGTGATAGGATTGAAAAATGAATAAATTTGAGAAAGAGAGAATTAGATCGAATCTTGTGTTTATGGAAAAACATTTGATTTTGGATGATGATTTTCTCGAGTTATCCCTTCAACGAAAGATAATCTCTCAGGGAACACTTGACAATATAATGAAAACAGATTCTCCCCTATTGGACTATTGTATGAAACTCTGTCAATGTGACTCAAATACTTATACTCAATTTATTGATATATTAATTGGAACAAAGCAGAATAATATCGTGGATATACTTTTGAAAACATTGCCATAGATTCAAAGTAGATGGATCCCCCATTCGAAAGAGGTGACGTCACAGAGTTACTCCTCCCATTCCTCCCTTTGAATTTATCGAACGAGGATCAGTTTCGTTTTAGCTGTGAGAGAGTTGACGTCGGAAACCAAAAAAAATGTTCTCTACATGTCCACTATGTATGTACACTCTTGGCAGTTGGACATCCTGTAAGAATTGTACAATTATTGATGACAATAACGAAAAGTGCAAATTATGTAATCCTTGTAAATTACATAGAGGCTATGCAGTACAAATTAAAGGATGTAATTCATGTCTTGAAGAGATTTGTGACTCTCACCCTAGAGGACATCTATGGTCCAATTGTCACTATGACAAATGTGATCAGTGGGAGAATACTTACCCCGGTGTGATTGGAAAGAATCCCAAACGTGATTTTAGTTTATTTCTACAAGATTGGTATCGTCGTGGATTTATATTATTCTGGGAGGAAGAATATGGTCTACGATTCAACTGTTGGGGTAACAAGACAATTTGGTTTCTACGTCATCGTTGTGACGACACTGCCTATTATGACTATAAACCTCGGGATTTTTATTTGGCAGTTACTGAATGTGATTCACCAGTTGAAAACACTGTATGTGATATTGCTTCAAATAGACTGATTGAAACTCGCGAATTTCACAATATGAATTCAAATAGTATCATTGACTATACAAAGAGATATGACAAG
The DNA here is from genome assembly GCA_027921565.1 of Artemia sinica. Lineage (NCBI taxonomy): Eukaryota > Metazoa > Arthropoda > Branchiopoda > Anostraca > Artemiidae > Artemia > Artemia sinica. Next base: position 24,820,322 of record CM051256.1, on the reverse strand, counting down.
AGTGAAGTTACATTATACTGTAGAAAATGTGATCCTGACTTTGCAGCCAATCAAGATCAATATACAGTGAATCCAAATGATTTACCAGCATTAGTGGTTCACGACAGTTGCCTATAAACCGAAGAAGAAGAAATCTAAAGTGAAGAATAAAGACTTTGTTGTATATACATTTTTCATTTATTAATAAACCAATTCACATACATTTTTCAAGCACTTTACTCTTAGGGCACTAAAATAAATATTATACAGGTCTGAGAGGATATTTTCCACTAGAAAGTCATTCAGACGTGGATTGTCTACATAAATGTTGAGAAACTGCTTGTAGGTATAGCCACGACATCGGAACACAAAATATAGTAGTGCATGGAAGCCACAGCTTTTAGTCGTCAGATCCTTCACTCTCTTCTGATTTTGAATAAAAGCTTTCCCAATGCTCTCAATATATTTGCTGATGTGTGGTGTGTAGAATGTATAGGGTAGACCAAGAGGATCAAAAAATTCAATCGTCTTCATTGTTTGAAAGATGTACAACCAATGACCTGTCTGCACAGTCGATGGACTGCTATTAACAATAATTAGACTATTGTTGGCACTTTGAATTTTTCCAAGAAAGTCCGAGGGCAGACAATAGGATTTGTATTTGGACATGTAGGGGTCCATATTAAACACATTGATTATTTGACTGGTGTTCTTGGCGCCAAATCTAGTACAACACTGCCTTCAGGAGTGATTTCCCAATAGGTTTCATATTGATTTAGCGAGACTAGTGCAATACTCTCAGCTAACGAGTCGGCAAATGTACACTCTAAACGCACATTCCCGTACGTACTATACTCATATCCTGGGTGCCAGACAAATCCAAAACAATGATACCATGTGTTTTAGCAAACATTTCTTCGGTTTTACCATTTTCAAATAGTTATGAATCATGATCTAGGGTTTGCATGGTCAACTCATAAAATGTTCTATAGGATTTATCAAAAGATAGATTGTAAAGTGGGATTCCATTTACATTGCAGACAAGAGATGAAAGCCCAAACATTTCAAATTTATTTGGACATCCAGTCCACGATCCTATTGCACTAGCGCTTTTTACAAATGCCAAGGCCAGTTTTGATGGAATTTCGCCATTGATAAAGGATGAGTCGGTGAAGGTATGTGACCCCGTTGCAATATGATGTTGATTGGTGATTGTATGAGGAACAAGTAGTTTAATATTATTTCAATTGGCTCTCAGTTTTTCCACTGCCAAAACAACAGAACTCATAACCTGTTGTTTGCGTACATGTAGTATTGCCGAGGTGAGAGAGAGAGTTACATCAGGATTGGCAGCAAGTTATTTTCTCAGTATGAAGTTGGATGGTGCAAGCATCAATTTTATGTCCACTTTAATATTGGGTGGTAGCCATTGGGGTATATTAAATATTACATGATATATTTTTCCAACTAGAAGTAATTCACTAGTTGTTGCATTTTTAAGTGCATCTGTACTATCAGTATTAGTAATATATTCATAACCTTTGGAGGTGCCTCTCAATTCCTTGTATGACTTGGGTGTCATCAGCATGAATTGCATAGAGCTTGTATAATTTGAGAGATTGTTGCTTGTGCTCACCAGTGTGCCATTGATGTAGACACTGATTTGACGAAATAAATTATGTAATATACAGTTTTCATAGGATATTCCATCAGCAAGAATTGGCAATGTATTATCGGATTTCCGGACTCTCATTCGTAATTCTATAAATGTCGATGACATGTCCATAAAGAAGTCTTCATTGGAATAAATTTGAAAGTGGATTTTATCGGAGAAGGGTTGTTGTGGATAAAATTTTTCATAATATCCATGTTTTACACTCACATCAACATTTTTTGCATTGAATAGATTCAATGAGGAGGTGATTGAAGGTAGAGAATCCTTATGCGGTAGATATGTCATTTTAGGAAAAGAAATCTAGTTTCGATCTAACAATTTTTTCCTGGGGCTTCTTCTTCTACTGTTTACAGCGCGTGTCGGCTTTTTCCTTCTTTTCTTTGACACGGGTGATGTCTTTCGTTTCTGACCTGAGTAGAGACTGATGAGTGATCCATTGTTTCTCAACCTTTTTAAACCTTTTCCATTTTGTTTTAATCTCTCGCCAAGGGTTCGCGCACTGGACGTAAGATTTTCCGACGCATTTTTTTAAAATCCTTGCCAGATCTCCAATCGTATAGTGTAGAGGATGTAAAATCTGTTGCAGTCGGTACAATATATTTTCTATCCAGAGGTAGTGCAGAGCGAAACAGCTTAGCAAACCAACTGCCAAGACGATAGCCAGACATTGACGAGAGACCTTTGTAATTGTCCATTCCATTGCCCTGTTGTCTTGGGTCAAGAGTATTAACATAGCAGTCAATATCAGGACAAATGAACTCCACTTTTCTATTAGACATCTTGTTGAACGATGGGTCGAAAATGACGTGTAATCACAGCCAAACCTTTTTATATTGCTAGAGGATCACCTAATTCAGTTTTTAGTGTTAACTGACAGAGTTCCAAATAGAAAGTGTTTACGGGAATATCCTGAAGATGCTTTATATTGTAATGGTGAATTTGTTCTTGATTGGTTTTTTGTTCAAGAACTCGTAGGAGGGGAACATTGCTATTGCCAACCCGAGGTGTTTCCACAAATGAGGCGCAGAGAAATATACAAGTGTCTGTGGAGAAGGCAGACGGGTAGTCAGCAAAAATAAAATTAGTGTTTCCAGCACTTTTACCGTTGATTATATTGAGCTTAAAGACAAGAACATCCTTTAGATTATCATTGAGAATAACCTTTTCATTGGCAATAGGTGAACTAATGTAGATCTTGCCCTCCTCCTTTGAATAGTTGAAATGAAAAGCTCCTCTTTTACGAGCGGAAATTCTTTTATTGATAGAACGACTTAAATCATTCATACAGGTGAGTTCTTCATAAGGTAATTCAATATATGGATAATTCATCCAATTGGTCTTTTGAATTTGTTCTTGATCACCTGAGTGTGGCGGCAAATCATAGGGTCTAATTTTTATATCATATTTACGATCTTTTCTCATGATATCATATGTATTTTTGAGAGTACAATCGACAAGAGCCACTTCATACTTTCCATCGTCGAATTTGATGGTGGGAGAGAGTTTCGTCCAAAAATCGGTTGTTCTAATTCAAGTCATTGTGGAGAGGATCAGAAACATTGGACATGAAAGTCACATAGAAATCATTGGGCATTGTTAATATCTTCAGCACTCTTTGTAATAGTGCTGTAATAGTGCTAATAGTGCTGTAATAGTGCGCTCTTTGTAATAGTCCATTCCATTGCCATGTTGTCTTGGGCCAAGAGTATTAACATAGCAGTCAATATCAGGACAATTGAATACCAGTTTTCTACTATTAGACATCTTGTTGTTGAACGATGGGACGAAAATGGCATGTAATCACAGCCAAACCTTTTAAAATTGCTATGGGATCACCTAATTCAGTTCTTAGTGTTAACTGACAGAGTTCCAAATAGGAAGTGTTTACGGGAATATACTGAAGATGCTTTATATTGTAGTGGTGAATATGTTCTTGATTGGTTTTTCGTTCAAGAACTCGTAGGAGGGGAACATTTGAATTACCAACCCGGGATGTTTCCACAAATGAAGCGTAGAGAAATATACATGTGTCCGTGGAGAAGGCAGGCGGGTAGTCAGCAAAGATGAAATTAGTGTTTCCGGCACTTTTACCGTTGATTATATTGAGCTTAAAGCCAAGAACGTCCTTTAGATTATCATTGAGAATAACCTTTTCATTGGCAATAGGTGAACTAATGTAGATCTTGCCCTCCTCCTTTGAATAGTTGAAATGAAAAGCTCCTTTTTTACAAGCGGAAATTCTTTTATTAATAGAACGACATAAATCATTCATACAGGTGAGTTCCTCGTAGGGTAATTCAATGTATGGATAATCCATCCAATTGATCTTTTGAATTTGTTCTTGATCACCTGAGGATGGTGGCGGTCAATCATAGGGTCTAATTTTTATTTCGTATTTACGATCTTTTCTCAGGATGTCGTAGGTATTTTTGAGAATAAAGTCGACAAGAGCCACTTCATAATTTCCATTGTCGTCGAATTTGATGGTGGGAGAGAGTTTCGTCCAAAAATCACTTGTTCTATTCAAGTCATTGTAGAGAGGATCAGAAACATTGGACATGAAAGTCACATAGAAATAATTGGGCATTGTTAATATCTTCAGCACTGACCCAAGAATCAAAATCCGAGTTGTATCCTAGCCAGTGAACAAACAACTGTCTCTTGCCCCTACGAGTACGACTCTTTAATATCTTTTCAATTTGATAGATTTCACTAGTGTTTCTAACTTTTTGCAGTTCATATTCATAAAAACCGCCGAGAATTACATCATCTTCGGTGTCTCACAGTCGATATGTCGTGGGTGTAGTGTCTAGGACTTTGGACACTTTAAAAAGTTCAGTGCTCCATAAATAATTCCCCTTTTCAAAAATACTGGTGGTTCGATTAATTCGAACAGCATCACCAACATTGAATTTCTTCTTTTTCTTCTTTTCATTGCCATTGGAATATTGCTTTAGAAAAGCATCAAATGTATTTTCACTGCAATGAACGTCCCGAGGGCTTGAGTTGGACAGAGGTCGATGTGGTCGATGGTTGTATATTTGCATGATTTTATCTAAATCGTGAATAAAAGCAGCACTATTTTTCAGTGTGCAATATCTTGAAATTAATAGACGAATCGTTCTTATCAATCGTTCAGCCAAATGCAGCCTTTATCGGGCTGTGACTATGATAGAGTGTTGTATTATATTTCAATAAAACCTTTTGCAAATGAGGATTAACAAATTCGCTACCGCGATCTGATTGAATTTTTCTATAGCAATCCTGTTCAATAATACTTTCTAAAGCATGAGCAACTTCAACACCTGTCTTTGATTGCAATGGAATGGCATAGGCATAGTGACTAAAGACACTGATTGCCACTAGAATATATTTGTAGGATGCATTGTGACGTCGTTGAATTGCGTCTAAAGTTAAAAGATCAGTTTGCATTATGTGCAGAGGGGAAAAGGCTCTAGTTTGTCGATATTGTTTGCCACGAAGCCTGCGATTCCGATGCAGTGTGTAACTCGGTTCATTTTCTAGATACTCTTATCCTTTTTTTAATGTGCTGCCATCTATGTTATAGGCAACTTTAGAAAGCGTTGTGGGGGAACTTAGACTTCCCGATTCACCAATATTTTCATAGACATGCTTCAGAACTTCAACCGTTTTGAACGCAAACACGTAGTGTAATGTCCACTCCCCTTTTGCACACTGGAGGATGATTCAATCCGTTTTCGCTTTTGATTAGCAGCCACAGGTGCCATAAAATTACTGCTGCTGCTGCTAGTATTTTCCAATATTGAATCTTCTTCTTTTTTAAATGGTGGTGTTGGTGTTGTTGGAGGACTATATTCTCTTTGTTTCTTTAGAATTTGCTTATAGCCAATAAGACTTTTGGGGAAGTTTGATGCATTTAGAAAGGTGTATAGATTATGGTCAAATGATAAAAGGCCTTTACGACATTTTCGTTTTTTTTCAGTCGTAGAATTTAACCTGCTAGTTTATAATAAAATAGGTTTCATATTAAATATATTTAGGGCTAAAATAAAGCAGGCAAGGCTTCAACAGTTTGGGAAAATACCTGGACCTGCATTTGAGGCAGCAAAGAGACCAAATAATTCGACCGGAATTAAGACTGTCCAGATAACTAAAACGAACTCTGATTTCCTAGCAAACCTGTGCAGTGATAATAACAGCCAAAACTGTGATTAGACTAGGACTTCCATAGATGAAGAAAAATATAGCAAACCTGAATTTTTCGGATCTGAAGAGCCTGACTCTGATTATGAACGCATTATGAATAACTATCAAGACAAATACCAAAAATAAGAAATAAAAAATCCAAAAAGAAGAAGTAACACGATAATTAAAAACGACTGATATTGGAGGTTTAACGTACGGGGGTCACCACTTTTAAAGGGAAAAATGACGCAAAGAGTTGCTATGCCATTTACTGGCGGGGCAGATCCCTCGTCGGCCCAAAAAATAGTGGGATTTCCGCGGTTACTCCAACGATTCCGTATCTACTAGCGTGATCGGATGGTCCAGTGCCACTTTTAAAAGCCAAGGTTTACCGATAAGATTCCTAACTATCTCTTTAGACTCGACGTAGGCTGAAAAGATAAAAGAAAACATAGTATAAGAAAAAGTCTTACTGTATTCAAGTCACGCTGTACAAGAGCTGATTTAAAAAAGGACTCTTTTTTTCCAGCCCGCTCCGCTAGCCGCGTGTCTGTGACGGGGAACGGGGTGGTGATGAATTTTTCCAGCCAATCCTAGGACTTACTAACTTACTGGTCAACCTCCATAACTGCGCAATTTCTTACCTCGTGGTCTATTAAGCAACTACGCAATTAAGAGGATTCGTCACTATATCACAAATTAAATCAACTAGATTATAACTTTTTTCCTGAATTATAATTCGTTTCCCTGCGCTGTCAACTTGAACTTAATCATGACTTTCCAACATGAGATGTGATAATACTCTTTTACTCTGTTCTCAATAGGTCACTGGCAATACGTTTCCAATTGATGTCACTATTGAATTCAATTCCTTCTCCTTTGATTGCACTGCTGAATCCTGAGGAGATGTTTCCTGTTTAGAGGGATCTGTGACGACGGCGGGTCTCTCACGATAAGGTCTATGTTTGTCCACACGTCGCAATGCATCTTGAAGTAAAACTAGCTTTTTATCATCAGCAATATTCTCATCAGTGAATTTGCTTAGATTGTCTTCAAAATGTTCCACGGGCGAGAGGACAAGTTCAAATGGCGTCAATTTATAGGTTTTAGCCATTCCCTAGAGAAAATGTTTACAAGTCCTGCAATTATTGGCAGTAAAAGTGTAAAAAAGCTACCGCCCGCTTGAAGGAGACGTTTTCTTTTAACAAATTTTCCCTTGATTTGCAAGCCAAGGCACGTACAGTGGAACAATGTTGCTTTGTCTGTTGTCTAACACCTTCTGGCAAGGGTACATTGCCCACAGTTAAATTTAAACAAAGTTCAGATATTAGATTAAAGAAATCATTGTCAACACCATGTTCGAGTATGGCCTTCCTGAGTTGAGGTTTTGAAGTGTCTAAAACGGAAAATAAATGCCGTTGTTCATGTAGTTTCTGCTGTGTCATAATGGCAAGTGATAGCTTTTTCAATTGTTCACTGGAAGATATACAGTATTTTCTTTGTCGAAAATATCTGTGAGTACACGTAGATCCTCGGGTGTGCTCTGATTAAGATCTAGTAAAATGTAGCCGTAGGGCTTATTTGTCGCCTGAGTGTACGCTGACTGCAGAAATTTGGGAGTGCCGGGGTATATTTGCTTATTGAGAGTTATTAGCGAGTTAGAATCACGAACAACTCGGTAGATAATATAGATTGTGCAATTCAAAGCAAGGGTTCTCATACATTTGCTCTGATGAAACAGATTGTGTAGAACTAGGGTTATGGAAATGTGTTCATGATGAGAGCGCACGATAAAAAGCTGTAGCATTTCCTGTGAGAACTGTTCAATGGATTCAGCCAAATCATCAATAATCAGCCACGAGTTTGGTTAAATACTATTGAAAACATCAAGTCACCGAATGAATTGTATTGGTATAGTTGTGGCAATAGCTTTTATTTGATCGTAGGACTCTTGCCAAATACTATAGCAATAATAAATTTTCTTTGGTTTTTCCAAAAACATTTTATTACAATTTTGAATTATTTTAGCTAAAATTGTCGTTTTCCCCGCCATTGATGGACCACACAGAAACGACCTGAATGGTGTTTTAAATTGATACATGCTGCTGCTGCTGTTGACAACAGTCAGACTACAACTAACTGTAAACCATACTTGTCCAATGAATAAGTAGTAATATAATAATTTTCCCATACATCTATCTAGTACGTTAACAAGAACAACAAAAACAATGTTTCATTCATTTATTCGACATAAAAGCACTTGTTCAGCAAGAACAACATTTATTGAACAAAAACACTTGTTCAACAAGAACAACATTTATTATCATAAAACACCTCTGTTCAAACAAGAAAAACATTTATTAACATAAAAATACTTTTCTGTTCAAGAAGAAGAACAACATTTATAAACAACAACATTTTTTTCACTTTTTTGTTCAACAAGAACAATATTAATTATCAAAAACACCTTTTTGTTCAACAAGAACAACGATATGTACAACGATATGTACAACAATAACACTTATTGTCATAAAAAACCGTTTTTGTCAAGCAAGAACACCATTTGTACACACACACATTTTTGTACAACAGCACTATTTGTACAACAACACATAAAAAAACACGAACTTAAAATAGCACAGTTGAACACTATGAATTTATACCCCCCACCCTCCGGGGCCGCGGGCCGCAGGCAGGCCACGGGCGGGACCCGCCACCCCCCATGAGCCGTGGGCAGAAAGCCGGCCACGGGCAGGACCCCCCACCCCCGGGATCGAAACAGTATACAATAGTCGCCGTCACTGCTGCTGCTGCAGGTTGGTTACAGCATTTAAGTTAATTCATGAAAGGTTAGGTTTTGGTTAGGGTTGGGTTAATTTATCCAGACCAAGTTGGTTGCGATAGTCTGCAAATTCAACCCGGTCTTAAATTCTATAGTGGCCATGGGGGAGTACATTTACACCATTCTCGAGCACAAAGACGTTGTCGGATATACATGACATTGCATTCTTTTCCACTCTAACAGTATAATTTTTATACTGTAGAGAGCGAATTGCAAGCACTTGTGCTCTCGGCACTAGGCTACTCTCTACACAGTTTCTGTACACACTCATGTTGAAATTGTTCTTTACAAAATGTGTAGGCATCCCTTTACACGCCTGCTTTACATCCCTGTTATGAGTTTCAATACAATAAACTTTAGGTCCCGGGTTACCTCCTGCTATATTCTTGTTCAGTACCAAGTTTCTCTTTTTCCTGTGTAGAAGAACCAGGCTTGTCTCTATACTCGTGAATGATGTAAAATTGAGGTCTGCAATAATTTGTGCACATTCTTGGGGGTCAGTCACGACGTCGCAACGAGGTCTGTTCCGTACGCTTTCAAACATTTTTCCAAACGCAAAATTTAAAATGAGCTTGTACATTTCGTTTTCTGCTTTACTGTTTGCCCGAGAGCGTTTATCGACAAAGGTGTCAATAAACGTCTTGAAATAAGGTTTTTGATTGAATTGCAGGACCCTATGTATTTTCGTGATCTTGAAACCATTGTTCACCATCCAGTGCAAAAGCACATGGTGAACAACGATATTCTCTTTAGGGTCCAGATCTGCAATTAGTTTCTGTTTTGTTTTGAGGGGGTCCAGTGCATCCCCATATCCTCAACCAATGATCGATTGTATGAATTCAGTGAGTCCTTTGTCACTGGTCGATTGATACAGAGGAAAACAAAATCTCTGACTGAATCAAGAAGCGCCAATGGAATGTGTCCGTCAATTTCAAAGAACCATCCTTGTGGCCCATTTTCCTCGACGGTGTTAATGTCGGGGAACTCACAAGGATTCTCAAGCCATTTTTAGTTCTCACATGGCAAAGAGTAGTTTCACATTGCCGAGGGATACAACGAGTTCATGTCCAGGAAAACTGCATTTGACTTTACACCAGTGTCTTGCCCGCTTGGATCTGTTGTCAAAAAGCGATCTCCATGAAAAACCTACCCACCCCTCATTGACCTTTCTACAAAAAGGTGTTGATCTACATCAGTTATCAAGCCTATTTCTTCCTTCATAATTTTTAAAATCAAGTCCATTACCAAATGTGGTGTGGAAAAATAATATCCTATATCTAGTCCAAACTCTGAATAGATTTGATCTGTTTTTTTACAGACAATATCTAACAGAGTTAAAACGTCACTGGCCAAGTACAGTCTACAATAATCCCACCCATTTTTACAATTACCCTTAGCCCAGACCTTCTTGGCAAATTCATATTCTTCGGCGGTACATTCACTGTTGGTGAGTGAATTATAGAAAGCTTCAATTGGAGGTAGTTTCACCTCGCTTAAGCGAGCGCCAGAACAGTAATAGTCGTATGCATATACACCTTTACACGTCAATAGGATATACATTTCACTGTCTGGAAAGTGCTTTTTAAGCAAAGAAAAACTATTAAAATTGTCACTTTTCTGCACTTGAATTAATTGACTCAATGCCTTGGGGAAAAAACTAAAAGAATCTAAAAACCTGATTTTATTCAGGCACGTATCCCCGTTATTCACTACCTGTCATTTCAACTCGAGAAGCACTAGCTTCTCTGCTGATTTGGGGATGATGTTGTAGGTAAATGAATTGATTACCCATGGACTATCTACTCCCCCTCCCTCCCTGTACATACGTGCCAAAGCCGGTAAAATAACTTTTAAATCATAATTTGCGTTGTGAATGAAAACTGGAATAAAAAACTACTGGCTTACATTCACATTGCATGATTTGTGTGCTACCCCTCTAAAATTACTACCCTCTTATGATATTTTCTGCCACAAGTGATTGTGTTCTCTGACTTTCCCCTTCCCCCCTCTTTTCTCCCTAGTCCCTTTCCCCTTATCCCCCTCTTCAAACTCCCCCTTACAAACCCAGCATATTTTTTTATTTTTAATCGCGAGACGATCCTCTGCAGACAATAACATTGGGTAATGTGTATTTCTCAAACGAGAAATAGCGTCATTTGCAGTGCCAATTAATTTGGTCAGTGCCTTGACCATGAACTCACCCTCATCCAACGTTTCGACTATTCCTATCAACTACATAGTGTTAGAACTGTCTCTTTGCGCGTTGGCGTAGGGGACTGCAATGGCTCGATGTTCTTTGATTCGATTCGGAAATCAAGGATCGTTCACTTCCACTAGCTTCGCCTCACAATCCAAAGAGATTTTATTGCTCTGGAGGATGGTATTTTGGGAATTTTTAAAACGTAAAATGGCCTGATCACCTGAAACCGTTTCCACTGACTGGTAGCCATGCCGTCTACAATGCTTCATATGATTCTATAGTTTTAAATCACTAAGAAATCGAGACAGGCATGTCGGACAGTAGAAAAGTGTCCCTATTTTCTTACCCTCCCCCAGAACTCTACTGATGTCTGTAATTGGGTTGAAATGGCCAATTGCATTCGGTTCACTAGGTGGTGTGTACAACAACCAAACCCAATGCTTCACCGATTCAATTGACGGGCTCCTTACTGGCAACAGCACCCCTTTCTTATTAGAACGAGCCCCATCATCAAATTCAGTTTCATGTTGAACCACAGTAACGCCGATATTTAAATGGGCATTGACCCTTTCAAAAATATCAATGGATCTGAGCGTTACTGGGTATTTTCCCTCTAAACATGAAAAATCTACCATGGAAAAATCGGACCCTACCTTCCCATGCACGGCCCAATATTCTAAATTTTTCTTTGTAGCTTCATCTGCTAAAGGTCGGAAAGCTGATATTACGAAAGCGTACATGAAACATTTTTGGCCTGTTTCAAAACAGATTCGTTGAACGCCCTGACATCCTTCTAAATCTGGATTATATTTTAAAACTATTGACCTTTCCCCTCCTGCCCCTCCTCTTAAAATAAAATCTCTTTTAAATTTACAAATATTTGCACTTAAATTTTCAACAAATAAAACCACTGAACCACTCCCATTTTCGCTATAATTTTCAAGATGCGTAATAATGTGGTCTATCCAATCCATAAAAACTGTTTCAAAATTTTCTAAATGCGGATAGACCACTAGCATCTCGGTATGTAAATAATGATGATAAACCTCACTTTTACTCTCATTTCAATAAAACACCTTTAAAACAATTGAAACCTTAATTGAATCCCTACCCCCCCCCCCCACAACTGAACCTGGTTTCCTAACAGTGCATGTATTCTATCTACATATTCATGGACAATTTCTATAGGGTCAAATACAAAATTACCCGCCATAAGCGAATTAAAAGGATCCCCAAAGTTGCAGTGTAAACGACTATCGTATTTAAAATGGAATTTGAGAGCTGATAGTCAGGAAAAGTCATAAATTGGGTATTGCCACCCTCCCCCTTCCCCTCTTATATTTTATCAACACCCCTCCCCCACATTGTTCAACAATAGGGTTGTTCAAAGCAATTTCATTAGTTTGAAGTGGAAGTATGTAATCAGTGGGGGGAGGGTTCCCTGTTAATTCATTGGCAAAATCCTCTAAAAGCTGTAAAGTATTCGGACTCAAGTCCCCCTGCCCAACTGTGCTATTATCTTCATTAAAATAATCAGTTAAAAAATCATCAGTATTAAACGATATTTCAAGTGAATTACCATACCATTCATTGATATGTGAAATGTTGCAGAACTCCACAGGCGCGTTTTCTTCTCCAACTGACGAGCAGTGGAAAGATGGCAAATATGGAACCAATCCAACCTATAAAAGAAAATAGCTTATTTTCAAAGTGTCTAAATCACCCTATTTTTAAAATTGGATTATTATTTACGTATTATTTAAAACGCGCTTAGTAGTAGTAGCAGTATGCACATAGTAGCATTTGGTTAATTCACTTTTCCCTACTCTATATGTTCCGAAAGTTCAAACTTAATAGAATCTAAAAGATGACTTAGTTGGTTTTGATTTTGTTCAAAAAACCCTCAAAAATTTTATGTTAATACTGTATCTGCTATGGAAAAAAACCTGGTGTCTTTACTTGGTACTCCAACTCCTTCAAGCCATATCCTCTCATGATATACAACTCATTCTGATAGAAAATTGTTTTTATAATATTTGTAGAAGCAAAATTTGTTATTGGCTAATAAAGCAGTTATATCGCAAAGATTTTGCTATTTACTATGGAGAAATTATGACAAGAATATAGTGCCTTTTTTGGCTTCACTAAGAGAATTCAGCTGGTTGAATTCAATGGACGTTGTATTTTATGAGGTTGAAAATACCGAGAAATGTCTTTTAATATCTCTGACACGCTTTTACTGTGTTGAAAAATGATGAAAATGCTTACATTCCCATATTCCGGCTGCAGTTGAGTGTCGGATGGTCCTGGCAAAGCATGATGGGGGATAGATGGGACGGTGACGTCCAATTCTTGCATAGATGTAGTGGCGGTGGCGCTAGCTTGTGCAGCGGGGTTCATCATCCTTGTGGCCCATTGTCTTTTCGGTTTTTGCCCAGACTGCATTGGGGCTGGCGAGGATGGGACTTGGGTAGGCAGCGTTGGTCTGGAAGGGATGTGGGTGGCTCTCGATGGGCCAGCTATCTCCAGTTGTTGCATTGGAGTAGCGCCATTAGCCTTAGCTCTCTTTTGAGGGGAAGGCACGCATTCTTCAAAATTGTCTTTGAAAAGAAGAAAAAATTTAGTATGGAAAAACGATTCACATTTTTACAGAAGAAAAATTAGTACCCCGCTCCTAACCAGAATTTATTGTCAGGTATAATTCTGTCTAGAAAGCATTTATCTCCCTTTTCAGCAAAGCAAAAAGTAAAAATCTGCGAGAAATATACTAGGCTTCGAAATAAAACGTTTTTATTACACAACTTGTGAAAAATAAACCTTGACAATCAGTAGTCCTTAACCTTAGGATAGAAAATCAATCTTTCTATTTTTACCATTTAGAAAAAAAAATTAAAGAAAAAGCATTATTCTTGAGAGCCAACAACTGCATCAAATCCAATACACTGATTTAAAATATAGATCTCAAAAGAGTCAGCCATAAATATGGTATAATTAAAAGCTAACCAAACACTAAACCACAGTGTTGCGTGTCGGAATGAGCACATTAGCTTTCTTGTCAAAGGGTGAACATGTCTGAACAAAGAATCCCCCCTCCCCTTACTTTTCACGTGAAGAAACAGTTTGTTTTCACCTTACAATGAAGCTGTTAGAATCGAGACATTGCCACTTCCCCGCCTCCCCCCTTTTACATAATGTCCTAAAAATATTTGTTAGTCATTAATTTTGGAAATAACTCGTTTCCCTCTCCCATACAACATAGAATTTCGCAAAGCCTGTAGCCTTACAAAGTTTAATCAACAGCAATCTCTTTCTGCGTGAAACTGTTTTTAATTTGACGGAAAAAAGTATCATTTTTTCAGCGGAAGCTTTGCTATCCAAATTCATAAGGATTTAGCAAAGCCGGATGTACTTTAAAGGGTTCAATAATTACACCTGTTTAAATCTTTGCGGAAATGCTTAAGTCAAGTTAGCGGGCTTAAATGGAAATAGCTAAGGGTTGACAGAAAGTTGACTGTCACTTTTAGATCGGATACAGAAAGAATAAATTTATAAAAAAATAGAATTATTTCCAATGAAAGAATTAAAGTAGTAAACAGGGGGAGGGGGGGGGGGTTACATGGTAAAAAAAGAGTGTATTTTACGCTTTCTATCGACTATAAACATCATATAGTGGAGTTTGTATTGGGGGGGGGGGTATACTCAGAATTTGAATTTACTGGAGGGGTGACTATGTAAAATGATTTTATTTGGAAATAAACTAAGAAAATTTACTAAACAGAACTCACATTATAAATCGATGTAGCCAAAGTTTCCAACTCATCAATATTCAATGCTTTATCCATGTTGTCTTAAAACTTTATGATAGTTTAAGCACAACGCATGTCCGTTATATACAAAATCTCAAGGGCGAATTGTGCTGTAATGGGAAACCTTACGTAACTTTCCTAATTGGCTTAGAAAGAAGCACGTGATCTTGTTCCCGTTAGAATCAATACATTGTTCCCGTTAGAATTCAATGCACATGTGCAAACTTCGCGGCGGAATCATTACACCTAGAAACAACAAATAAATCGATCTTGAAAATGGTATCATTGTTCCCGTTAATGGATCAATAATCCTTGAATAAATTATGTATCAGACGGCGTTAGACTCAATTGTAGATGGCAGCACATGTGTTCTCGTCGGAGTCGAAAGGGCTTCCGTACTGCCAACATCGTTCTTTACTTAGGCAGCGCTATGGTGATGCCTATGATATCAAGTACCAAGTGCATGATAAAATAGTTTTTTCTGAAGCTCCTCATATTTACGCAAGTGACATAGACTGAATTCTAATAAAGTCATTCAATTTATCATGGTCTAAAAACCTTGACAGAAGGTTTTCTGCCGCCCATCCCCTGTTGAAAAAGAACTCTAAAGTATAATGTGAATGCCGCAGTGAACTTTGTTTTTATTCATATATTGCCATCTAATAATGGTATGAATTTTGCAGTATTTGCAAGCTTTTTGATAAATTGTCAGCGTTCTGTCACTTCCTGTCACAAACCATCAATTTTTTTCTCAAAGAGCATCAAAATGCTCGTAAATACAAATTAAAAGATAGCTGATTTATTTTTCTTAGCCTATAAACCACTGCTTGAAAAAGGAAGAGAATCACTTTTATATAGGGTTAACAACCATATCTTTATCTATTTATTTTTTTTTTTCGCCAAGGCTAGCAGGCTGCCACAGGATCAGAGTCTTAATACCTTTGTCTTAATAACTCTATCGTAAAGGGACATAGGGCACCTTCTCTAGTGAGAAGGCCGGAATATATAATCATAATACCATTATTATCTCCATTTGGAGATTTAAAATGTCCCTCTCGTATGCTCCCATTCCTAGCCCCTTAAGTAAACAAAACCTAAAAGACCCGATATGTAAAAACATATGTCACTTATTTATTTCCATTTTCATGAAAATAAGTAATTTATTTATGTACGAATGTTCAAAGATACCACTGATAAATGACCTCTTGGACTGTTTAGGCCTATGACAAAGTTTCACATATGTGGAAAAGCCAAGGGATTTAGATGGTATAACCTATATCTACTGTCGTATTTTAACCAACAAAAATCATATTGGCTTGATTAGTTTCGTTGTCTAAATTAAACGAAAATCTTTTTGTGAGCTTTACTGTTGATCCCCATTGATGTGATTTTCTTTAACGCAAAACGACTCACGGATAGCGGATGCAGGAAAATCGAAAAAATGTTCACAACAGCTCACAACACAAACAGCTCACTGCAGCTTTTGAAGCGCAAAAAATACTAGACACTTAAAAAGCATATGCATAGGAATAGGATAGATCGAGTTCTAGAAGCCAAGCAAAATGTTCAAAAGAATAACGTTCATTAGCCTAGGATAGCTATGCCTAATTAAAAAATAATATTTCCATCTTCCATGTTCATTTTCCTGGAAATATCTTCCCAGGCCTTGAGGATTAAAAGAACATGACCACGATTTCTTGTCAAATATTAATGGAAAACTTCTGTTATACATGCCTAGTTTCTCAGTTTCTTGCAATTATGGTTCTAAAACGCTTTTAATTCAGAATAACGGATGGATTTTCAACGGCTCAGTAGAAAAATTTTAACGCAGCCATTGAACCATTGTCACTTGTAAACTTTCAGCAAAAAAAAAACGGAGGAAATTTGATGGGTAATGTACAAACGGCCATATTTGCGTGAAATCGCATCAGTGGGAACCCAGGGTTACAGTGCATGCTTAAGAAAATAACAAGCATAAATAAACTAAAAAAAGCAGCTCCTACGGAAGTAAATACCTAAGTTAAAACTTGAAACGAAACAAAGCTATTGCTTCGTAGATTGCGGAAGAAATAGTTGCAAAACTAGCTTGAATAAACAGACTCGTGGTATTTTCAAATACCTAAAAACTAGCGTTTACTGGAAATTGAGCCCGTTTCCGTTTCTTAGAGAATCATAACTGCACACTGAAATTGATCTATATCAAGGCCGTTGAAAGACTATTTAGACTTACAAATTAGTCTTTTATATCCTACAGGCTGCTCCTTACGGAATTTTCAGGTACTACTGCTAATTGAGTATGCCTTTTTAAGGTAAGTATTGTGTTTTCAGTAAAATAATGATTTTTAGGATTCTAAAGATACTGGAAAGTATCACGGGCCAGTTTATTTAAGCTAGTTTTGTAGACATATAGTATTTTGTAGAGAATCTGAGAAGCAATTAATTGTGTTCATTTTAAGCTTCAACTTCGCTCTTTACTTCCGTAACAATTTTTTTAATTAATAGATAGATAGATAGATATTTATTCAGATACAGTAAACATACAATAATAAACATTAAAAGCACATATCATTTTAGCACAAAAGCACAAAGAACATATCACATATCACACAATGTCACATATCACTCTCCCCACAAGGCTCTGAGATCGTTAATACCATTTTATTTAAACAACATAAAAACGTAAGTTGTATTAAATGTTTAATAAAATATATAATTTGAAGCTTTACAAAACTAAGATTCATTTTATCTCTCGGTGGCATACTCAAATTTTACTTTAAATTTACATAGTAATCCGTTGTTTTAGCTCTTATTAAAAAGGAAAATATAGAACTTATAAAAATTATTACATGTATTGCACTATAAATTAATTTCTGGAAAAAAATATACTTTACTGAAAGCAATATAAATGTTTTTACTTTTATAACTTTAATAAATCAAATAATTTTAACATTTTGATTGCTTAATATCAGTATATGTATATTAAACTGACAATGCACATTCATTTTATTTTTTCAGTGTAGTGCAAATTTTGTTCTGGCCTTGGGAAGGCATAAAGGTTTTGCGCCAACTTATCTTAATTTCTGCTCGTTTCGAGTTTGACTCGGTTATTTATTGTAATTTCTGTTCGTTTTGGGTTTCATTTATTCATCGATGCTGATTTGTGGTAGTTTCGAGCTTGGTAGATTATTTTATTTTATTTTTGCTCATTTTTTGCTTAACCCTTTCATGCCTGTGGTCACCATACGGATACCCCTCGCCTCCTATTTTTTTTCTCTCGACTCGACAAAGTTACAACCGTGATTTCTTTTCCACTAGATAGCGCTTGCTTGGTTTTATCGCGTTTGAATTTATTATCCCTCAAGGCTTTACCCGAGCGGTCGAGCGAGCGTCCAAGTTTAGACAAAACATAAAATGTCGAAAAAGAGGAAAGGTGCAGATTTTGACCTCGATGACCTGGACGTTTCTGGTAAGTTTAGAGCCTGATTATGATATTATTTTGTAGCTAAGAATGCGATCTTTCGAATGAGATATCACTAGTGTAATTCTGAGCTATAGTTTAGCCCCAAACAAGGTTGCTAACGATCGGTTACCAAATGGTCACGTCAGGCATTCATTGCCAAACCACACCTAGGCAGATTTGTACAGCAAAAACGAGGCAGCCAGTCCTTTTTATGATCGGGAATAGGAACATTTTCTTTCTGTTCCTCCTTTTTACTGGTAACAAGGGTAAAATAGCTATTTTGAGTGATGCCTCAAGCAAGTGCAGAGGCCAATGGCCTATTTTATTGCATTATATTATCATTATTAAGTGATGCACTTACCTTGAATTTCATTTCAGCTGGCCCAAGCAAGAGCTGTGACTCCATGAGAGGTCATGGTCGTAAGTCCTTGGAAGAGAGACTGATCAAGGAAAGAAGTAGAAGAGCTACCAAGAAAGTGACTGCAGAAGAAGCAGCAAGGCTTTTATTCATACCTGATTGTGATTCAGGTCTCGATATCTCGTCCGACGACGACGACCCAAACTGGGCACCAGACAATCCAGATCAAGAATTTCAACCTCTTACGTTCTCTCAACTGTTATTGGATTGAAAATAGAATTGATGAAGAGGATATTGACCACACAGACGACATCCCTTTATCAATGCTTGGCAGGTTTGAGTTAGACAATGGCGATGGCACGGATCAATTCGATTTGCCTCTCCCGGGATTGAATGACACAGCAGCGTCAAACAGTTCTTCAAGCACATCATCAGCACCAGTGGCAACTTCTTCTGCAATGCAGTCAGCAACAGTTATTGCACCTGCTGAACCCTTTGTCCTTACAATAGCTAAGAAAAATGCTCCTTCCCAAGCAGTGGCCGGTCTAGTAACTCCAACTGATGCTCCTCAGGTCACGGCAAACCCAGTAGCAAAAAAGAAGGTAGCAAAGGAGGCAAAGCCATACAAGTGGATAAAAACGGAGCCTGAACCTCGAGATATTACCTGGAAGGGTTCTATGCCCCACTATGACTAGGTACAAACGCCCCTTGATCTCTTCCGAATGTTTATCACAGAACACATTCTTTCAAACATTGTGGACCGAACGAACCTGAATGCCATGAGAAAGAAGAATCTTGTTCTGAAACTTTCTCTTGAAGAGCTGTACAGATTTCTTGGAGTTCAAATGCTTATGAGCATTCTCAAACTTCCGGCTATGAGAATGTACTGGGAGAATGGAATACGATATTCCCCGGTGGCTGATACCATGAGCAGATGTAGGTTCATCAGCTTGAGATCTTTCTTCCACATTTGCGATGACACCTTAATGATACCAAAAGGGGAGGCTGGTCATGATAAAACTGTTCAAGATCAGAAGACTATACAACGCATTCAGGGAGAATCTGAAAAAAACAGACCCTGAAGAGATCCAAAGTATTGACGAACAGATGATCCCGTTCAAAGAAAGAATTGGATTTCGACAGTACTTGAAGGACAAGCCCCCACTCGTGGGGTGTAAAGGTTTCCACGAGAGACGGCATCATCGGAATAGTGTGTGACATAGAGATATATACAGGAAAAGGATCTGTTGAAATTTCTGAACTTGGCCAAGGTACTGACGTTGTCCTTCGGCTTGTAGAAAATCTGCCAATGTTCATGAACTTCAAGCTGTTCTTTGATAACTTCTATACTGGCATCGATCTCATTCACAAGCTTCGGGTTGAATATGGCATCGAGTCATGTGGTACGATACGCAGCAACAGAATGGGGGGCGCTGTTCTAGATACCGACGCCAACATGAAGAAGAATGGACGAGGGTCAGTGGACTTCCGTTTTGAAAGACATTCAGAAGTATCGGTAGTAAAATGGTATGACAACAAACCAGTCCATTTGGCTTCGTCATACTCTGCAGTCACCCCAATTGATAAGTGTCAGAGATGGGATGGCACAACATGGAAATACGTCGAAGTTGATCGCCCCCGAATCGTCCGTGAATACAACAAATCAACGGGGGGCGTAGATCTTGCTGACATGTTCCTGGAGCTTTACAGGACTGACATTCGCTCGAAGAAATGGTATATGAGGATTGTGTACTACTTCTTTGACATGGCTGTGAACAACAACTGGCTGATACACCGCCGACAGTGTAAGCAGACCAATGTTCAGCATATGTCTCTACTGTACTTCAAAATGAACATTGCTCGTGGGTTGGTTCTTACTGGCGTATCTCAAAGTCCTCGAGTTGGAAGACCATCCTTATTAGTGACGAAGCGCAATACGTCTACCTCGCGAGACGGGATGCCTTCGGAATCAATGAGGTTTGACCAGACCGCGCATTTTCCGGATACGACTGAAAAGGGAAGGTGTCGCTATGAGAAGTGCGTTAGGGGTGGAACCAGTCGAATCATGTGTTCGAAGTGCAAAGTTCGACTGTGTTTGAACTCAGATCACAACTGTTTCACAAATTTTCACCTAAAATAGTATCTGTATATACCTGACGTGACCATATGGTAACCATTCACAGTTTGGATTTGGAATGAAATAAATTTTTTTTAAAAATAAATATGTTCTAGTTGAACCTCCAGGATCACTCTCTGCTATTTTCAAAATTTTTACGCAACTCCTTCTTGGTTCAGGTCTGAAAGGGTTAATGAAGTTCTTTACTTTTCTTTGAAAAACTTATTTTGTGGAAAAAGTTTTTTTAATTAATATCTGTTCGTTTTATATTGACATAATCTTTTCAAGGAAAAAGAAAATAACACTTTAAATCTTTTCGTTTTTTAAAAGTTTCAGCACTTTTTAAAAACTTACACCATTTTAAAAATCTGGACACAAATAGTACTGTTTAACTTAGTCTCATACCTCCTCTATTTGATCGGAAATGTAAAACTTGATACCATTCGCAAAAAAATATGTTTACTCTCTTTGATAGCTTGGATACACTTACACAATTTTGATTTGGTTAAATTTTAAGAGCAGAAGTAGCCTCGAAAGTTTGAACATAATACCCTCAGTCGTTCTTGGGATACTGATGCAGATGCCTTATTGGGAATTAGCATTATCACAGTGATATTTGATTTAATCTTAAGGCAACATTTAGTTTTTTAAACATCATGGGCAAATGGTGAGGGTGGGAGTGGAAGGGGTATTAGTTGCCCCCAATCACTTTCAACTATTAAAAGGGCATCAGCCCTTTCTATTTTCAATAGAATGAGCCCCTTTCGAAGTTCCCAGGACAACTCCTTCGATACGAAGTGCCCTGGTCTAAACAACAACAACAACAAAAAATATTACTAATCACGTTTGACTATTAAAAAGGGCACTAGCCTTTGAATTTCCAATCGAATTAGCCTTTTTTGAAGTTTCTACGACAACGCCTTCTATAAAAACCTCATATGCGCCCAGGGCATAAATTAAAACCCTTGCCCTGAGATTTGTGAGGGAGTGTCCTTACTAAAAAAATATTTTCTGTCTGGAAATCAACTAGCCTACGCTAAAGAAAATGGCTAGTGTCCTCTGGGGGAGTGTCCTCTGGGGGAGTGTCCTCCTAAAAAACATATTTTCTATCTGGAAATCAACTAGCCTACACTGAACAAAATGGCTATCTCAAATTTCTGATTGGATGTACTTGGGGGAATGATGGGTGTGGTTGCCCTTCAATCACTTTCAACTATTAAAAAAGGCACTAGCCCTGTGAATTCCCAATCGAATTAGCCTGTTTTGAAGTTTGTACTACAACGCCTTCTATAAAAACCTTATATGCCCCCAGGGCCCCTTTTGACTTTTAAAAAGGGCACTAGCCCTTTGAATTTTCAATCGAATGAGCCTGTTTTGAAGTTTCTACGAGAACGCCTTCTATAAAAACCTTATATGCCCCCAGGGCATAACTTAAATCCTTTGCCCTGAGGGTTGCGGGGGAGTATCCTCCTCAAAAACATATTTTCTATCTGGAAATCAACTACGCTGAACAAACTGGCTATCTCACAATTTTGATTGGATGTCTTTGGGAGAATGATGGGTGTGGGAGGAGGCTAGTTGCCCTCCAATCACTTTCGACTATTAAAAAGGGCAAACTCCCTTTGAATTTCCAATCGAATGAGCCTGTTTTGAAGTTTCTACGACAACGCCTTCTATAAAAACCTTATATGCCCCCAGGGCATAACTTAAAACCTTTGCCCTGAGGGTTGCGGGGGAGTGTCCTCCTCAAAAACATATTTTCTATT
The DNA here is from genome assembly GCA_027921565.1 of Artemia sinica. Lineage (NCBI taxonomy): Eukaryota > Metazoa > Arthropoda > Branchiopoda > Anostraca > Artemiidae > Artemia > Artemia sinica. The sequence goes on along the minus strand of CM051256.1, from coordinate 24,797,953 downwards.
TGGAAATCAACTACGTTGGACAAAATGACTATCTTAAAATTTTGATTGGATGTGTTTGGGGAATAATGGGCGTGGGGATGCTAGTTGCCCTCCAATCCCTTTCGACTTTAAAAAGGGCACTAGCCCTTTGAATTTTCAATTGAATGAGCCTGTTTTGAAGTTTCTACGACAACGCCTTCTATAAAAAAAAAACTTTATATGCCCCCAGGGAGTATCTTAAAATCTTTGCCCTGAGGGTTTGCGGGGGAGTGTCCTCCTCAAAAACATATTTTCTATGTGGAAATCAATTACGCTGAAGAAAATATCTATCTCACAATTTTGATTGGATGTGTTTGGGGAATGATGGGCGTGAAGGGGGGGGGGGGGGGGCTAGTTGCCCTCCAATCACTTTCGACTATTAAAAAGGGCAAATGTCTTTTGAATCTCCAATCAAATGAGCCTGTTTTGAAGTTTCTACGACAACGCCTTCTACAAAAACCTTATATGCCCCCAGGGCATAACTTAAAACCCTTGCCCCGAGGTTTTTGGGGAGTGTCCTCCTCAAAAAGATATTTTCTATATGGAAATCAGCTACGCTAACAAAATGCCTATCTAAAAATTTTGATTGGATGTGTTTGGGGGAATGATGGGCTTGGGGGCGGGCTAGTTGCCTTCCAATCACTTTCGAATATTAAAAAGGGCACTAGCCCTTTGAATTTCCAATCGAATGAGCCTGTTTTGAAGTTTCTACGAAAACGCCTTCTATAAAAGCCTTATATTCCCTCAGGGCATAATTTAAAACCCTTGCCCTGAGGCTTGTGGGGGAGTTTCCTCCTCAAAAACCTATTTTCTATCTGGGAATCAACTACGTTGAACAAAATGGCTATCTTACAATTTTGGTTGGATGTGTTTGGGTGAAACATAGGCGTGGGGGGCTAGTTGCCCTCCAATCCCTTTCGACTATTAAAAAGGGCACTAGCCATTTGAATTTCCAATCGAATGAGCCTTTTTTGAAGTTTCTACGACAACGCCTTCTATAAAAACCTTATACGCCCCCAGGACATAACTTAAAACCCTTGCCCTGAGGGTTTTGGGGGAGTGTCCTCTTCAAAAACACATTTTCTATCTTGAAATCAACTACGCTGAATAAAATGGCTATCTCAAAATTTTGATTGGATGTGTTTGGGGGAATGATGGGCGTGGGGAGGGGCTAGTTGCCCTCCAATCCCTTTCGACTTTTAAAAAGGGCAAACGCCTTTTGAATTTCCAATCAAATGAGCCTGTTTTGAAGTTTTTACAACAACGCCTTCTACAAAAACCTTATATCCCCCAGGGCATAACTTAAAACCCTTGCCCTGAGGGTTGTGTGGGGAGTGTCCTCCTCAAAAACCTATTTTCTATCTGGAAATCAACTACGTTGAACAAAATGGCTCTCTCACAATTTTGATTGGATGTGTTTGGGTGAAAGATGGGCGTGGGGGGGGTAGTTGCCCTCCAATCCCTTTCGGCTATTAAAAAGGGCACTAGCCATTTGAATTTCCAATCGAATGAGCCTTTTTTGAAGTTTCTACAACAACGCCTTCAATAAAAACCTTATACGCCCCCAGGGCATAACCTAAAACCCTTGCCCTGAGGGTTGTTGGGGAGTGTCCTCCTCAAAAACATGTTTTCTATCTGGAAATCAACTACGCTGAAAAGAATGGCTATCTCACAATTTTGATTGGATGTGTTTGGGGGAATGATGGGCCTGTGGGGGGGCTAGTTGCCATCCAATCACTTTCGACTATTAAAAAGGGCACTAGCCCTTTGAATTTCAAATCGAATGAGCCTGTTTTGAAGTTTCTACGACAACGCCTTCTATAAAAACCTTATATCCCCCAGGGCATAACTTAAAACCCTTGCCCTGAGGGTTGTGTGGGGAGTGTTCTCCTCAAAAACACATTTTCTATCTGGAAATCAACTACGCTGAACACAATGGCTATCTAAAAATTTTGTTTGGATGTGTTTGGGGGAATGATTGCCGTGAGGGGGGAGGGCTAGTTGCCCTCGAGTCACTTTCGACTATTAAAAAGGGTACTAGAACTTTCGACTTCTAATCGAATGAGCCCCTTTTGAAGTCTCTACGACGACCCCTACTATGTGAAGTGCCCTGCTTTAAAGAAAAAAAAATGGATAAATGGATAAAGAAAAAATGGATAAAATGGATAAAGCTCTTCTATCAGCTGAATCGAACACTTGCTCAAAATCTCTAAAACTGAGGACTAAAGGTCTTTAATGACTTAGGCTCTTTTAAATTATTAACCTAAGAGTCAAAATTTTGTCGACAAATCCTCCATCCTTTTTAAAACCCACTCTTTTTCTCTTAAACTTTGTCTACAGCATTTCCAAGCCTAAAAAGTATCCTCATACTAAGTAGCATGCTACCTTCTGAAACCAGGCTAATGCCTATATATTTACCACACTCGCACTTATCACCCGTTTTAGACAGGGGTCGAATTAGGGTTTTCCTAAAATTACTAGGTACTTTCCCTTTTTCAAAAGTCCTAATCATAATCCTCAGTAACTTATTTCTTACCTTATAGCGACCATATTTAAAAAACTCATTTACAACGGTATCAGCATCTGTGGCCTTGTTATTTAATAATCGTTTTAGGACTGTCACCAATTCTCCCTTGTAAAATAAATGCTCCTTCACATCCAAGGTGTTACAAACATTTTCATTTTCCTCTATACCTTTTCCTGTAATTCCATTCCGGTTTAGCACGTTCTCAAAATGTTCTGTCCATCTCTCTTTAACACTTTACTTACTACTAACTCTGGCCCCGTTCCTATATTTAATTAAATAAAAAAAAAACAAGTTTTTTAAACTGAAAGTAAGGAGCGACATTAAAACTTAAAACGAACAGAATTTATTCCGTATATGAAAGGGGCTGTCCCCTCCTCAACGCCTCGCTCTTTACGCTAAAATTTTTTATTGTTTAAAAAAAATAAGAGTTGTGAGAAAGTCAAACGTTAGCGAAAGAGCGAGGCGTTGAGGAGGGGACAGCCCCTTTCATATACGGAATAATTTCTGTTCGTTTTAAGTTTTAATGTCGCTCCTTACTTTCAATTTAAAAAACTTGTATTTTTTATATAATGTCTGATCGTTTTTTAGTTATTGCAGCTTTTATTTTGGCTCACCGTCATTGAATAAGTAAACAAAATTTGCATAAAAATTTTACTTTTCTTTTGCTAAATGGCTGTTTCTAAATTTGGTTCTGACGTAATTTACAAATTAACTTACGCAACGAACTTTTATATTCGTATATTTTTATTAGGTATATTATGGGGTTCGTCCCCTAGTCAATACCTCGCTCTTTACGTTAAGTTCAAATCGTGTTCCAATTCCTTAAAAATGACCCCTTAATCACAAAGGCCGTTAATTAGAATAAATAGCTCTTATGAAAGTATTAAAAAATGTTTGGCTTAAAGAGCGGGTTTATTGACTAGGGGGTGAACCCAATCATATAGCTAATATTTTCTGTTCATTTTAAGTTTTGATGTTGCTCCTTACTTTCAGTTGAAAAACTTGTTTTTTTTATATTTAATTTCTGATTTTTTTTTAAATAATGCTGGGGAGTCCGGCGCCCCCTTCATAGCAATGTCCCTTCCCCCATGAAAGCTTCCTTCATGGAAAGATCCTCCAATATAACCCCCGACCCACCCCCACCCCCCACTACCAGAAAAAATTCCCCCTGAAATCGTCTGTATACTTCCCAATAACTAATGCTATATGTTAACATTGGGTAAAGTTCATAACTTTCAGCCCTCCCCCTGGGGGCTTCGGGGGATTAAGTCATCCTAAAAGACAGTAGAATGGCCTCAATTGATCCCACGCGACACCCCTGCTGCCACCTACAATTTAGTTTAATGCTGACGGGACATAATTTATTCAAGGATTATCGATCGAGTCTAATGGGGGGGTCAAGGTCAATCGATCTGTTGTTGTTTGGCCACGTGCTAATGACATGAGGGGTGATTTACATAATGCTGACGGGACATAATTTATTCAAGGATTATCGATCGAGTCTAATGGGGGTCAAGGTCAATCGATCTGTTGTTGTTTGGCCACGTGTAATGACATGAGGGGTGATTTACATAATCGGCGGGGAAATTGTTGATTCACGAAGAGGGAATTAAGAAACATTAAGGCTTCTTTAATCTTAGGTCTGAGGGATAAACATTCTTTAGGACAGAGAGAAAAATTAATATTCTATTTTTAAATAGGGCTTCATTGATCTTTAGTGTCAGGAATCATAAATGACATCACTTGTTATCTTGGAATTATGCGGGAGTCTAAAGAGATAGAAATTCTATTTTTAAATACGGCTTCACGGAGCTTTAAGTCGGAGAGGTAAATTGATATTCTAACGAAACCATAATAGTTTAGCTAGGAACATTTATGAGATGAAGAGATTAACGTAGGAAAGGGTTTCCTAGAAATTTGAAATGTGAAAGCACAGAGATGCCAAAAAACAAAAGGAACACACAGAAATTACTTTTAGGGGATTATTTGGGCGAAACGGTTTTAGACAGGTTATGGAATTATTTCGGCGAAACCGTTAGAGACGTTTTAAAAGATGATTTTAGAAAGGGTTTTAGAAGAGGTTTTGAGTGTGGTCGTTATAGTAAACAAGTTCTATTTGAACAGTGTCGTGAGGTCCTCTACCCAACCCCAAAGGGCCCCGATCGCCCTAGACCCGATCCAAAGGGTTCCAATCCCCATACCCCAATCCAGAAGGAACCCCCCGGTCCCCAAAGGTTCCCAGGGCTCCCACCGGCCCCCCAGACCCTCAAAGGCCCACCCCGGGCCCCCCAAAGGCACATCGAGCTCCCAAAAGACCACCGGGGTCCCAAAGGCCTTCACCCGGTCTCCAAATGTCCCCCAGGCTCTCAACCGGCCCCCAGGACCCCCAAAGGCCCTCCACCGGCACCCAAAGGTCCCCCAGGCTCCCAAAGGGCCCCCCACCCTCCCTTTCCTCCCCACTCCTCACCGTCACCTCCCCCTCCCCCCCAACCTCCCCAACCCCCCTCCCCCTCCCCTCCCCTCCCCTCCTCCTCCCCTCCCCCTCCCCTCCCCCTCCCCTCCCCATTTTTTTAATATTTTTTGTGCATTGAGACACAGAAGGGACACCCTCCCCAAGGGTCCCCCAAACACCCTCCCCGGGCCCCCCCAAAGAGTCCCCTCTCCATTTTTTTTAATACCTTTTTATGGCTTTATTATATCTTTTCTGAACAAGTTCCATTCATAATGTCATTCCTAAACCCATTTTCCAACCTCAAAGAGTCCCCTCCCCAATTTGTAAATACTTTCTTGAATTTTTTAACATGGTATTTTTTAACTTTTTACGTTCCGACCTTTCTCAAAGAGTCAAATTTAAAGTTCTATTCCAAATATTTTCCCGGAACAAGAAAAGTCCCAAGACATAAAAAATTTAAAGTTCACTTCTAAATTTTTCCGTAGAAGATAGGAAAAGTTATACTATGATTGTGATTATTTTCTATGAAGATAAAAAATTTCACTTTAATTCTAAATTTTCATAAATTCAGTTCTGACCATTCTCAAAGAGATGAAAAAATTTAAAGTTCTGTTCCAAATATTTCCCCGGAAGAAGAAAAGTTCGACTTCGATTCTGAATTTTCTCAATGAAAATGAAATAAGTTATTGATCAATTCTATTTTCCCAAAATAATATAAAATTTTCCACTTCAATTCAGATTTTTCTCAAAGAGATGAAAAAATTTAAAATATTGTTCCAAATTTTTCTTAGAAGATAGAAAAGATCAAGTTCTAATCTGAATTTTACCAAAGAACACAATTCAATTCTAATTTCTCCAGAGAAAATAAAAAGCTTCCACTTCAGTTTTAAGTTTACCAAGACATAAAAAATTTAAAGTTCAGTTCTAAATTTTTCCTTAGAAGATAGGAATAGTTATACTTTGATTGTGATTATTTTCTATGAAGATAAAAAGTTTCACTTTAATTCTAAATTTTCTTAAATTCAGTTCCGACCTTTCTCAAAGAGATGAAAAAATTTAAAGTTCTGTTCAATATATTTTCTCGGAAGAAGAAAAGTTCAACTTCGATTCTGAATTTTCTCATTGAAAATGAAATAAGTTATTGATCAATTCTATTTCTCCAAAATAATATAAAAATTTTCCACTTCAGTTCAGATTTTTCTCAAAGAGATGAAAAATTTAAAATACTATTCCAAATTTTTCATAGAAGATAGAAAAGTTCAAGTTCTCTTCTGAATTTTACCAACAAACACAATTCAATTCTAATTTCTCCAGAGAAAATAAAAAGCTTCCACTTCAGTTTTAAGTTCACCAAGACATAAAAAATTTAAAGTTCTGTTCTAAATTTTTCTGTAGAAGATAGGAAAAGTTATACTATGATAGTGATTATTTTCCATGAAGATAAAAAGTTTCACTTTAATTCTAAATTTTCTTAAATTCAGTTCCGACTTTTCACATAGAGATGAAAAAAATTTAAAGTTCTGTTCCAAATTTTTCATAGAATATTGGAAAAGTTATACTTTGATCGTGAATATTCAAGTTCTCTTCTGAATTTTATCAAAGAACACAATTCAATTCTAATTTCTCCAGAGAAAATAAAAAGCTGCCACTTCAGTTTTAAGTTCGCCATGACATAAAAAATTTAAAGTTCAGTTCTAAATTTCTACATAGAAGATAGGAAAAGTTATACTATGATTGTGATTATTTTCTATGAAGATTAAAAGTTTCACTTCAATTTTAAATTTTCTCAAAGAAGTGAAGAAAAGTTCAACTTCGATTCTGAATTTTCTCAATGAAAATGAAATAAGTTATTGATCATTTCTATTTTCCCAAAATAATATAAAAATTTTCCACTTCAGTTAGGTTAGGTTAAGTTAGGTTAGGCTAGGTTAGCCTACGTACGCGCGCGTACGTAGGCTAACCTAGCCTAACCTAACTTAATCTAACCTAACCTAGCCTAACTTAACCTAACCTAACTTAATCCAACCTAACCTAACCTATATGCGCGCGTACGTAGGCTAACCTAACCAATCTAACTTAACCTAACCTAACAATATTTTTCTGATTTTGTGTGTTTTCGCAAGAAAATAGATTGTCTTTAGCAAACTTAGCCATAGCTAGTTGAAACAGTGTGCATAAATATCTTCATTTTTATCCTAATTGCGTAGGTACTAAAGGAACATTGAACATTTTTTCTGATTTTGTGTGTTTTCGCAAGAAAATAGCTTGTCTTTAGCAAACTTAGCCATAGCTAGTTGAAACTCTGCATAAATATCTTCATTTTTAGCCTAATTGCGTAGGTACTAAAGGAACACATTGAACATTTTTTCTGATTTTGTTTGTGTTTTCGCAAGAAAATAGCTTGTCTTTAGCAAACTTAGCCATAGTTAGTTGAAACTCTGCATAAATATCTTCATTTAAGCCTAAATGCGTAGGTACTAAAGGAACATTGAACATTTTTTTCTGATTTGTGTGTGTTTTCGCAAGAAAATAGCTTGTCTTTAGCAAACTTAGCCATAGATAGTTGAAACTCTGCATAAATATCTTCATTTCAGCCTAATTGCGTAGGTACTAAAGGAACATTGAACATTTTTTCTGATTTTGTTGTGTTTTTCGCAAGAAAATAGCTTGTCTTTAGCAAACTTAGCCATAGCTAGTTGAAACTGTGCATAAATATCTTCATTTTTAGCCTAATTGTGTATGTACTAAAGGAACACTGAACATTTTTTCTGATTTTGTGTGTTTTCGCAAGAAAATAGCTTGTCTTTAGCAAACTTAGCCATAGCTAGTTGAAACTCTGCATAAATATCTTCATTTTTAGTCTAATTGCGTAGGTACTAAAGGAACATTGAACATTTTTTCTGATTTTGTTTGTGTTTTTCGCAAGAAAATAGCTTGTCTTTAGCAAACTTAGCCATAGCTAGTTGAAACTCTGCATAAATATCTTCATTTAAGCCTAATTGCGTAGGTACTAAAGGAACATTGAACATTTTTTCTGATTTTGTGTGTTTTCGCAAGAAAATAGCTTGTCTTTAGCAAACTTAGCCATAGATAGTTGAAACTCTGCATAAATATCTTCATTTCAGCCTAATTGCGTAGGTACTAAAGGAACATTGAACATTTTTTCTGATTTTGTGTGTTTTCGCAAGAAAATAGCTTGTCTTTAGCAAACTTAGCCATAGCTAGTTGAAACTGTGCATAAATATCTTCATTTTTAGCCTAATTGTGTATGTACTAAAGGAACACTGAACATTTTTTCTGATTTTGTGTGTTTTCGCAAGAAAATAGCTTGTCTTTAGCAAACTTACCCATAGCTAGTTGAAACTCTGCATAAATATCTTCATTTTTAGTCTAATTGCGTAGGTACTAAAGGAACATTGAACATTTTTTCTGATTTTGTTTGTGTTTTCGCAAGAAAATATCTTGTCTTTAGCAAACTTAGCCATAGCTAGTTGAAACTCTGCATAAATATCTTCATTTAAGCCTAATTGCGTAGGTACTAAAGGAACATTGAACATTTTTTTCTGATTTTGTGTGTTTTCGCAAGAAAATAGCTTGTCTTTAGCAAACTTAGCCATAGATAGTTGAAACTCTGCATAAATATCTTCATTTAAGCCTAATTGCGTAGGTACTAGAGGAACATTGAACATTTTACTTCTGATTTTGTGTGTTTTTGCAAGAAAATAGCTTGTCTTTAGCAAACTTAGCCATAGCTAGTTGAAACTCTGCATAAATATCTTCATTTAAGCCTAATTGCATAGGTACTAAAGGAACATTGAACATTTTTTCTGATTTTGTGTGTTTTTCGCACGAAAATAGCTTGTCTTTAGCAAACTTAGTCATAGCTAGTTGAAACTCTGCATAAATATCTTCATTTTTAGTCTAATTGCGTAGGTACTAAAGGAACATTGAACATTTTTTCTGAGTTTTGTGTGTGTTTTCGCAAGAAAATAGCTTATCTTTAGCAAACTTAGCCATAGCTAGTTGAAACTCTGCATAAATATCTTCATTTTTAGTCTCACAAGTATGGTATTAATTTTTCTATCTCCCACCGAAAAATTTAGAATTGAACTTTAAATTTCTTTATGTCTTTGTGAAATAAAGAACTGAAGTGGAAGATTTTTGTTTTCTCTGGAGAAATTAGAATTGAAGTGTGTTCTTTGGTAAAGTTCAGAAGAGAACTTGAACTTTCCTTGACTTCGTTGAGAAAATTTTAAATTGAACTAGAACTTTTTATCTTCCGTGAAAATATTCACAAGTATGGTATTACTTTTTTCTATCTTCCACCGAAAATTAGAATTGAACTTTAAATTTCTTTATGTCTTTGTGAAATAAAGAACTGAAGTGGAAGATTTTTTGTTTTCTCTGGAGAAATTAGAATTGAAGTGTGTTCTTTGGTAAAGTTCAGAAGAGAACTTGAACTTTTCTTCACTTCGTTGAAAAAATTTTAAATTGAACTAGAACTAGAACTTTTTATCTTCCGTGAAAATATTCACAAGTATGGTATTACTTTTTCTATCTTCCACCGAAAAATTTAGAAATGAACTTTAAATTTCTTTGTCTTTGTGAAATAAAGAACTGAAGTGGAAGATTTTTATTTTCTCTGGAGAAATTAGAATTGAATTGTGTTCTTTGGTAAAATTCCGAAGAGAACTTGAACTTTTTTATCTTCAGTGAAAAATTTGGAACAGTATTTTAAATTTTTCATCTCTTCGAGCCAGTTTGAACTTTTTTATCTTCAGTGAAAAATTTGGAACAGTATTTTAAATTTTTCATCTCTTCGAGTCAGATCTGAACTAAAGTGGAAAATTTTTATATTATTTGGAAAATAGAAATGATCAATGACTAATTTCTTTTTCATTGAGAAAATTCAGAAGAGAACTTGAACTTTCCTTCACTTCGTTGAGAAAATTTTAAATTGAACTAGAACTTTTTATCTTCCATGAAAATATTCACAAGTATGGTAATTACTTTTTCTATCTTCCACCGAAAAATTTAGAATTGAACTTTAAATTTCTTTATGTCTTTGTGAAATAAGGAACTGAAGTGGAATATTTTTATTTTCTCTGGTGAAATTAGAAATGAATTGTGTTCTTTGGTAAAATTCAGAAGAGAACTTGAATTCTTCTTCACTTCATTGAGAAAATTTTAAATTGAACTAGAACTTTTTATCTTCCGGGAAAATATTCACACGTATGGTATTACTTTTTCTATCTTCCACCGAAAATTTAGAATTGAACTTTAAATTTTTTATTGGGGAAATTAGAATTGAATTGTGTTCTTTGGTAAAATTCAGAATAGAACTCGAATATTCACGATCAAAGTATAACTTTTCCTATCTTCTATGAAAAATTTGGAACAGAACTTTAAATTTCTTCATCTCTTTGAGAAAAAAATCTGAACTGAAGTGGAAATTTCTATATTATTTTTGGGAAAAAAGATTTGATCATAACTTTTTCATTTTCATTGAGAAAATTCAGAATCGAAGTTGAACTTTTCTTCTTCCGGGAAAATATTTGGAACAGAACTTTAATTTTTTTCATCTCTTTGAGAAAGGTCGGAATTGAATTTAAGATAATTTAGAATTAAAGTGAAACTTTTTATCTTCATGGAAAATAATCACAATCATAGTATAAATTTTCCTATCTTCTATGGAAAAATTTAGAATTGAACTTTAAATTTTTATGTCTTGGTAAACTTAAAAGTGATATGGAAACTTTTTATTTTCTCTGGAGAAATTAGAAATGAATTATGTTCTTTGATAAAATTCAGAAGAGAACAAGAACTTTTCTATCTTCTATGAAAAATTTGGAACAGTATTTTAAATTTTTTCATCTGTTTGAGAAAAATCTGAACTGAAGTGGAAATTTTTATATTATTTGGGAAAATAGAAATGATCAATAACTTATTTCATTTTCATTGAGAAAAATTCAGAATCGAAGTTGAACTTTTCTTCACTTCTTTGAGAAAATTTAAAATTGAAGTGAAACTTTTAATCTTCATAGAAAATAATCACAATCATAGTATAACTTTTCCTATCTTCTATGTAGAAATTTAGAACTGAACTTTAAATTTTTTATGTCATGGCGAACTTAAAACTGAAGTGGCAGCTTTTTATTTTCTCTGGAGAAATTAGAATTGAATTGTGTTCTTTGATAAAATTCAGAGAGAACTTGAATATTCACGATCAAAGTATAACTTTTCCAATATTCTATGAAAAATTTGGAACAGAACTTTAATTTTTTTTCATCTCTATGTGAAAAGTCGGAACTGAATTTAAGAAAATTTAGAATTAAAGTGAAACTTTTTATCTTCATGGAAAATAATCACTATCATAGTATAACTTTTCCTATCTTCTACAGAAAAATTTAGAACAGAACTTTAAATTTTTTATGTCTTGGTGAACTTAAAACTGAAGTGGAAGCTTTTTATTTTCTCTGGAGAAATTAGAATTGAATTGTGTTTGTTGGTAAAATTCAGAAGAGAACTTGAACTTTTCTATCTTCTATGAAAAATTTGGAATAGTATTTTAAATTTTTCATCTCTTTGAGAAAAATCTGAACTGAAGTGGAAAATTTTTATATTATTTTGGAGAAAAAAATTGATCAATAACTTATTTCATTTTCAATGAGAAAATTCAGAATCGAAGTTGAACTTTTCTTCTTCCGAGAAAATATATTGAACAGAACTTTAAATTTTTTCATCTCTTTGAGAAAGGTCGGAACTGAATTTAAGAAAATTTAGAATTAAAGTGAAACTTTTTATCTTCATAGAAAATAATCACAATCAAAGTATAACTATTCCTATCTTCTAAGGAAAATTTAGAACTGAACTTTAAATTTTTTATGTCTTGGTAAACTTAAAACTGAAGTGGAAGCTTTTTATTTTTCTCTGGAGAAATTAGAATTGAATTGTGTTTCTTTGGTAAAATTCAGATTAGAACTTGATCTTTTCTATCTTCTAAGAAAAATTTGGAACAATATTTTAAATTTTTTCATCTCTTTGAGAAAAATCTGAATTGAAGTGGAAAAATTTTATATTATTTTGGGAAAATAGAATTGATCAATAACTTTTTTCATTTTCATTGAGAAAATTCAGAATCGAAGTCGAACTTTTCTTCTTCCGGGGAATATTTGGAACAGAACTTTAAATTTTTTCATCTCTTTGAGAATGGTCAGAACTGAATTTAAGAAAATTTAGAATTAAAGTGAAATTTTTTATCTTCATAGAAAATAATCACAATCATAGTATAACTTTTCCTATCTTCTACGGAAAAATTTAGAAGTGAACTTTAAATTTTTTATGTCTTGGGACTTTTCTTGTTCCGGGAAAATATTTGGAATAGAACTTTAAATTTGACTCTTTGAGAAAGGTCGGAACGTAAAAAGTTAAAAAATACCATGTTAAAAAATTCAAGAAAGTATTTACAAATTGGGGAGGGGACTCTTTGAGGTTGGAAAATGGGTTTAGGAATGACATTATGAATGGAACTTGTTCAGAAAAGATATAATAAAGCCATAAAAAAGTATTAAAAAAAATGGAGAGGGGACTCTTTGGGGGGGCCCGGGAGGGTGTTTGGGGGACCCTTGGGGAGGGTGTCCCTTCTGTGTCTCAATGCACAAAAAATATTAAAAAAATGGGGAGGGGAGGGGGAGGAGAGGGGGAGGGAGGGGAGGGAGGAGGGGGAGGGGAGGGGGAGGGGGTTGGGAGAGGGGGTTGGGGGGAGGGGGAGGTGACGGTGAGGAGTGGGGAGGAGAGGGAGGGTGGGGGACCCTTTGGGAGCCTGGGGGACCTTTGGGTGCCAGTGGAGGGCCTTTGGGGGTCCTGGGGGCCGGTTGAGAGCCTGGGGGACACTTGGAGACCGGGTGAAGGCCTTTGGGACCCCGGTGGTCTTTAGGGAGCTCGATGTGCCTTTGGGGGCCCGGGGTGGGCCTTTGAGGGTCTGGGGGGCCGGTGGGAGCCCTGGGAACCTTTGGGGACCGGGGGGTTCCTTCTGGATTGGGGTATGGGGATTGGAACCCTTTGGATCGGGGTAGGGCGATCGGGGCCCTTTGGGGTTGGGTAGAGGACCTCACGACACTGTTCAAATAGAACTTGTTTACTATAACGACCACACTCAAAACCTCTTCTAAAACCCTTTCTAAAATCATCTTTTATAACGTCTCTAACGGTTTCGCCGAAATAATTCCATAACCTGTCTAAAACCGTTTCGCCCAAATAATCCCCTAAAAGTAATTTCTGTGTGTTCCTTTTGTTTTTTGGCATCTCTGTGCTTTCACATTTCAAATTTCTAGGAAACCCTTTCCTACGTTAATCTCTTCATCTCATAAATTTTCCTAGCTAAACTATTATGGTTTCGTTAGAATATCAATTTACCTCTCCGACTTAAAGCTCCGTGAAGCCGTATTTAAAAATAGAATTTCTATCTGTTTAGACTCCCGCATAATTCCAAGATAACAAGTGATGTCATTTATGATTCCTGACACTAAAGATCAATGAAGCCCTATTTAAAAATAGAATATTAATTTTTCTCTCTGTCCTAAAGAACGTTTATCCCTCAGACCTAAGATTAAAGAAGCCATAATGTTTCATAATTCCCCCTTCGTGAATCAATAATTTCCCCGCCGATTATGTAAATCACCCCTCATGTCATTACACGTGGCCAAACAACAACAGATCGATTGACCTTGACCCCCATTAGACTCGATCGATAATCCTTGAATAAATTATGTCCCGTCAGCATTATGTAAATCACCCCTCATGTCATTACACGTGGCCAAACAACAACAGATCGATTGACCTTGACCCCCATTAGACTCGATCGATAATCCTTGAATAAATTATGTCCCGTCAGCATTAAACTAAATTGTAGGTGGCAGCAGGGGTGTCGCGTGGGATCAATTGAGGCCATTCTACTAAAGACATAGTTATCACATTTTCGACCATACTAAACAAATGGCTATCTCAAAATTTTGATCGGGTGACTTTGGGAAAAAATGAGGGTGGGAGGGGGCCTAGTTGCTCTCAATTTTTTTTGGTCACTTAAAAAGGGCACTAGAACTTTTAATTTCCGTTCCAATGAGCCCTCCTACGATATTCTAGGACCTCTGTGTCAATACGATTACCGCTTTTGAAAAGAAAAAAAAACAACAAATAAACACGCATCCGTGATCTTTCTTCTGGCAAAAAATGGAAAATTCCACATTTTTGTAGATAGGAGCTTGAAACCCCTACAGTAGGGTTCTCTAATACGCTGAATATGATAGTGTGATTTTCATTAAGGTTCTATAACTTTTAGGGGGTTTTTCCCCCTTTTTTCGAAAATCAGCCAAATTTTTTCAGGCGCGTAACTTTTGATGGATAAGATTAAACTTGATGAAACTTATATATTTAAAATCAAAATTTAAATTTGATTCTTTTGATGTATCAATTGGTAACAAAATTCCATTTTTTAGAGTTTCGGTTACCATTGAGCCGGGTCGCTCCTTACTTACAGTTCGTTACCACGAAATGCTTGATAGGGACAAGTCCAGATTGACTTTTTCTCCTCAATTTATTAAAATAACAGTGCAATATTTTACTATTATGCCGTCTAGCTGGATCTTCCAGGTCATCGGCAATTTTATCTATTGCCTCCACTTCACACCACCTTAGTTCATTCTTTATGTTTTCTCCACTTTCTTTACATTCCTCTTATTTTCAAATGATCTATCAGTCAGATAACTCTTTTACAAGCCCCTTCTCTTCTCTATTAAACATAAATTATTTTTACTAATATTTACAGGTGTGTTCCTAACTTTCTTCCCTAAGACACCATAAGCAGCTTTACAAATTATTTTCCTAAAATTATTCCATCCATCTTCTACATTGTCAAATTTTAAACTCTTCAGTTTAGTATTCAGCTATTTCTGGGAAGTATCTTTCAAATCCTCATCTTGGAGTCTACCAGCATCATAGCTTCCCAAAAGTAGTCACTATTCCGAAATTTTAGCTTTAAATTAACCCTAGACAATACTAGATGGTGATCACAGTTTATAGAATTAGCAGTATGATCATTCTCTATCTCTCCCATTATAAAAACCCGGACAGGGGTGCGAGTGCTCCGGAGAACGTTTTTGCAGATAGAAACATAGGCGTTATCAGATCTTTTCGCGGGTAGACAAGTCAGATTTCTCTTGGACGCGAAACTTGGCTTCAACGTTGGAACACTAATTTTGAAGAAACTAATTTTAAATTAATTTATTCCAATACATACATGAAAATCGGTAGTTAGTAGTGTAATGTTATTATTAGATGTTTTTAGGAATTAAAAATAGGTTTCGAAGTCTCAAGTTGGTTTCAAAGGCATTTTGAGAAAGTTTCTGCCAAAATACGTGTTCCAGGGTAATTGGACCGCTAATGGCAGATCAAATGAGAGGAGTTGTTTGTACGCGCCGATATAAATATATATATATATATATATATATATATATATATATATATATATATATATATATATATATATATATATATATATATATATATATATATATATATATATATATATATATATATATATATATATATTTATTTATATATATATATATATATATATATTAAATTAAAAAAACAAGTTTTTTAAACTGAAAGTAAGGAGCGACAATAAAACTTAAAACGAACAGAAATTATTCCGTATATGAAAGGGGCTGTCCCCTCCTCAACGCCTCGCTCTTTACGCTAAGTTTTTTATTGTTTTAAAAAATAAAGTTGTGAGACAGAGTCAAACTTTAGCGTAAAGAGCGAGGCGTTGAGGAGGGGACAGCCCCTTTCATATACGGAATAATTTCTGTTCGTTTAAGTTTTATTGTCGCTCCTTACTTTCAGTTTAAAAAACTTGTTTTTTTTATTTAATTTTTGAACGTTTTTGAATAAATGCAGGTTTTGATCTTGGCTCACCGTACATGAATAATTAAAACAAAATTTTCATATTAATTTACTTTTATTTAGTTAAATGGCTTTCTCGAAACTTGTTTAATTATATTTACGAACGTTTTTATTAGTAATAAATATACGTAACTTACGAATTAACTTGCGTAACGAATTTCTATATTCATATGTTTTTAATTTGTTTATTAGGGGGTTCGCCCCCTAGTCAATACCTTGCTCTTTAAGCGAAAGTTCGAATTTTGTCCCAATTCTTTAAAAATGACCGCTTAATCACAAAGGCCGTTAATTAGAATAAATAGCTCTTATGAAAGTACTAAAAAATCTTTGGCTTAAAGAGCGAGGTATTGACTACGGGGTGAACCCAATCATATATGTAATATTTTCTGTTCGTTTGAAGTTTCGATGTTGCTGCTATTGCAGTTGAAATAGTTGTTTTTTTATATTAAATTTCTGATCTTGCTTTAAATAATGCTGGGAAGTCCGGCGTCCCCTTCATAGCAATGTCCCTTCCCCCATGAAAACTTCCTTCATGGAAAGATCCTCCCACATAACCCCCGAACCACCCCCCCCCCCCAACTACCAGGAAAAATCTCCCCTGAAAACATCTGTATACTTCCAAATAACCAATACTATATGTTAACATTGGGTAAAGTTCATAACTTTCAGCCCTCCCCCCGGGAATTTCGGGGGATTAAGTCATCCTAAAAGACATACTTATTATATTTTCGAACATGCTGAGCAAAATGGCTATCTCAAAATTTTGATCAGGTGACTTTGGGAAAAAAATCAGCGTGGGAGGGGGCCTAGTTGCCCTCCATTTTTTTGGTCACTTAAAAAGGGCACTAGAACTTTTAATTTCCATTCCAATGAGCCCTCCCACGATATTCTAGGACAACTGGGTCGATACGATCACCCCTGGGAAAAAAAAAAAAAAACAAACAAACAAACAAATAAACACGCACCCGTGATCTTTCTTCTGGCAAAAAATGCAAAATTCCACATTTTTGTAGATGGGAGCTTGAAACCTCTACAGTAGGGTTCTCTGATACGCTGAATATGATGGTGTGATTTTCATTAAGGTTCTATAACTTTTAGGGGGTCTTTCCTCCTTTTTTCAAAAATCAGCCAAATTTTCTCAGGCGCGTAACTTTTGACGGGTAGGATTAAACTTAATGAAACTTATATATTTGAAATCAGCATTAAAATCTGATTCTTTTGATGTATCTATTTGTATCAAAATACCGTTTTCTAGAGTTTCGGTTACCATTGAGCCGGGTCGCTCCTTACTTACAGTTCGTTACCACGAACTGTTTGATTATTCTGTATATGAAAGAGACTGTCCCCTCCGCAACGCCTCGCTCTTTACGCTAAATTTTTTTATTGTTTTAAAAAATAAAGTTGTGAGACAGAGTCAAACTTTAGCGTAAAGAGCGAGGCGTTGCGGAGGGGACAGTCTCTTTCATATACAGAATAATTTCTGTTCGTTTTAAGTTTTAATGTCGCTCCTTACTTTCAGTTTAAAAAACTTGTTTTTTTATTTAATTTTTGAACGTTTTTGAATAAATGCAGGTTTTGATCTTGGCTCACCGTACATGAATAATTAAAACAAAATTTTCATATTAATTTACTTTTATTTAGTTAAATGGCTTTCTCGAAACTTGTTTAATTTTATTTATGAACGTTTTTATTAGTAATAAATATACGAAACTTACGAATTAACTTACGTAACGAACTTCTATATTCATATATTTTTAATACATTTATTAGGGGGTTCGCCCACTAGTCAATACCTTGCTCTTTAAGCGAAACTTCAAATTTTGTTCCAATTCTTTAGAAATGACCGCTTAATCACAAAGGCCGTTAATTAGAATAAATAGCTCTTATGAAAGTACTAAAAAATCTTTGGCTTAAAGAGCGAGGCATTGACTACGGGGTGAACCCAATTATATATGTAATATTTTCTGTTCGTTTAAACTTTCGATGTTGCTGCTGTTGTAGTTGAAACACTTGTTTTTTTTATATTAAATTTATGATCTTTTTTTAAATAATGCTGGGAAGTCCGGCGTCCCCTTCATAGCAATGTCCCTTCCCCCATGAAAACTTCCTTCATGGAAAGACCCTCCCACATAACCCCTGACCCACCCCCCCCCCCACTACCAGGAAAAATCTCCCCTGAAAACGTCTGTATACTTCCAAATAACCAATACTATATGTTAACATTGGGTAAAGTTCATAACTTTCAGCCCTCCCCCCGGGATGTTCGGGGGATTAAGTAATCCTAAAAGAAATACTTATAATATTTTCGAACATGCTGAACAAAATGGCTATCTCAAAATTTTGATCAGGTGACTTTGGGAAAAAAATGAGCGTGGGAGGGGGCCTAGTTGCCCTCCATTTTTTTTGGTCACTTAAAAAGGGCACTAGAACTTTCAATTTCCATTCCAATGAGTCCTTCCACGATATTCTAGGACAACTGGTTCGATACGATCACCCCTGGGAAAAAAAAAAAAAAAAAAACAAACAAACAAATAAACACGCACCCGTGATCTTTCTTCTGGCAAAAAATGCAAAATTTCACATTATTGTAGATGGGAGCTTGAAACCTCTACAGTAGGGTTCTCTGATACGCGGAATATGATGGTGTGATTTTCATTAAGGTTCTATAACTTTTAGGGGGTCTTTCCCCCCTTTTTCGAAAATCAGCCAAATTTTCTCAGGCGCCTAACTTTTGATGGGTAGGATTAAACTTGATGAAACTTATATATTTAAAATCAGCATTAAAATGTGATTCTTTTGATGTATTTATTTGTATCAAAATACCGTTTTCTAGAGTTTCGGTTACCATTGAGCCGGGTCGCTCCTTACTTACAGTTCGTTACCACGAACTGTTTGATATATATATATATATATATATATATATATATATATATATATATATATATATATATATATATATATATATATATATATATATATATATATATATATATATATATATATATATATATATATATATATATATTATATATATATATATATATATATATATATATATATATATATATATATATATATATATATATATATATACTACGAAAAGTTTACGAAAAAGAAAGTTCTTTTTAAAGAATAGTAAAGGCCATATTAAACTTAAGATCAGTAGAAATAGGAGCCTACAATAATTCAAACTCGAAACGACCAGAAATTATTATTAAAGAATAAAAAAGGAAAGGAGAATAATTGGTATGGCGGTAACACTGCATATAAATTTATATGAATGTATATATAGTGGGCTGTAATAATGCAAAAGGTAAATATAACATTGGTTTAAGAATGGAAAGAAAGACAAGGAATAAATTTACGACGATAATCAAGTAAAAAATAAGTTTTATTTGAACAATGCCATAAAGCGATGACATTTGATTATGATGTTTGGTGCTTCGCATTGATATTTCAGTTTTAAAAGTTTTATTTTAAATAAATTTTAAAAAAAATTTACCCCTTTGTTCAAAAAAAGAGATAATCAAATATTTAAACTACTAAAACTAAAATAATTACTTGCTAGTTTATTTTCCTTGATAGGTACGTCTCTCGATTCTTAAATTTTACTTCGTAATATGCACGTGTGCGCAAAAAAAAATCTTATAAACTGTTCAAAGGGGAAGTCCTCGCAGCCAGTTTCCCAATTCAGGTCTTTGCACTCAAGCCATATTCGATTGATTATGTTTGTCGGATCAACCTATTTTGCGCCCCCCCCCCTAAAAAAATCCTGGATCCGCCCCTGAAACCATCACACCTACCCCACCAGTTATTAGAAGAAGAAAAAATTCCTTATTTTCACAAATTTCATCAACCCCCCGCCCCCTTTTTTACAAAATCGTACATAGGCCTTCAGTTGAGTCCACGTAAATAATAGATTAAGTCATAATTTGTATATAAATTAATTCATACCTGTGATATGGGACGCTTGCAAACCACTTGGCTGGCTCACCAAGTTTTTTTCTGCTTTCGCAATTACGAATAATGCACTTGGTAACCATTTCTCAGTGATTGACGATAACAGACTAATCCGCTAAGGCAGAAACAAGTGGGAGGAGCTTTTTGTTCGCACCGAGACCGAAGACCAGAAATTATCTGCGATAAGCTTACTGTCTATAAACTGTGATGGTGATCTTCACTTTTGACGCTAGTATCTTGCATTGATCCTGATACCTATTATATAAGTTTTTTCAACAGTCAAAGTTGATTTTAACAATTTTAAGGGACTTCGAAGAAGAGCTTAAAATCCCCCAAATAACGACGGACCAAAATGAAAAATGCACCGGTGGAGCACAACTATCAAAAACCAGAAACTGAAGACATCATGTCCCCCATTTTGAGCAAGAAGGAAAATCACTGTTTTGCAAAGGGTAGCATTGAGTGCCTCTACTTTTTTCATTTATTTTCTATGGATGGTCTTAAATATTTGGAAACAAATCAGTTGAATGGGGATCATAATAACCAGTGCCTTTTTAATAATAAAAAACAAGATCCTGAAGCAATAAAGTACTACTTCAGCCATTTTGTGCCACCAAACATAAAGGTTAACCCAAAGACGGACAAAATGCTAGGGAACAAAAATTCAAATCTATCTAATAGGTATCTAATGGTGTAAAATCTTACACTGTAGCTTTTGATTCTGACATTTAAAAAACAAGGAAAATCACTCTTTTGCATTAGTAGCTAAGATGTGTCTCCTTTTTTCCTTTTTCTCCAGGGCTGATAGGCTACCGCAAGATAGTAGAGAGATAATTGCGGCTCATTTGAAAGGTGCTACTTATATAAAATTCTTCTTGATAACTTCATCTTTGAAAAATATTGAGAGCCTTACAATACATTCTTTTATTTTTCATAGAGTACTTAAAGACTTTCCTACTAAAAAACAAAAACGTCCTATCATTTATGTTGGTTTTGTGTTTCAATGAAGAGCTAGCTTTAGAATCCTACAAACAAAGGGAAACATCATGCGTCAATTGATTTTTAGCTAATTTTGTATATAAATCTTGCACAATACACAAAACATTAATTTGTGCTCTTCTAAGATTTAACTTCCGCAAAAAAAAAAATAATTTTTTTAGTTTACAGTTAGTAAAAGTGAAGACAAGCAAAATTACAGTACACTTATAATTACAACCTAAAACAAACAGAAATAACTAAAAATAAAGTTTGGCTTTTCATCTCCTCAGACTGCTCAAAATTAAAGTGTCATTTATGTTTAATGAACAATAAATAATGCACTTCAAAAATTGGCAATTAGCTATTTGATAGCTTCATTTAGTTATAATATTTAATTTTGAATTTTTAAACAAAAATACAATGATAGTGTTTTTTTTTGAAAATTGTTATGTATTCTGATTTCATTTTTAGACGTTGTTTTTGACAATTCAATGCCTTTGCAAATATACTATTTTAACTTGAAAAGGAAAGAAGTCTGTTAATTTAATAACTTTATGACACAGCTCTTTAGGGACAAAGAAACTTTTATCTTTATAATGATCGATTAAATTGACAATAAGTTGGCATATATATATTACCTTGACAATAATTACATTGACAATAATTACAATGGCATTAAATTGACAATAATTACCATGTCAAAAAGCTGTTTCTTTTTTGAAGCAATGGAGTTTTGGGCTTTGTGTTCTAACCGAGTTAGTCTTTAGCTGAAAATATCTGCCAGGGGCAAAGAATACGTTCAGACTTTTGAATTTAGTCAAAATAAAATTAATTTCAAGCACTTTACCCTTCTTAGTCACAAATGCTCTGATGATTTTACCTTCGAACTCTATTTGACTTTTTTGTAAGTCCTGTCACGCAGTAAATTTTGTAGAGTATCATTTATGGGGTGGCCGGCGTTTACCCCCCCCCCGGCGATTACCCCCAGAAAATACCCCTCCCCCCGTGGAAAATACCCCCTCCCCAGAAAATGCCCCCCCTCAGAAAATAAGGCTTTCCAAATTTGGTAATTTTATTCGAGTTGTATTTTTTAATTTCCGTAAAGGGTAGGGGTTTTTGTACTTGTGTATTATGGGCAACTCACTCAGGTTTACGCTGTGTAAAACTCGAGAACAAAATCGGTTTCTTCGTTAGTTTTTTTCAGCTTAGCGCGAGACAAGACAAAGACAAGTGACAGAATATATTGGAAATATATAATTTGGGCTATATATTTGCACATAGGGGGGGGGGGGGTAAAGTATTTTGGACAGTTTGAAGTCAGAAAAAATTCTTTCTAGGTATATAGCTACTGAAAAATTGCAGAAGAATAGCGAGGTATCTGGAAATTTCGTTAACTAGAAAAAAAATCCCAGTATAAAGTAAAAGTAATTTTTCATTTAAGTGTTTTTCTCCAAGTGTTAAATGTTTTTTTTTTTTCAATGACCGTTTTTCCAAGTATTAGGTACTAATATTAGGTTAATGTAGTGTTTCATTTAAATGTTTTATGATGATCGCTGATCAAAGTTTATGTTATTTGTGCCTTTCATTTATGTTATTTTACTGTGTTCATGGTCGTATATTTGGCTTTAAAATACACTCATTTATCTATCTGTCTAATATGCAGAATAATTGTACCATAGACATTTTGCATGCAGACCCACTATACTTTACACCACCCCCTAACATGCAAATCTAAAGTAAACTAAAGAAAAAACGGTGTGTTCTCAAAATTTTACACAGCGTAAACTTGAGTGAGTGGCGCATAATACACAAGTACCAAAATTCCTTCCCCCTACGGAAATTAAAAAAAATAAAACTCAAATAAAACTCTCAGATTTGGAAAGCCTTATTTTCCACGGGGGTATTTAACAGGGAGGTTTTTTTTTTTGGGGGGGGGGGTATTTTCTGAGTGAGGTAAAGTCGAGGGAGCGGTAAACACCTAAAACCCATTTATGGATACTGGGAATCTCGCTTGTAGATCTTATAATTTTGAAAATGAAGATGTTCTCCGGGTATTAAAAAGGACTACATTCAAGTTCTTCAGAAGTTTTCCCAAAATAGAAACCTCCAAAGAACGTGTAAGCTAGTTATAATTTCTTAGTCAGTTAAACTATAGTTAACTAGCGTAGATTGTGTAAGTTACCCATACAATTTTGGTTAAGTCAGCTACAATCAACTACCATAGTTCAGGGTCAAAACACACTTCAAGTCCTCATTATATAAATGTGTAACGAAATAATTTTAGGCTGTACAGTACCTAACAATATGTGCTTCCCTTGCGCTACAAAGTAAAAGCCCGTGTTTTAAAATATTAGGATATGTGACAAACTAGATATAAAAGTGCTATTCCACTAATTCTCAATATCGTGACTTCGTAAATCTAGATTGTAAATGTGAAGCTCTTGCTTGAAACGTAACTTTGGGGCTCTTTCTTCTTGGGCCAAGTAACTGTTCTACATTTTTAATATTCTTTTTTATTTTTTAGTATTAATAAATAACTGATTGATTGACTGATGATGGAAGTAAGGAAAATTGCCTTTACTAGCCATAAAATCTGGTGTTTTTGCTCGTGTTCACTCAGGCTCTTCTAAAGTATTTTTCCATGAGCGTTGCCTGTTGAATATTTTTGTAGAGCTAAATAGAAAATAAATGAATATTGAAATGCATTTTTGGATTATAAGAAAATATTCTATTATGTTTATTTTGTCCAGGTTTTACCTGAAATTGATGATTATTTGGCGAATTTATCATTTATTTTAAAAGGGTTGCATAAGCAAATGTTGTATTTAGGGTAGTTTGTTTGTTTTTTTTTTTTTTTTTTTTTTTTTTTTTTTTTTTTTTTTTTTTTTTTTTTTTTTTTTTTTTTTTTTTTTTTTTTTTTTTTTTTTTTTTTTTGTATGATTAGTTAGAGTAACCTTATTACTTGTGGACTTTTGGCTTGGCTTTTGGAGATGTTTTGGATTTTTCTATTGTTTGTCGTTTTGGCTGTATTTGATTTCGTATTTTATATTGAATAATATTGGTAAGGATTATATTCAAAGGGGTCTGCCGAATATTAGTAAGTGTAATGGTCGTTGTTTTCTTTGTCAAGATCACTTCATCCCTCGAAATTACGTTAAAAGCACTTTATATAATAAAAAGTTTCAATGTTTATTAACTGGACAGGTAAATTGTAAAACAAATAATATTATCTATTTACTAGAATGTAAAAATTGTCAATTACAATATGTGGGGGAAACAATTAACAATATATATAAGAGATTTTCGGGACATAAAACTACAATTACCAAGGAAAAAACTAATAATTATCTAGTTCAACATTGTAATAATGGTACTTGCTCGGTATCTAATCTAACCATTACAATTTTAGAAAATCTGGACCTAGAAAACTTTACTAAAGAGGAAAAAAATAATAAATTACGCAGACAAGAAGAGTATTGGATCCATGCTCTGGGTACTGCGTATCCTTTTGGGCTAAATGATCGAGTTGCGAAATACGGAGACATGTCAAATGTAGTTGCTAATTGTATCAATGGGTTAACTGAGCACCCTTCTTTTAATTGCCCCACTAAACGTAAAAACCGATCAAGAGGACATAGGAAAAATAATAAAAATAATTATTTAGATTTAAATGCATTTTTAATCGATTTAGGTCACATATTTGAGAATAGTGGAATGACTAGTTTAATACAATCTTTAAATAAGTTATCAAAGAATAATTTAATAAAAGTTTTCTGGATTGCAAAAAATAGTACAACATGTAACTCAAAAAATAAATTAATTTATGATGCAGTTTGTATTTTAGCTAAATCAAAATTTATCTCAAAATATAATAAATCTGAAAAAATTGTAAATAAGGATAATAGATTATATTTGTCTATTAATTTTTGTTCTAAACAAATAGAAGATATTAATTTGCCAAGAATCTTAAACCAGCGGAGAGTAAAGAATGCCCTTCCATGTAATTTGGTGTATAATGGTAGTCCAATTTTAACATATAAATTTTCAAAAACAATTGGTCAAATGATTTTTAACTATAATTCAATACTTAAAAAACTGGACAGGGGGAGTAATTGGAAACCGGTTTGTAATTGTGAGCAATTTTTACCGTATGTGGATCAAACTTATAAGCATATTGTAACGGGGGATTTGTCCATTATAAAGCATCGTGATCTTCAAAAGATAATGAAAATGGGGGCTAAGTTCCGTCTTTCTTACCACATAAGGCCAGCAGATATTCTTAGGGGATTAAAGAATGATTTAAATGTATTTATTGATAATTGGTGCAAGAAGGAGAAAATTACTAAAGATAGATTTCAGAATTGGATAAATTTGATTTTGACTAGTGTAAGAAATAGCATGTATAGAATTAATCCTACAGATTCTTTGAAAAAATCAATATTTTATAATGCCAATATGAAACAAGCAATTGCTAATTTACAGAATGATTTTATAATTGTACCAGTTGATAAGGCTAGCAATAATTTTGCCATAATTTGTCAGAAACTCTATTGTGATATTTTATCAAAAGAGTTACAAACAACAAATACATACGAAAAGGCCCATATGGAGGAGAATAGTTTAATTGAAAATATAGAAGAAAGAATTTTGAAAAATTTCAATATTAAAATAAATGATAATGACAAACAGTTTCCTTTCTTATATTGGACGATAAAATTTCACAAAAATCCACCAAAACCACGTTTTATTGCTGGGGCAGCAAGGTGTCCAACCAGAATTGCGGCTACTGATTTATCTTTAATTTTAGGTGAAATTAGAAATAAATTTAAAGCATATTGCTCTGGAATTAAAAAATTTTCTAACTTTAACCCATATTGGAGTGTTAATAACTCGTTACAAGTGATAGATTCTTTGGTGAATGTTTCAGCTAAAAGAGTCGATTCATTTGATTTTACTACTTTGTATACAAATTTGTCACTAAATTTAGTATTCGAAAAATTGAAAACGGTGATAAAGAAATCTTTTCTTTTGTCTAATATCGGATTTTTGAAAATTGATACTTTTAATAAAAAAGCCCGATGGACGAATTTCTTTAGAAGCACTATTAATTCAAGATGTTATAGCTTGGATATGGTATGCGATTTATTGGAATTTGTTCTATTTAATACATTTATAAGATTTAGTGGGAATTTATATAAACAAACTGTAGGTATTCCTATGGGTGGGAATGCAAGTCCATTCATAGCAGACCTGTTTTTAAGTCAATTAGAATATGAATATATGATAAATAAAAATAGCCCAAGCAACGTAAAATATAACCTTTCAAATAATAAAAGATATCTGGACGATCTCTTGGTAATAAATTGTGCAGAGTTTAGTGAGATTTCAAAAAATATTTATCCACAAGAGTTAATTCTTGAGCCTAGCTATGGGATGGGACACTCCGACCATTTCTTAGATTTAAATATTAATATTTCAAATAATAATAAATTAGTTTTTAAATTATATAATAAAACGGATGATTTTAATTTTGAAGTAATTAATTTTCCATATCTTGAAAGTAATATACATTCAAATATTACTTATTCGGCTTATTATTCCCAATTATTTAGGTATGCAAAAATATGCAGTAATTACACAGATTTTAAAAATAGATGTAAAAAGCTGAGCGAAAAACTGATCTTAAGAGGTTTTTCTGCCAAAAAAATTAGTTGGCAATTCAAAAAATTTAGTTTCATGTATCATGAACTCTTAAGTAAATATACAAAAAATTATAAAGAAATACTGAATGATATTTTAATATAATTTCTCGCAGTTTGAGTTTCTAGGGGTTTCAAACAAGCTTGAGGATCTTTAAATTGGTAATTGGTTCCAGATACCAATAAAAGATACATCTGGACATGTCTTCATTTGTTCCAGAATGGTCTCATTCAGTGACCTCTGGGATTTGATTATGGAAACATTGAAACACTTTTTGTATGTAATTTTTAATAGCTTGACTAGTATGCATGTATTTCACAGGTTTGACCTGACATAGGGTTACCATATAGATCTTATGGTAGAGGCGCCACCGTGCTGGGTAAAGAATGTAAAGCCTCGAAACCCGTTAAGGCCGGTGGTATTCTTCTGATGAGCCCTAAATGGAAGGTTTTACTTGGAAATATTTTGCTAGATTTAAGGTGCTTTTGCGGGTAATTTTACAACGACTTACATTTATTGATGACAACTTTGCATGGATTTGGACTTTTCTATTTGGTTGATGGTTTGGGTATACTGTTTGGTCCTAGGTAGTTGGATGGATGTGTAAGGTGAGAGCCTCGTTCAAGTGCACATTTGTCTCAATTGCTGGATTAGGACGACAGTTTTTTTTTTTTTTTTTTTTTTTTTTTTTTTTTTTTTTTTTTTTTTTTTTTTTTTTTTTTTTTTTTTTTGCCAAGTAATTACCTCTTAAACATAATATAGCAACGCTGCTAGAAATTGCCAAGATTCAAAATAACCCCACCTTCTAAGATGTATTAATTTGATAGAACTTCTTTGGATTTCACACTAAGTTATTTTAAATCAATATCATATGTTGCTCTTTTTGAGGAAATGGAAGTAAAAAGCCTTTTTGGTTCAAATATTGAAGTAATTGCTAAGTAAGTAGACAAGGCCTTTATAATTTAAGGCTGATAAAGACTCAACCTTGCTCCAAGGGTAGTGGAATTCATGTCTCCCTGCTTAAAAGATAATATAAACATATATGACCTCTTCCAGTTTGAGATAAAACTCATTTCTTTAAATTTTGGAGGTGTTTGCCTTGGCTTCATTGTTTGTAGGCTAGCCTAGGGTATGTTCATTTCTGATAATAGGCCTATGGTAATTCAGATTTTTTTCCATTACTTAGCCTGGTAGAAAATTAACAGACCACTCAATGCATCCCTTATAGACCTTTTTCCAAGCATATTAATTGTTTCCTTTAAATTTTATTATACTTTAAATCACATCTTCTAGCATCTGAGGTTACTGGAGGAAACTGTAGATAGCCTATTGCCAGGAAGTTTAGACAAAATTTTGTTGCACAGTTTGCTTGTAGATCTACTTCATAGCCTATGTATATACAGGATGGTTTACTATCAAAAACTCTTCATCAATAAAGAATGTTGGAGGCTTAAACCTTGATTGATGCTGCTTGCTTATCCAACTGTGTCTTCCTTGGCTTATTTTTCCAGTCTCAGCCAACACCAATCTTGAAGCTGTTAACTGATTTGGCAGACACAGAAAATTTGCTTTGTGAATTTCACAATGGAATGATGTGGTTGATAAAGAAGTTGATTTTCTCTTACTTTCTACAGAAATATTACCTTACCTTAAATCGCAGCTTGGAGCAAATTTAAGGATTTTCCATCCTTGTAATGCTCTGTGATGACATCTAATGGTTGTTTTTTTTTGTTTGTCTTGATTTGCTTGCTACATTTGGGTTGTAGACTCAGCAGCTTCCCAGTTGTAGAGGAACTCCTGCTGTTGCCAATCTTTGTCAAGTCTTTGCTTGAAGGCAATCATTGAGTCTGCAGACACCATATCTTCAGAGAGCTGATTCCACAAGTTGGTTATTCATTGGCTGAAGAAATGGCTTCTCTCTCAGATAGAAGAGTGCTTCTTGAAAATTTTCATTGAAGTCCAAGGGATTGGAAGGCAGAAGAAGATACAGATTTTGCATGGGTACTGAAACTCAGCCAATGATCAACAATGACTCCAAGATCTCTTTCTTCAGTAACTGCAGAGAGGGGTTACCTTGGAGATGGCACTGCTGATGTGGATTATGTTTGCCAAAATGAATAACATGACATTTTTCACCATTAAGTTGCATATTGATGCAACTTCTTGAGATTATAGGCTATCATGTTCTGGTGTATTCACTTTGACCAAGAATAGGCTTTATTATGTCACTACTCATCATCCTTAATGCTAGGAAGATGCCTCCCCTTTTTCTATAACATTTTAAGGTCATGAGACCAAGTTTTTCTAATCATTGCTCATAGAGGATGTGCTGTTTGGCAAAAGGAAGCTTGGTGCTCTCCCAAGCATATTAATTCTTTCCTTTTCAAATTTTATTATACTTTAAATCACATCTTCTAGCATCTGAGGTTACTGGAGGAAACTGTAGATATTGCCAGGAAGTTTAGACAAAATTTTGTTGCAGAGTTTGCTTGTAGATCTACTTCATAGCCTATGTATATACAGGATGGTTTACTATCAAAAACTCTTCATCAATAAAGAATGTTGGAGGCTTAAACCTTGATTGATGCTGCTTGCTTATCCAACTGTGTCTTCCTTGGCTTACTTTTCCAGTCTCAGCCAACACCAATCTTGAAGCTGTTAACTGATTTGGCAGACACAGAAAATTTGCTTTGTGAACTTCACAATGGAATGATGTGGTTGATAAAGAAGTTGATTTTCTCTTACTTTCTACAGAAATATTACCTTACCCTAAATTGCAGCTTGGAGCAAATTTAAGGATTTTCCATCCTTGTAATGCTCTGTGATGACATCTAATGGTTGTTTTTTTTTTGTTTGTCTTGATTCACTTGCTACATTTGGGTTGTAGACTCAGCAGCTTCCCAGTTGTAGAGGAACTCCTGCTGTTGCCAATCTTTGTCAAGTCTTTGCTTGAAGGCAATCATCAAGTCTGCAGACACCATATCTTCAGAGAGCTGATTTCACAAGTTGGTTATTCATTGGCTGAAGAAATGGCTTCTCTCTCAGATAGAAGAGTGCTTCTTGAAAATTTTCATTGAATGTTCTCTTGTCACAAGGCGTTCTGGGGGAGCAAGGAGACCAGGAAGAGTATTTTTAAAAATGACTTTGTGGGTTAGAATCATGTTGCCTTGCTTCCTCCAGTATGTGAGAGTAGGGAGCTTCAGATGATGCAAACACTCTTTGTATGGCACTTGTTTGAGGCCATCAACCATCTTAGTTGCTCTTCTCTGTACTTTTTCTAGTATTTCCCTGTCCTTCTTAAAATAGGGGGACGCCAGGGACATTCCAATCTCAAGGCGTGGATGAAGCAGTCCCTTGTAGAGCTTCATAAATACTTTAGGATGCCGGCTAGAGATAGTTCTTTTAATAAGTCCAAGGGATTGGAAGGCAGAAGAAGATACAGATTTTGCATGGGTACTGAAACTCAGCCGATGATCAACAATGACTCCAAGATCTCTTTCTTCAGTAACTGCAGAGAGGGGTTACCTTGGAGATGGCACTGCTGATGTGGATTATGTTTGCCAAAATGAATAACATGACATTTTTCAGCATTAAGTTGCATATTGATGCAACTTCTTGAGATTATAGGCTATCATGTTCTGGTGTATTCACTTTGACCAAGAATAGGCTTTATTATGTCACTACTCATCATCCTTAATGCTAGGAAGATGCCTCCCCTTTTTCTATAACATTTTAAGGTCATGAGACCAAGTTTTTCTAATCATTGCTCATAGAGGATGTGCTGTTTGGCAAAAGGAAGCTTGGTGCTCTCCCAAGCATATTAATTCTTTCCTTTTCAAATTTTATTATACTTTAAATCACATCTTCTAGCATCTGAGGCTACTGGAGGAAACTGTAGATATTGCCAGGAAGTTTAGACAAAATTTTGTTGCACAGTTTGCTTGTAGATCATTACTTCATAACCTGTGCATATACAGGATGTTTACTATCAAAAACTCTTCATCAGTAAGGAATGTTGGAGGCTGAAACCCTGATTGATGCTGCTTGCTTGTCCTATTGTGTCTTCCATGGCTTATTCTTCCAGTCTCAGCCAACACCAATCTTGAAGCTGTTAACTGATTTGGCAGACACAGAAGATTTGCTTTGTGAATTTCAGAATAGAATGATATGGTTGATAAAGAAGTTGATCCTCTCTTACTTCCTACAGAAATCTTGATGCAACTTCTTGAGATTATATCATGCTCCGGCATGGGTGTAGGCAGCATATTGTCTAGGGGGGGGGGGGGGCTGTCAATAGTGTGATGGAGGGCCTTTTATCAACTGCTTTTTCAGCCATATCTAATGTAAATTTGAAGGTCTAGGGGGGGCAGCTTCCCCCTCCCTATGCCCATGTGCTCTGGTGTATTCACTTTGACCAAGAATGGGCTTGATTATGTCACTACTCATCATCCTGAATGCTAGGATGATGCCTCCCTCTTTCTATAACATTTTAAGGTTATTAGACCAAGTTTTTCTAACCATTGCTCATAGAAGATGTGCTGTTTGGCAAAAGGAAGCTTGGTGCTCTCCACCATGGGCACCCACATTAGGGGCAAAGGGGGGCTCCAGCCCCCCCCCCCCCTGGCTGAATGATGGTTATATTTTGTTTTGAGATTTCTATTATACAGCATTGGAAGTGCTGATTAGACCAGTTAAGCCCCCCCCCACCCTTAAAATTCAGCTTATGGGCACCCATGCTCTATACTAGACCTTCCCAAGTGACTATGTCATACTTGAAGTTCAGGTTTGCAATTGACATACCAAACTCAAGATGAGGACAAACAAGGGCTTTGTAGAGGTTCTTGATGACTTTAGGGTTAGAACGTGTCTTTGAATGCTGGATTACAACATACAACATATCTGATTTCAGTTCAATGTCAAACTCAGTACTTTAGACAAGTCCCAAAGAAAGAGATCTAGAAATACCAACAAATGGACAACTAAAGTTCCATGACCACTGGCAATGAGTAGTTTCAAAAGCAAATTCAAGTCTCATAAAACATCCAATAACTAGCCACTCTTGCAAAGTATTTCTCAGGCTCTATAAGGCTATAGTCAGGTCTCTTTTAGATTTCAGTGCATTTCTCCTATAAGATCATACTAGCCTAATCAAGGTAGTATAGAGGCATGATAGAAAGTGTGTAGCTTACCTACATGATCTCACTCACAACAAGATACTAGAGTGCATGCATCTACCAACACTTGTTTACAGATGTCTTCATGGTGACATGATGCTGGCCTACAGGTATAATGCACAAGCAAATAACCCCCTCTTTACCAAACATTCAATCCAGCAAAAAGGCAAGAAGCCTCTCATATAAGCTGTCAAAACATCCTGTTAGTACAGGAATACAGTTAAATTTCTGCTCTAAGTATGCTGTCAACAGTTAGAATAGTCTTCAAGTTGAAACATTGATTGCACCCCCAGCTGTATCCTTTAAGTCCAGACTTGACATGAAATAGAATCACAAGTCATGGAAGTATGAGTTGAACTGTCCATCCCATTCACTTACCCACTGATGTCAACCTCATCATGCAAGCATTTTGCTGGAAGGATGAATCTACTTGTCATACATACCCAACCATCTTGCATATGCTATCCAAAGTTGCTATTGTGCATTGGTGTCAGCTTTGAACCACTAGAGAATTGCCATCACAGGCCATATGTACCTTGTGGTTATTGTTACCAAGTGGGCTAGTTCAACTCTAAAATGCTAATCAATTGACAGAAGGAAAACAGTTATGATATTCTTACAAATAGCCTGTAGCATTCTGCTTAATTCCCACTTAATGCTTGTGCTTAATTCCCTGTTTGTGCCTATACCATGCTTGCATTTACTTAATGCTTGTGCTGTGCTTAGATGTTGCTTTTCTTTGTAGGTAGCCTGGGTCAATAAACCTTTATACTAGAAAAGTATTACATGGTGTCAGAAGTGGGATCCCATGGATGTACTACAGCCATCAATCAACTGGGAAGCCAGCTCCCTAGCAGAAGAATGGGACCATTTCCAAGAGCATGCCCAACTGATGTTTGCAGGCCCACTGGCAGGCAAAACAGAGAAAGCTCTCTGTGCCTACCTACATATCTGGGCTGGAGTGAAAGAACAAGAAATATTCAACACCTTCACTGTTGCAGACAAGGAATGGAACAAAATTGAGTGGTACCTTGAGAAATTTAAGGCATATGCATCACCACAGAAGAACACAGTTTTTGCACAGTATCTGTTCCAAAAACGAGACCAAACCAAGGCAGAAAGTGTAGAGAAATATATTACAGAGCTCAAGACATTAGTGAAACCATGTTCTTACTCAGACCCAAACAAAATGGTCTGCAATTGCATAGTGTACAGAATACTAAACCAAAACGTACGTGAGAAGCTCCTGACTGAAGGTGATGAACTTACGCTTGAAAAAGCAACCATTATGTGCAGAAACCCATGAAGTGACCCAGGCTCAGCTTAAGACATTCCATGGAACTAAGTCTATTCCCATAAAGCAAGAGATTGATGCCATCTCACGCTACCCAAACTGAAACAGCAGCAGAAAAAAAACAGGAAGCAAGTGGCTCAAAGAGCAAACCATGCTACTTCTGTGGTGGAACATACTTCCCCTCCCATGTCTGCCCAGCAAAGGGCAAGCCATGCTCCATCTGCAAAAAGCTCAACCATTTCGCACAAGTTTGTCAAAGTAAGACATATATATATATATATATATATATATGCAAAAAGCTCCATCTGCAAAAAGCTCAACCATTTCGCACAAGTTTGTCAAAGTATATATATATATATATATATATATATATATTATATATATATATATATATATATATATATATATATAATATATATATATATATATATATATATATATATATATTTATATAGTACCAGAAGCCCTGGCTTTGCCCTGGTGCTTGACATACAGCAGGCTTGCATGTATTTGAGACTCTATTTGCACATTAGCATAACCATTGCATTATTCTTTAGTTTTTAGTCATGAGGTGTCAAATCAGCAATTTCAATTGAATTGAGAAACTTTTGCCTGAATTCAATTCCTCCACCTGTTAATGCATCAGTCATCTGAAAAATTAATGCATCAGTCATCTGAAAAATGTTGTACATCTTTTGCATAGTTTGCCTCACATCCTAGCTTTGCTCCACCCTTGCATTGCTGGTTAATGCTAAGTTAACAAAGAGAATGAAGAGGCAATCTGACTGACTTTAGGGAATCAGCCCTCACAATCAAAGAACCCTTCTGTTTAGCTTCGAGTCCAGTATTATATGAATGAGTATTACAAGCATATGTTTAGCTTCAAAGATAATTTGATTAATCAAAGCGCACCCTTGTTTAGTGTTATCAAAGCTGAGTATTAGATGCTTTGCTTTAAATTGGTTAGGCATTTTATATGGGCACTAGGCTATAGCATGATGCAATTAAAGACTTACCTAAATGTACATTGCTTTTTGAATGGGGAAAAAGGTTATTAATATATTTTTAATAATTATTATGAAGACACAGCACTTCTTCCTTTCAAAGTTTTGAACCTTGTGAAAAAAATTATATCACAAAACTCATGATTTGTTGTGATAGAAACTGGCGTTGAAAACAAGTCAACTTAAAACCCAGCTTTTCCTGAATGTTTTGCCTATAAAGCGAGTACCAATCCTTAAACAGTCAAAACCAATATCGAACCAATAGTCCTGGAATATTGGGAAAGGGCTCATTCAAACAGAAATTAAAAGTTCTAGTTGGTGTTCTAGAAAAAGGCTCTAAAAGTTCTTGTGTGCAAATAGGCCCCCTCTTTTCCTCAATGTCGACTGATCAAAATTTTCAAAATTTTGAGATAGGCAATTTGTTCAACATAGTTGAAAAGTCCAGTAACTATGCCTTTGTGGATAATATGACCCCATACAGTCCTGGGAAATGGTCTGTAAGTTATGAATTTTGCCCATTGTTTATGTATAGCCTTTGGTATTGGGAAGTATACAGACACTTTTTATTGGGGGGGGGGGGGGTTAATTTTCTGCTATGAGGACTTTCCACGGGGATTTTTCCGTGGGGTGGGAAATTTCCCGAGAGAGAACTTTCCCATGGAAATGTTACACTGGGGGAATTTGCCAGAATTCATATACCAGTTTGTTTTTATTTGTCTCACTTTATCTTTGCTGGCTCAATTTTACATGTTGAGATGTTAAGGAGAATTGTCTAGGGGAAATTTTTATCGGGTTGGAATTGTCTAGGGCATTGGTTCTCAAACTTATTTAGACACTACCAGTTTTTACCCACAAAACATTTTAGGTACCCCTTCTCAGTTACCGGTACTAAGTTAAGGGGCTTGAGTTAAGGGGCTCCTTTATTCTTTTTCTTGGCTGGCTGCGTACCCCCTAAATTTTTTTCACTGCCTCCAAGGGGTACGCGTACCACAGTTTGAGAACCACTTATCTGGAGTATCTCTCTCTAGGGGGTTGGGATTTTCCATGGTAGAAATTCTCCATAGAAGAGTTTTGCATGGGATAAATTTTCCATTGGAAACTTTCTGCGGTTGCAACTTTCTACTAGGGGTGGGGGTGGGGCTATTTGTGAGAAAGCTTTTTCACAGAGGAGAGGATTTCCGGTATGATTTTATAGATAATCAGGAATTAAAGTCTTTTTCAAATGAAAGTGCATTAAGAAAAACAATTCCCTGGAATCGTCTACAAGGAATTTTCCGGGTGGAATTTTCAGCTAGAATGGAATAGTCTGGGGGGAATTTCCCTGGCGGGGGGAGGGGGTATTTCCCTTAGGAATTCCCCGTGGGGAAGAAATTTTCCATTGAGGGGAGCCAGATTTCCTGGCATAATTTAAAACGATCAGAAATCAAATCAAATCAAAAAAAAGAAGTTATTTCAACTAAAAGTAAGGCGCAACATCAAAACCTAAAACGAACAGAAAGTATTACGTATATGAAAGGGGATGTCCCCTCCTCAAGACATCGCTCTTTACGCTGAAGTTTCCCACAAGATCACTGATAAAACTAACTATTTACTTTTTCATGACTTCTAAATTCTACTTTAAGGTTGCCATGCGGAAACCTGATTATCTCGTCTAGTATCTGCATTTTTTTAAGACTTAAATTCGCATCCTACATCCTTGAAGCCAAAGGAACCCAGCTTCAGAATTAAGATATAGAAAATCCAATTCAAATTCAAGCTGCTCCACTCCAAGCCTTTTATTTTGGTTAGGACATTTTTGTCATCCCATCCTCTCCCCCAGTTAAAAAGGGAAAGAACTAGTTGCATCCCTGAACAGTGACATACCCAGGATCTCACTTGGGAAGGGGGGGGGGGGGGCATCAGTCCACCTATAAGACAGCCATGAAAGCAAGAAGTGAATTGATGATGAATCAATCAACAAATATTTATTTATAAACAAATAACAAATGAGGTAAAAGACTATTGTTGATTTTATGAATCGTAAGCTTAGCATGTGTGAGTCGACGACGCAAAGAGCAAATAAATTATACAACATCATTAAAAGTAGAGAAGAACAGAAGAGAGAATGCAGAAAAGAGAGCCAGAGAGAGTTGGAAAGGAAAGAAGAGTTGAATTCAGGAGTTCCAATGAAGGGGAGGGACGCTTTTCCACACCATCTCTTTCATTTTCTCCTTTTCCTTTAGAGAACACGACGAAAATGAAACTTAGAAAAAAAAGGCTTGAAGCGATAGAAATATCCATTCTAGGCGAGAGAAGAGGGTTTGAAAATCGTGTTTTCTGGCGCATGGTGGTGGAAACTTTAGAATTATATGTCACTTAAAGTGTGCTATTCTTTACTTTTGCCTATTTTTGCCTTTGCTATTAGACAACTATTTTAGGGAAGCAAATGACTTTAAAACTAATATTGTGCCAAGAAAGTATAAGTTTTCAAACAAGTTGGCATTAGGAAACGTCACTTTTGCTTTACTAATAAATTAAATGGGTAAATAGTGTGAATGAACTATCTTCCAAATTGATCAATATTTTTTGGAGCAAAGTACTTTACAATTTTGGAATTTATCAGTAAAACGTCCATTTTCTTCTCGTCTCTTTAAATATCCTTGCTAGAAAGCAAATAATCTTAAAAGCAGGAATACGAATATTATTCTACATAACCACCAAACTTTTATAATTTAGTTCTAAGAATTGTCACTTTCCGACTTATAAGTGACTAAAACTGCAAAGCAGCAAAAATTTAAAATTTAGCATGAAAAAGGTTTTTTTTTCTTATTTCCTTGCATGATTCTTTCTTTCATATTCCCGTTTGGATGATTAAGTTCAGTGGCGTAAATTGAGAAAAATATTTTTTTTTTTTGGGGGGGGGAGGCAAACTTCTAAATTTTCGGTACATTGCGGGGGAAAGTTATGCATATTTTCCATCTAAAATTATATTTTTTGTGACATTTACAACTTATATGCAATGGCAGATCCAGGATTTCGGGAAAGTAAGGGGGAGGGGGGGGGGGACAGCTCGGTTACGAAAAAAAAACTTGT
The DNA here is from genome assembly GCA_027921565.1 of Artemia sinica. NCBI lineage: Eukaryota > Metazoa > Arthropoda > Branchiopoda > Anostraca > Artemiidae > Artemia > Artemia sinica. The sequence goes on along the minus strand of CM051256.1, from coordinate 24,760,812 downwards.
CTCAAGTGCTTATAGTTGTAGTCTAGAGTGTCTCTAACCCTTTTTCTTGGGATTTGAACAAAAAAAATGTTGCAGACAAATCAAAAACCTGCAGACTGTATTAAATTGAAAAAAGGTTGGAGGGGCGAAAACTTTTTATAGACGACGATAGGATAATGTGAAAAAGGTGTTTTGTGCCGTGAAGCTACGGAAATTTTAGAAATTTATTTCAAAAAAGTGTAATGTCGCTTGTATTTGTATCTTTTAAACACTTATTTTAAAGTATGTAAAAATTTGCAAATGAAAACTGTGTTGCAAAGGGTCTAAGATTTTTTAAATCCAGGATTACGGAACTTCGTTTTGTTTATTTGCTTAAAAATGAAATGAGTAAATAGCCTAGGTAAGGTTTGGAGCCACATTAACCACATGTGAGGAGGACAAAAAAAACAAGGTACTTTCAAATATCTCTCGCACAATATGTTAGAGAAATATCCATCAATTATATAAAATTCCGGAAAAGAATGTTTTCTTTGTCCTTCAATGGCCTAGAACAATAATTTCTGGCGTAAAGTGCCATAAAGGTTTGGGAACTAACACTAAGACCTTTTCTTTGGATTTGTCTCTCACACACATTTGTCAGGAAATAATTAATCTCAAAAGCTGTACTTTGCTGCAAGGTGATGAAAATTTTCAAATTTTGCATTGAGAAGAGTCTTTTTTCCTTGGATTTTTGTTCTATTATACATCCTTGTTTGAGTATATAAGATGGCTTCAAAAAATACGGTTGAGGGAAAACCAAAGTCTGGGGGGGAACATGGTCTGGGAGGCAACTGCCCCCTGCCCCATAGTAATTTACACCCCTAATTAAGATGCATTCCAACATCATAGGGGAGGTTTCTAGTTTTAAATTATCCCTAGTACGACCTCGCAATTTGACAGTCTCTCGTATTGGTAGTATTCCCGGCAATACTAAAAAAAGCCACAGCAGCTTAAAAATGTTTTAAATTTGGCGAGTACAAAAAGATGGGAAAGAAGCCTAAAAGATTCAGATAATTCTAGGTTAAGGACCAATTACCAGACTAAGGACCATAATTTGTGTAAATTCCCGGCCGAACACGATAATGGAAAGCAGCCCTAACGTGGTAGAGGAATGGGGACTGGCTTTACCAGAAACTGTGAACTATATAACGGAATAACAAAAATTTTGGTGGTTTTCCTACTAATTGATTTGCGTCGCTGTCACTGTCAGCAACCTCAGCAGGGCCTCTTAGGATATTTCTTAACTATCTTATTTATTTTCTTTTTATAGTCATAACATTTTACTATTTGTGTATATATATTTCTTGCGTTTAGTGTATTTCCCTTCTCATTCCGTTTCCAGTGCTCTGTTCATTTTTTTTTTCGTTTTTGTGATGGGTTTTGTAATAAATAAACAATAATATTAAAAATGATATAAATGTTACAAAATGAAAATTGCTCGCGGTTTCAATAAAAAAAGAGCAAGAAATCCAGCATTCTTATTCAATTTATGATAAACTTCAGTTACATAAACTGAATTGGAAGCACTCTTTGTTAAAATCTGCCAATATCTTTTCCTCACGTCAATGTCTGACCATTTAAGTCACTGATTCCCCGCCTCATGGACTGCTTTGATTGACAATTGCCTGGGTTCAAAACCCGTTAGTATATTTGGTTCTGGCTAAAGCTGGAATCTAAGAATCATATGTTTTTTAGGATTTGTTTTAATTACCTTAATTCGCACTTCAGAGTGAAATTAAGGTCCATACTGGATCTGTTCTGCTCTGCGTCAATGGTGGTATTTGGAACGTCACTGTGTTACGAGCCCAGTGACGTTGCATTAGTTGGCAGCTGAGAGGGATGGACTGTCCCACTTATATTTCCATGGCTTGTTATTCCATTCTTTGTCAAGTCTTGACTTGTAGGAGGCACTAGTGGGTGCAATCACAGTTTCGTCTTGAATGTTGTTCCAGTTGTTGGAAATATGCTCGGTAAAAAAGTTTTGGTGCATTCTGGTCTTCACTCTTTGCTTTGCTAGCTTCTGCGAGTGTCCTTTAGTGTCGTGTTGACCTGTATGTTTGTGAGGAGGGTGTTGTTTGGTTAACTATTATATTTGTAGGTCAGCATCATGTCACATATGTGACGTCTGAAGACCAGTATTGGTAGTTTTAGGTGCTCCAGTCTTATCATACAGCATATTTTGTAGACCCGTGATGCATTTGGTGGCACGTCTTCGAACTCCTTCAGTTATTCTGGTGTCATGCTTGTAGAAGGGGGAGGTCAGACATGTTTGAAAATCCAAGAACAGCCTAACAATAGCCTTGTAAAGTCTCAGAAAGACTGTAAAGGAGCGGCTGGTGATAGTGCGTTTCACCAGGCCTAGACTTGAGTGAGATTTTGACACCGCTTGTTGCCAATGCCCGTGGAACTTCAGTTGCTCATCAACAAGTACTCCCAAGTCTTGTTCTTCATGACTGGTTTGTAGCTGAATATCATACTGCGACTTCTGGTCACGCATGTTATACTGCTGGTCGGGATTTGTTATTGCCGAAATGGAGGATACTGCATTTATTGATGTTGAACTCGAGCAGCTATCCACTTCTGGGTTTTCTGGAGGTCTGGTTGCAGGCTTTGTTGAACGGCTGGTCCAAAAAGCTTGGAGTCATCAGCGTAAAGCGTGATGTTGTTTGTGGCTTCCATTGTCATATCATTTATTTAAGTGAGGAAGAGGGTGGGACCTAGGACGGTACCCTGAGGAACTCCACTGACAACTTCACGTGGTTTGGAGAATACTTTATCACCATAAATGGTTCGGGGAAAGTCGATGCCTGGCTGGCTTTTCAACTATCTGAGGTAAGATCAGATCATGAAGGCACTCAGAGAAAGGGTTTAGGGGAGCTTCTGTCCAGCTGGAAAGGGTCAAATGGGAAGCCTTCTCTCCAGTGAAGAGTGGGGAAGTTGAAGTCGCCAGCTATCAGTAAATTCAATTTGAGGCTCGCAGTTGTGTTAAAAAACATACTTGTAATCACTCTATCCGTTTCAAGCTGATCTGGGGCAGAGGGGCTCCTATATATGCAGCCTACTGTAGTTACCACCGTGTTATCGTGATCAGTGTGATCAAACCATATAGCTTCCGCATAATCTGAGCCACAGGATATACTAACTTCTTGGGCACTATAGGATGCTTTGACAAGTGCCAATGTACCACGTCTACATCTTGGTGACTGTAAAATCGAGGTAAAAAATATCCAGGGAACTTAATATGGGATTAAGCCAGCTTATTACTTCTAGACTTTGGGCAAACTTTGGTCAGAAGAATCAAATCATAATTTTCTGAGTAAACAACAGTTTTCAGCTCATTCAGTTTGTTAGTAAGCTGGTCAACGGTAGTAATAAGAGCAGAAAAGTTGGACTTAGGATACTCGTTGTTGGTGTTTCTTACTTTGTCTGGCAGTTGGGCTTGTCCATGTGGTAGTCTAGTGAGGCAAAGGTTGTTGCAGCCATTGATGAGTTTGCAGTCCAAAAACTTTCAGAGTTCGTTTCAAATTTGGATAAATCGGCACTAGAAACAGTTGATTGTTTTTCAGGAGATATAACACTAATAGAGACTTGTAGAGACTAATGACACTTGTTGTGATTTCTACTGCTACTTCTCTTCTAATCACAGATTTCGTTTATGATTTGTTTTGAACATCCCTGTTGCTTTTCTTCTAACTGCACATTTCTTTGTCCATTATATTCATTTGGGGTTTGCTGTGATGCTTGTTGTTGCATGTTTTCTAGCTGCAGATCTTGTTGTGCTTTATTTTCGTGCATGATTATCTCAGCCATTTTCCCATGCCCATTGCTTTAGCTGTTCAGATTCGTTCAAAAATCATGTGCAATTTTGTATGACGCCATGAATACCAAAAAACTTCTTTCCCAGCTTTCCCCCAGCTGTTTTTTTTATTTTTGCTTAAATTGTGTTGTTATATAATTCAGTAACAACCAGGAATGTTCTAATGCCTTTGCTCTCTGGAAAATCTAAATTATGCATTGGCATAATTATCATTTTATTCTTTTGTTTTCCAGTCATAGGGTCGCAAATCAGTAATTTCCGTTGGATTCAGATTCAGTGGAAATAATTGGGGCATGAATTTGATTCTTCCATCTTGTTTATCCTTTACAGATGCTAAAATAAATATGCTAAAATGTTCTTTATTCCATTGTAATTTCTGAAATACCTATGTTACGTAATATCGTAATTATCATGTTATTCTTCAGTTTTGAGTCAAATTTGTGTTTGCAATTCATTCTGATTTTCCATATTTCTTGTCCTATATCTTTTTCTTTTGGCTTTTCTATCATTTTATGTAATTTTACACTTGTCAATGATACTGAAAATCACCTCTTCCTTCCTGTTTGTCCTTCACAGACTGACATATGTTAGTTTTACATGTTCCTTCATTCCATTGTAAGTTTGCTTTGTCTTCTAACCACAGGTTTTGCTGTGCAGCATTTTTGTTTGCAATTCAGTGTGATTTTTGATGCTTCTTGTTCTATGCCTTTTTCTTTAGCTGCTCAGAGTAGTTTGTCATCTTGCGCAATTTCTCATACATCATACAAACTAAAAACGATACCACCACTCCTGAGTGAAAATAATGTAATTTTTGCTCTTGAAATGTATATAAATGTGATATTACTCACATGATCTATCTTGATCGTTTTTTAGGCAAAAAAAGCTCAGGGTGCCAATTTTCAAAAAAAGAAAAAGAAATTAAAGCCATTTTCAAGAAAAATTTAAACATGCATAAATACACAGTTGCTCATTTAAAGAGAGCATCACTTTTTTCATTTTTTTTAGGACGTGTCACTTTCACTGAATTTGTCACTAAAGTCGCTTTTTTATTCATGTTTTGAGCTTTTTTCAGCAATTTAGTGAACTAACAGAATGTTGGACAGTCAAGCTCCTAGAAAAGGTAAGTTCACTTTCGATAAATAATCCTCCCATAGCTGCTCATTGGCCTCTGTTCACTGAGCATCCACCCAAATTGGTTGCTTTAAAGATGTTAATTTCGGCCGAAGTTCTAAAGTTATGTTTCCAGTAACTGCTTCTCTTTTCGTCTTTGGCTGTTGCCTGTAGAGGGTACAAATTAAAATCGATAAGCTTAAAGGACGTCAAAATGTAAGAAGAAATAAGTGTTTCATTGAATTTAAGAGTTTATAGTAATTTATGACCACATCAAGCGAATGGAGCCGAGCCGCCTCCCGAAATTCGCCCTTGAAGGATCCCTCCATAGCCTTCGTCCACGAGGCAGACTACGAAAACGATGGATGGAGAACTTCCACTTCGACAACATCAAAATAGCACAGTTATCACGTATCGCACAAGATAGAGCAATGTACCGAACCCTTACGCATGAGCTAGCAAGAGGAGTGATCTCAAAGCGTCCCACGAAGATGGCCGGAACCTAATTAAGTAAGTACTTGTTTGCATAAATATATGAGATGGTGAGAAGGCTTTCTAAATCCATTTTAACACCTGTTCTTTTTTCAGGTCTTTTTGAGTAATGCGTAAGACGAAATTTTTGGAGAACTGGTTTGGTAAGGAAGATGGGACTGGATGCATAGTGCAAGAGTTATGTGCTAAGAGTAGTAATGGTGACAGTTCCTTTTGCTGTAAAATACAAAAAATGACACTCACCTGCCAAATAGGGTTTTAAGCTCTTCTTCACCATGCCGCCAAAAAGGAGCACAAGATAAACGCGTCTTCTTTTCTAAACCCACACCAACTCAGACTCACTGGATCAACTTCAACCGAAAACAAGTCACAAGCTGGAAATGCTGTAGCAGAGAAGAAGCTTGAGATGTTCTGCGAGAGAGATGCGGCTTCAAAGGCAGAAAGAAAACGGGTCTTGGGGACCATAGCTAGTTCTTTTTCTGCATCTTCATGTGAAGGTGTTGCAGATGTCTTTCGAATTATGTTCTCGGGTGCTGTCCCGGAAGGCTTCTAGTTAAATGACATACTTGTTGACAGAGGCAATTTATCCTTTTTTTAAGGGAAATTTTGGTTGAAGAGCAATGCTCCAGCTTTCAATAAGAAAGTTTGGTCAATTGTTGACTTGAAGAAGCGGTATTCAAAAGGTATTTTTAATATCGGTACCTGCAGCATCCACGCAGTGCATAATGTGTCCCAAAGAGGACTAAAGGAACTCGGAGAAGAATGTTCTGATATGATAATTGCTGTTTACCATTTCTTCGGCGCATGGCCTCCTCGTTGTGACAATTTTAGCCAGAGACAACTAAAAGTTAAAGACTAAAAGTTTAAGACAACTAAAAGTCTGCGACATAAGTTCCTAAACCACGTCCCACTAGGTGGCTTACCATAGGAGAAGCTGCAAACCGCTTGATCGAGCAATGGCCTGCTCTAATTGATTATTTTCTGAAATTTGCGCCAAAGAAAAAGAGCTTAAAACACTTTAATTTGAATCTGAAGTATCTGAAAATTGTCAGTTGGCTAAGAAAGCCAACAGTGAAACCTGAAATTGAGTTTGTTGTGATTTCTGCAAATACCTTCACTGTATTCACTGAAGTGTTTCAACGACAAGAGCCGTTGATTCATGTGCTGAATTTTGAGTTGCGTCGCTTATGCACAGTTCCTTTCGGACAGATTGTACGTGCCGATGATGTTAACCATCACCTCGCCGTGGGGTTTGAAAGCTCTAAACAGTGCTGCAGAAGTATATCTTGAGCAACCTTTGGGTAATGAGCGGATCCTGGCAGCTCTTGCTTCTTCCAAAGCGACTCAGAAAGAGGGAAAGTTTATTCGTAGGAGTTAGAAAGAACGTCAAAAATGCTGTACAGTATTTGCTGTCAAAATGCCCTGTGAACAACAAGTTTTTCCGAAGTCTTAGCTGCTTCAGCTTTCCCAAGCAGCCGATGGGTTGTTAGGGATGTTCTGTACGTCGCAAGAAAACTTGAGACAGACATAGAGAAAGTCTAGGGAGAATAGCTATTGTTATAGTCGGACACTGTGTCACCACCCATGAACAGTACAATAATCGATAGTTATTGGCAAAAGATCCTAGAACTGAAGACACCAGGTGGTGATGTGTAATATCTGGCCTTGGGTCGAGTAGTTAGAGTAGCTCTTTCGCTCTGCCATGGAAGTGCAGGTGTGGAGTGGGGATTACCCTTCAGTTCAGTTAATGACTACCATGCAAGTCCCTACAGAGGAGTGGATCCAAAATGCTAAAGCTTTTGTTGCTGATGCTCTGCGCAACTATGAGAACAAACCCGAGCTTGTGCCAATCACAAACAAGCTGCTGTGTTTGGCCAGATGAGCTAGAGCTAGCTATGAACTTGTACCTTATTATATGACAACATGGTGAATTGGAAAAAGACAAGCTTGAAGCTGAAAAGAAAGATGCTGAATTGGCAGTCCAGGACCTGGTCCAGAGGAAGCAGCAAGTGGCGGAGCGAGAGTCAGACATTTTATGAAGAAAAGAGATGGCTAAACAGAAGAAATAAATCGGTGATACTCTTCTGAAAGAAGCAGGAAAATGTCTGAAGAAAGCAGAAGAAGAGAAGGACTTCTTGAACAGTGGTCTGGCTCAAAGCATGCTGGAAGCAGCACTAAAAGCTCGTTCCGAAGAAAGGGAAAGGGCAAATGATGCTGAATCTGTGGAAGTACTTGTTTTAAAGAGAAAATCAGAACTGATCGATCGCCTTTCAAAAAAGCCTAAGAAGTGATGACGCTAATAACATTAAATGTAATTCTACCAATGATTTGTTCCACTTACTGACGGACTCCAACCATACGGTTTATTCCTGTTCGTAAATATTCAAAAGTTCTGCTTGAAAAGGGTTGTTTGTTCCTCGCACTTTAATCGAAGTTGTGCTTTCGTCAAAGTTCTCTTTTTGTATGAGCAAATAAATTAATTGAATATAAAATAATACTTTAAGTTAAGATAGCTGACGCAATTTGCCTGTCTTCTTGCACAATTTCCTAAGTCTTAGGAATAAAGGGGTAGATATATGAGCTTGAAGCACCTTTCTAGATAATAGTATAGACTATGAATTCATTCCTGAAAGGCTTCAAACTCAACTATTTTCAAAAATAACAATATAATGATAACTATTTCTAAAACTATTTTCCAAAATAACTATTTTTCAAATAAAAATAACTATTTTCCAAAATAACAAAAGGCCTCTTGGGTTTTTAAGCTCGAATCCAGGCTTTCATCAATAAGACAACTTCTCAGTTTACTCTTGATAAGATTAATTCTTGAAAAATATTGTCTGTATGAATATGTATATCCAAAAAAGCAAATTTTCAGGGTTGTTCATAAGCGTCAGGAATACTATTTCAGAGATTGAACATGCTCATGTTTTTCTCAAGGTTCTTAAAACCAGACCAATTGTGTTTCAAAGCTACCAATATCAATAAAAAAAAAAAAAAAAAAAAAAAAAAAAAAAATGAAATCTGTTATTTTAACAAAAAAATTTTTTGGTAAAAAACCTGTTAAAACATGCTTCCCTCATGTTTAAAATGGTTGCTATGAAATAGTTGTTGTCAACACTGAATCACTTTCTTGTCATTTTAATTCAGGTTCAACAGGCTCAGTAAGTATGGAACATTTCACTTCCAAAATCTTAAAGCAAAAAAGGATAATTTGCTTTTGAATGAACATATTTCGGTACTTTTATGATATAGCCCCGACCACTCAAGTTGTTCATCCATTGACACATTGTAGAACCGGTTTTTTTCGTTAGTTTCTTTCAGCTTAGCGTGAGTCAAGACTAAGAGAAGTGACTGAAATAGACAGGATATATATAATTTGGGCTATATATTTGTACATTAGGGGGAGGGGTGGGGGGCGGGTGGAGGTAAACTATTTGGACAGTGTGAAGTTAGAAAACAATTCTTACTTCATAATATGCAGAATAATTGTACCCAACACATTAGAGATGCAGACCCGCTATACTTTACCCCCCCCCCCCCCTCCTAATTTGCAAATATATAGCCCAAATTTTTTTCTAAAGTATTATATTTTTATCATACTTAGGTATATTTCATTAGAATTGAGCATCAGAGAAACAGGTTCTACTAAGATAAAGAAGTACCCTTATTTCTTCTTACATCTACTCTGCTCCAAAGGTGGGTTTCCTTTTCCTTGTAGTTCATAATGAAGCTGATATATGTGAGATGTAATGTCTACCATGAAACGAAGTTTTGTATTCACTGATCATTTCTTATTTTTTTCCTTATAGTAAACATCCTTCGGAAGGAGAAATGCTTTAATTTCTAGTAATAGTGACACAATATATTTTAAAACACTACCTCTTCATAACCAACAAACTGTGTTATTGAACAGCTCGTGGTAATGAACTGTTAGTATGGAGCGACGTGGCTCAATAAGCTCCTATATACAAAAATGTGGAATTTTGCATTTTTGCCAGAACAATGATCACACATGCGTGTTTGTTTGTTTGCTTTTACCAGAAATAATTGTATCGACCTTTGGTTGTAAACAGTCGGGAGAGGGCTCATTTGATCAGAAACAAAAAGTTCTTGTACCCTTTTTAAGTCGCCAAAAATACTGGAGGCTACCTACCTTCCAAGTCCTTTTTTTCCCCAAAGTCTCCTGATCCAAATTTTGAGATAGCCGTTTTGTTCAGCATAGTCGAAAGATCTAGTAACTATGTCTTCGAGGATGGCTTGACCCCCCACAGTCCCCAGGGAAGAGCTGCAAGCTATGACCTTTGCCCATTGTTTACATATAGTGTTGGTTTTTGGAAATATGCTGATATATATTTTTTAAAGGGGGGGGGGTTCTGGCAGTGGGATTGCGTGGGAGGATCTTTCCATTGAGGAATTTTCGTGAGGAAAGGGAATTTTCCATGGAAGGGAGCCGGATTTCCCAGCATTATTAAAAAAACGATCGAGAATTAAATAAGATAAAAACAAGATTTTTCCATTGAAAGTAAGGAGCAATGTTAAAACTTAAAAAGAACAGAATTATTACGTATATGAAAGGGGGGGGGGCCCCCTCCTCAATACTTCGCTCTCTGCGGAAAAGTTCTTTTTAAAACTTTAAAAATAGCATAGAAATCTAATATTTATTCTTAAATAATTGGAACAAAAAGTCAAACTTTAGCATAAAGACTGAGGCATTGTGGAGAGGGCTGCCCCCTCGTATACGTAGTAATTTCTGTTCGTTAAGTTTCAATATTGCTCCTTACTTTCAGTTGAAAAAACTTGTTTTTTTTTAAATTTAATAAAGACAAAGATTCACTCCATTTCAACCACAAATTATTTGAATTGATACTGATTTTATCCAACTGGGTAGGCCTACAGTCTGTAAGCCTTTAAGGTCCAGTCTCTCAGATTTTTCCTTTTTTTCACACGGGCCCCTCAGGTACTCTTGTCGCCTCCTCCTTTTACCTGTCATGCGTAACCAGATGGCTAGCACAATTTGATGTAGATGGAAACATATTGAGGATTTGACCGATAGATGGTTTCCGAAAAAACATATTAGGGTCTCTGCTATTGAAAAAAAAATCCAATAATGCTGCTTCAGTCTACCTGAAGGACAGTTTTGAATTATGATCTACTAATCCAAAATCAGCTGTATAGATAGTAACCCAACTTATTGTTGTTCTATTTCTCAATTGGCTGGTGTTCAAATCTTCGGTGTAACTCTTTTGCTAAACCTACTAAGGAATAGAAACCTTGATAATGTTGCAAAAACTAACAGTTGTTGCCTCCAGCTGCTTTAAGCTGACGTCCAAATTTATTTGCCCTAACCCCCTTTGCTTTATATTAAAAAAGTGTGTGGGGGGGGGGTCTACAGAGAAATTTTTTCCTTGTGCCAATTATTGGTTCTTAACACCACTGCCATTTAAGTTATATGCTTTCCTTTGCAAATTGGATTCTAGTTAAACTGATTTTCTTGAGCAAACAAATTTTAATGTTTTGTATTTTTGTTCTAGGTTAGGTACATGTCTTGTTGGTAGTCAATTGTATGGATCCCTGAGGAGTTTAGTGCTTCTGAAGTACGGAAAAACACATTCTCTAGCCATCATTGCTTATGATGATACACTTCTTGACCCAGTCCCTTTTTTAGAACGAGTCTTTCCTGTTGCTAGAAGCCTTGTTTGTGAAATTAGTAAGTCAATGATAATTAACCGCTCTTAATTAAACTTGCCTAAGTAATTGCTGTTTTACTTTTGCAATTTTTCAGCTTCCTTGAAGGCCCAGAAGGAATTAAAAATATACCAAAAAATCCCATTTTAATTAGGCTTAATTCTAAGATGTTTAATTGGTTATAGCCATACCTGTATACTAAGAGAGGAGAAGGCTACATGGAAAGTTTGGCCCAGAGGCTTCTTTATCCACCTAGGAAGACAGAAACATTAAGATTATCAATCTCTCCCATTTCTCTGTCTGTTGGATGCAGTGGCGTCAATTCATTAATATCTAGGGGGGGGGGGTATTTTTCAATGAAATTACCTGTCAAATGGGTATTTTTCAACATTTAGGAGGACACAACCCTCTCCCCCCCATTGATGCCACTGCTCTGAGGGGTTACCCCTGTAAGCAGCTTTCAAATCTAAATTTTTTCAGTCTAGGACTGCTAGATTTTCTCAATTCATTTATCTAAATTTTCTCAGTCTAGGATTCATCACCCTAATTTAATATACCTTCTAGGGATTTTGTTTAAAAAAATCCTTGTTAAAAGTTTAAAAAAGCAAAGATTCTACAAAACAAAAAGATAGAACGTCACAGGGAAAATTTTTCGCACAAATTGTTATGTAAATTTATTTTCTAGACGGCTTAATACCTAAATGATAAGTTAGCACCACTATTGCTGACAATACACCATAGCACCAAGCTACCTGAGGCCAACGGTGTTGTGCATGATTCTCCTCCACCGACTCTGTTCAGTGTTTCACTCTTTGAAGTTTTACTGACTCTGATGTAGCTCTGACTTTCTTTAAAATATTTCTAAGGTCTCTTACAACCCTTGTCATGGACTTCCTGCTTTTCGTATGGTAGCCTACCATTTTTTATCCTTGAAAGAAGACCTTAAAATCTAAACATTCCTTTCATTGTAGTCTGGAAAAGCAGGATCTAAACGTATTTTTGCACAGCTTACTGTTTTATGTATGGTCAATAATTACCTAACACTATCCTCAGACAATTCCTCTGGAAAATATCTAGCTACCTCCCTTAACCTTTGAAGAGCCCGCATCGTAAAGCCATTGATGTTTTTATTACTTTGGCTTCTAGTGTTCTTGTCTTGGTTCTAGGACTTATCTTCCTGTTCTTTTAAACTATTTCCATCTATAAATAACACCCTGCAGCTATTGTTTATATATTCAATGATTTCCTACGTAAGTGAAGCTATTCACTTGGTAAATTTTTACCAATTTGATTGCTTCACTTACCTATCTAGCACTTATTAGTGATGATGGTAAAGTATTGGTCAGCGAAAATATAAACAGTTGTCTGTGTAATCCGAGTCTAGATGAGTTTTGCTTTCCCATTTAATACTATTTTGTCCCATAAATATTTTTTTAGACTGCACTCCCTTTCCTTTTACAATTGTAATGAAATACAACATAAAACAGATACAGTTATATTAAAAACAGATACAGTTTTTTAATGAGACAGTTAAAATTCACTGCCTTATTAAAAGATTTTACATGTTTTTGTATATTTTCATTACAATTGTATGTTCTCCAATTGCGTTTTTTGCACTTCCTAGCTTTGTCTTTGGGGATTCCAACCCAGTCACAGCCCTAGGGCCAATGGCTGCAAGTTATGAAATTCGTCCACTATTTACATATAGTATTTGTTATTGAGTAAGGTGGGTATGTTTAACCTTTAGTGTCGAAAAGACGAATAATATTCAGGCAAATTTTTCAGAGAATATTGAAGCAAGTGTTTAACTAAATCAAAAAATCTTATGAGCATACGGGTTGTCAAAAGGGCGTACTCCATTAATGACTGAGTGTATTAATTTGGAACTTTCAGAAAATTAGGAGGGGGATGATTAGTTCACCAAAATGGCAATATTTGTACGCTACCACCACTGCTACTTCTACTACTACCATCATTACCACTACAACTACCATTTCTGTAGGGAGCACTACCAAGGCTGAGGATATTGAAATGAAAGTGTGAGGAAATGCTGACGGAAATGTCTAATTAAATAATAAAAAAAAAAAAATCTATTTCCATACAGGTTGTCAAAGGGTGTATCAGCAGTATCTTTGGAACGGCTTAACTTATCATGCTGAAACTTCCAAGGCATCACGAGAGGGATGTTCAACTGACGAAAAGGCAACATGTGCAAACTACTAGTGCTACTAATACTGCTGCTACTACTGTTGCTGCTGATAATAATTCAACGCTACTGCTTCTATTACTTCTATTGCTGCTATGATACTAGCATTATTAAGGCTAAGGGTAGGAAAGTGAAAATTATGAGAGAATATCGAAACTAAACACAATGTGTACATGCAGATTGTGAAAAGGGCGTAGAATTAGGGTAATAAGTTGGGACTTTCAGGGAATGCTTAAAGGGAAGATCAATTGAACAAAAGGCAATATGTGCACACCACTACTACCACCACTGCTGCTACTAATCCAACTATTACATCTTTTGCAACTACTACTAAGACTAAGAGTATTAAGATGAAAATTCCAGGAAGTGTTGAGGGGGAAGTTGAACTAAATTAAAACTATGAATATACAGGTGATTAAAAGGACCTATCGGAAATGTCATAGCAACGGCTAATTCTGTTAAGTTGAAACTTCCAAGGCTTGATGAGGGGGATGTTCAACTGACCAAAAGGCAATATGTTAATACTACTGCTTCTACTAGTACTAGTGCTATTACTTTTAATACTACTACTAGTCCTACAACTAGTACTTCTACTACTACTACTACTACTACTACTACTGTGACTATTATTACAACTGTACCTAAGGGTATGAAGGCAAACATTCCAGGGATTATTAAAGTGGGAAGTTAGACTGAATCACAATTCGCCGTCTGCTTGCAGGTTGTCGAAGGGGCGTATCAGAAATATATTAGGGACGGCCATATGTGTGAAGTTGAAACTTTCAGGGCTTGTTGTTGGGGATGTCGAACTAACCAAAAGGCAATGTTGGCATCCTAGTGCTACTACTTCTAACTCCACTGCTACTACTACTACTACTACTACTGTTATTACTACCACTGCTACTAAATCTAAGGCTACTATTACTAATTCTACTGGTACTACAACTACGCTTTTACTGCTGGGACTACTACTATTACTGCTACTAAAGCTAAGGGTATTAACGCAAAAATTTTTGGGAATATCGTAACATGGCTGAACTAAATCAAAACACACTATGCGCATACAGGTTGTCAAAAGGACGCATCAGTAATGCTTGAGGAACGGTTGATAATATTAAATTAAAACTTTCGGTGTGTGATGAGGGGTATGTTGAAGAAAACCAAAGGTGCTATGTGCATACTGCTACTAATGGTACTACTACAGCTATTGCTACTACGCAATCTAAAGATATTAAGTTGAAACTGTCAAGGAATGTTTTGGCGGATGTTGAAATAAATCAAAACGTATTAAGAGCATGTAGATGATCAATAGCATGTAAGAGCAATATCTCAGGAACGGCTTGCACTATTAAGTTGAACTTTGAGGATATTTTGTGGCGGATTTTGAACTAACCAAAAGGCACTGTTTGCATACTACTAATGCTACTACTAAGATTGCTGTAACTAATGAGGCTAAGGATATTAAGGTGAAAATTTTAGGGATTCTTTAGGGGACGTTTCAATTAAACGAAGAACAATATGCATGCAGGTTTTCAAAAGGGCATATAAGCAATATCATAGGCAGTGCAGTGCTATCATAGATAGTAATATCATAGAAACTTTTAAAGGAGCTCATTTGACTGGGTATTAAGTTTTGATGCCTTTTTTAAGAGTCAAAAGTGAATGGAGGGCAAGCAGCCCCCGATACAGCAACTATGTCTATAGTTGCTATTTGAGGTTTGGGATGTAAAACCCCCAAAAGTTATGCAGTTTGCCCATTGTTTATATGTAGTATTTGTTATTGGAAAAGAGGGTATGTTTGATCTTCGGTATTCAAAAAGACCAAGTGCATTCACGCAAGCTTTTAGAGAATGTTGAGGGGAGTGTTGAACTAAATCGAAACATGTTATATGCATACAGATTGTTGAAAGGGGAAAATTCAGGAATGGTTAAGAGTATTAAGTGGGAACTGTATAGGAATGATGAGGGGAAACGATCAGTTGACCAAGGGGATGTTGAGGGTGATGTTGAACTAACCAGAAGGTACCTTGTGCATGTTACCACTATTGCTAAGATTACGACAGCTATGACTACTACTTTTACTGAAGTTGAGGACATTAAGGTGAAACTTTCATGGAATGTTTAGGGGGAAGTTGACTGATAAAACACTATATAAGAAGATTGTCAAAAGGACGTATCAGCAGTAACCCAGGAATGGTCTAGGGTATTAAGTTGAAATTTTCAGGACATGTTAAGGGGGATTTAACTTGAACAAATATTCAAAAGGTTAAATTAAATGAAGACCTTGGGTTAGTTTAGGTTAAATAAAGCTTACTTACATTAACCTAGGTTTAATTTAAGTTAGGTTCGCGGTGCTAACTTAACTTGAATTAACCCTAAATTAAAGTTAGGGTATTGTAAGTAAGCTTTGTTTAAGCTAAACTAACCCAAGGTCTTCATGCAATTTTGGCTTTTGAAGGTTTGTTAAAGTTAAATTAACCTTTACTAGTATATTACTCTAAGCTATACTTTACCAACTTTCTGTTAGCGTCTTTTGACTTTTCAAGGTTGTGTTCGCGTGTTTCTGACTTTTTCAAGTTTTTAGTCGAGTTATCGGAGACCCAGTGAATACATTTTAAGTGTTTTCACTTTTTTAACTTTAATAGATAAAAAATTTATTAAGACTTCAAGGAATGAATATGATGGGGGAGGGGGGTTATGAATTTTTCGACATTATGAGAAAAAGGAACATTCAGCTTGAAATAAGGTTTTCAGTACAGTGAAAACTGTGTTCTGGTCTTCAGAAGCACTTAATGATTTTAGGGAAAATTTATTTAAATCCTTTTAGAATTTATTAAATCCTTTTAGGAAAAAAAAACAAAAAAACACGATAATCTGAGCAAAAAGAAGTATCGTAGCACAGGTATCTATTGATTGTAAATTAATATATGTGGAATAAACAGCTGAGCAACCTGTAAGAGCAAAATTGATCGTTGAGCAGTCATTTTTTTTAAACTCTACCCTCAATTTTTGTTTCTATCCCAGTCATTTGCCTTGGGAATGTGTTCGTAAATACTTTAGTCGTGTTGCTAGAAAAACCTTGTCAGATCTTTGTTTAGGCTTTTAAAATCTTTGTAAAATAGGTAGCCTAACTAATGTTAGGCTACCAAACACCTTTGTTTTAAACACTGTTTAAAGCCTCATTTGTACCTTATCTATTTCTTACTTTTGTTCTATTGTTTACCCAGCGTAGTCACGGTTACCAGGTAATCGAGGATTATACTAAGCAAATAGCAAAATAGTTATCTGAATTCGGCTAATTTTACTTACTTTAAAGAAAAATTAAACTGATTTTTATTTGTGTTGGATAGTATCTGCTCCTGTTATATTGGATGTTATTAGATATGATTTATTAGATAATTTTTCTTAAATTTCTTCAGAAGAATTTAAGTTACATTATTTAGCAAGTAGAAAGTAGCCCAATATGGCATTATTCAGTGTACTAATATTACTTGATTCCCGCTATTTTTTGCCGATTTGCCGTTCTCTACTGCTTTTCTTTAAATTTTCCTGGTTCTAAACCATTCAAAGTAACTGAAATCAATAGGTAAAAATGTATAGAGTCCTTGAAAATGAGCCGTTCATTCTTGAAGCATTATAAAAAAAGGAACTTTTGTTACGATGTTCTTGTGTTAGCAAATTCATTTTTGAATCATTAAGATAATTTTTTTTTTTTTTTTAGCGTACATAGGAGGGGGCTACATAGGAGGGGGCTCCGAAGGTCTGGCTTGGCATTCCTCTCATATAAAACAATCTCAGCTCGTTCTAAGTTTTAAAATCGCTCATTACTTTCGTTCGGATTTTTTTTTGTATTTAAGGTATATGCTCCCTCTGAAACAAGCAATTTTGCGATAATTCTGCAGCCGTAATTTGCACCAAAAGGACAAATTCCATTGTATTTATTAGTCTCAAATCTGTTCATTCGCCGTGCTAGGATTATTGTATTATTTAGACTTTATGTTAGAGAAGGATCTAAACGTGCTAATAATATAGGAAAATTATCGTTTTAAAAAAATTTCAACCAATTTTCAGCGTATTTTATAAAAAAAGCCCAATGTAAAGAATTTAAAAAATTCAATTTTTTAGCTGGACAAGACTAAATCTCACATACGCAGTATTTGTAAAATTGTCTTCTTTTGTTGATCTATCAAACAGTTCGTGATAATGAACTGTACAAACTGTAAGTAAGGAGCGACCCGGCTCAATAGTAACTGAAACTCTAAAATTTGGAATTTCGATACCAATAGATATATCAAAACAATCGGCTTATTATGCTGATTCCAAAGATATAAGTTTCATTAAGTTGAGTCTTACTTGTCAAAGGCTACGAGCCCGACAAAATTTACCTGATTTTTGAAAAAAGGGGCAAACACCTCCTAAAAATCATAGAATGTTAGTTTAAATCACACCGTCAGATTCAGCGTATCAATTAACCCTACTCTAGAGCTTTTGAAGCTCTCACCTGCAAAAATGTGGAATTTTGTATTTTTTGCTAGAAGAAAGATTACGGATGCATGGTTTTTTTTTTGTTTTTTCCCCCAGGGCTTAAAGTATTAACCCAGTGGTCCTAGAATATTGGGAGAGGGCTCATTCGACTGAAAATTGAAAGGTCTACTGCACTTTTTAAGTGACCAAAAAGATTGGAGGGCAACTAGGCCCCCTCCAACACCCCTTTTTTCTCAAATTCGCCCGATTAAAATTTGAGATAGCCATTTTGTTCCGCATAGTTGAAAGGCGGAATAACTATGCCTTTGGAGACAACATGACCCCCCCCCATAGCCTCTGGGGAAAGGTCTTTAAGTTATAAATTTTCCCATTGTTTCCGTATAGTATTTGTTAGTAGTAATAGCAATTTATTATCAAAAAAAAAAAAAAAAAAAAAAAAAAAAAAAAAAAAAAAAAAAAAAAAAAAAAAAAAAAAAAAAAAAAAAACAGAGACAAAATCAATTGGTAGCACACCAAAAGCGTCGCTTGTGAGGGTGTGCTACTAAAAAAATAGAAGAGATATTGGGAAGTATGCATACATTTTTCGTGTGGGTGGAGGAAGGGGTGAATTTTCTGCTGGGGGGATTTTCCACGGGGAGGATTTTCCATGAAACGGAAGTTTCCAGACGGTGGATTTTTCAGGGGAAATTTTACACTGGGTGAATTCGCTGGAATTCCTATATAAAATTCTTCTTCTGGCTTGCTTTCTCTTTGCCGACTCAATTTTACGCGTGGACATGTCAAGGGTAATTCTTCCTGGTAAATTTTCACCAAGATTGAATTGTTTAGAGGATATACCCGTTGGGAGGATATATCCGTAGAGGGATTTTTCCGTTGAACGTAGAGCCAGATTTCCTGGCATTGTTTAAAAAAGATTAGAAATTAAATAAAAAAGTTTTAGTTACAAGTTTTCCAGTTACATATTTTTTCAACTGGAAGTAAGGATTACTTTTTTCAACTGGAAGTAAGGATTTTAACTGGAAGCATTAAAATATAAAACGAACAGAAATTCTTACTTATATGAGGGGAGTTGCCCCCTCCTCAAAACTTTGCTCTTTATACTAAAGTTCGAATTTTGTCCCAATTCTTTAAAAATGACTCCCGAAACACAAGGTTCGTTTAATTAGAACTATAAGAAGCTTTTTTAAAAGTACTAAAAAACTTTAGCGTGAAGAGCGAGGTGTCGAGATGGGGGCAACTCCCTCATATAAGTAATAATTTCTGTTCGTTTTAAGTTTTATTGCTGCTCCTTACTTTCAGTCACCCCTAGGCTCAAATAAGCTTTAGGTCCTCTAGGCAGGCCCGGATTGAATAGATCGGAATATAGATCGTATAGATCGAATGGATCGGATCGAATAGATCCAATTGAATTTTTTTCCCGGGCCCTCTCTACATATCAAATATTTAAATAGAATATAGGTGCATAGTTGTTTACGTACTTATAGGTATGTAGGGCAAAATCTTTATAATATAGGACTATCCAGATTGAATTCAATAAAATTAACATGAATTTTTACGGGTATCAGTTTTCCATATTATAAAGTATATATTATACAATAGTAAACACATTAATAAATCTGATCCAGCAATGCAAACTTAAAATAATATATATTTCTAATTATTTGAATAATTCACAATTTATCTCTAATCGTCAAAAACAAATTGGCTTTAAATTTTCGAAATATGTTTTTTTATTAATGTTGATGATAACGCGGGGCCTTTTCAAATGTGGAGCCCGATTGGGCTCAATCGCTCCAATCTCCCTTTATCCGACCCTGCCTCTAGGATATTTGGTTAGCTACGCTTAATCTTTTCTAAGCTTAATTTATTTTAGGAGCAAACGAAGAAGATAAACTTGAATTAGCTGTTGTGCAAAACGATTTTCAGTTTGTTTATGCTCTGCAGTCTGGTGATGGGACAAAGCAATTTGCTGGAAAATTGTTTCAAGCAATTGAAGGTTCGTTTAGGATCTTTTTAAAATTCTTTTCTGAAGCTAGCCACTGCATGATAATTCTTAACTTTAAAAAACTATAGAAAATAACTACACAATAAAAACGATAAAAACAACTTACATAACTACACTTGCAAGATTTTTTTACAAAGTTGTTTTTATGGGAAGGGTGTATTTGTTTCCGATTTTTCTTCGTAACAGTTTCAGCATCAACTTCAACCTTAGTTACTTTTAATCGTAGTGAGTTTGATATATCTAATTTTATCTATGTACTTAGTTTTAAAGTAAACCACAGCCGAAATTGCGGCCTCAGATAGATATGAGTTAGTAAAGAGGAGGAGGACTTTCATAGCATCATTAAACAACCATAGCCGTAAATCTGGCCTAACATACATTTGAGCTAGTCAAGAGGTGGAGGACTTTCATAGCATCATTAAACAACCATAGCCGTAAATCTGGCCTAACATACATTTGAGCTAGTCAAGAGGAGGAGGACTTTCATAGCATCATTAAACAACCATAGCCGTAAATCTGGCCTAACATACATTTGAGCTAGTCAAGAGGAGGAGGACTTTCATAGCATCATTAAACAACCATAGCCGTAAATCTGGCCTAACATACATTTGAGCTAGTCAAGAGGTGGAGGACTTTCATAGCATCATTAAACAACCATAGCCGTAAATCTGGCCTAACATACATTTGAGCTAGTCAAGAGGTGGAGGAGTTTCATAGCATCATTAAACAACCATAGCCGTAAATCTGGCCTAACATACATTTGAGCTAGTCAAGAGGTGGAGGACTTTCATAGCATCATTAAACAACCATAGCCGTAAATCTGGCCTAACATACATTTGAGCTAGTCAAGAGGTGGAGGACTTTCATAGCATCATTAAACAACCATAGCCGTAAATCTGGCCTAACATACATTTGAGCTAGTCAAGAGGAGGAGGACTTTCATAGCATCATTAAACAACCATAGCCGTAAATCTGGCCTAACATACATTTGAGCTAGTCAAGAGGAGGAGGACTTTCATAGCATCATTAAACAACCATAGCCGTAAATCTGGCCTAACATACATTTGAGCTAGTCAAGAGGAGGAGGACTTTCATAGCATCATTAAACAACCATAGCCGTAATCTGGCCTAACATACATTTGAGCTAGTCAAGAGGTGGAGGACTTTCATAGCATCATTAAACAACCATAGCCGTAAATCTGGCCTAACATACATTTGAGCTAGTCAAGAGGTGGAGGACTTTCATAGCATCATTAAACAACCATAGCCGTAAATCTGGCCTAACATACATTTGAGCTAGTCAAGAGGTGGAGGACTTTCATAGCATCATTAAACAACCATAGCCGTAAATCTGGCCTAACATACATTTGAGCTAGTCAAGAGGTGGAGGACTTTCATAGCATCATTAAACAACCATAGCCGTAAATCTGGCCTAACATACATTTGAGCTAGTCAAGAGGAGGAGGACTTTCATAGCATCATTAAACAACCATAGCCGTAAATCTGGCCTAACATACATTTGAGCTAGTCAAGAGGTGGAGGACTTTCATAGCATCATTAAACAACCATAGCCGTAAATCTGGCCTAACATACATTTGAGCTAGTCAAGAGGAGGAGGACTTTCATAGCATCATTAAACAACCATAGCCGTAAATCTGGCCTAACATACATTTGAGCTAGTCAAGAGGTGGAGGACTTTCATAGCATCATTAAACAACCATAGCCGTAAATCTGGCCTAACATACATTTGAGCTAGTCAAGAGGTGGAGGAGTTTCATAGCATCATTAAACAACCATAGCCGTAAATCTGGCCTAACATACATTTGAGCTAGTCAAGAGGAGGAGGACTTTCATAGCATCATTAAACAACCATAGCCGTAAATCTGGCCTAACATACATTTGAGCTAGTCAAGAGGAGGAGGACTTTCATAGCATCATTAAACAACCATAGCCGTAAATCTGGCCTAACATACATCTGAGCTAGTCAAGAGGTGGAGGGCTTTCATAGCATCATTAAACAACCATAGCCGTAAATCTGGCCTAACATACATTTGAGCTAGTCAAGAGGAGGAGGACTTTCATAGCATCATTAAACAACCATAGCCGTAAATCTGGCCTAACATACATTTGAGCTAGTCAAGAGGTGGAGGACTTTCATAGCTTCATCAAACAGGCAAGGATAGTTATCAGCAACTGAGAGCAAGAATTTCCATAGCTGTTTACGATTAAAGCTATTCTTCAGTGACGTAACTTCTCATAAATCAATGAGTTTTTCACTGGGTTTTGTTGACATATAATTGGTAAGTCGTCTTGATATGGGTTACAAATCCAACTCAACAAATGAAGCTTTTTCCTCTCTTCCCCAGAATAGTCGTCAAAATTAGTTTTTAGCACTGATTTTAGACACTCGTTCATCTTAGGCTGTACTTGCTTTTCAATAATAAAATTTTTAAGGGTTTCAAAACAATCATAGTTGCCATTATCAATGCAACTTTTCCACAGAATAGGCTTTTTCATGAACGCTCGAACTTTATCATGAACTGCAGAAATGTCTGATCCGTTTGAACCTTGCAAATACAAATTGAGTCTGTTTAATTTGGGAGACAATATCCGCCAACTAAGTGAGCTTGAGAATGAATTTGTCGTCGAGTAGATGTTTATAATATATTCAGTTTTTCCTTCCAAGCAAATCGATACTTCATTACGCATTTCCACTAATCGTGTCAGTAGTTTTCACCTGGATAACCAGCGAGATTCTGTATGCAGAAGAAGACATGTATCGCGGCTACCCATTTCTTCACACAGTTTTTGAAATAGGCGGGCCGGAACATGATCCGTTGATTGATCCATGATTCATAGATCAATCAACGGATTGATCCATGAATGTCTGATCATGTGCTGTAAGGGTTTTGTTTTAATATAATTTACAAGTTTCACAGCTGTATCAAGTACCGTTTTGAAATAATCGGGAGGTGCTTTGGAAACCACTGCTTCTCTATGAAGGCTAGATCATGTCCACAAAACACACGGATTTTGTTAAAGAACTCTCGTAACCACTCTGCTATTTTTTTCCGCGCACCGGAGGAAAAACCCGCGTATCGTCAGTGCATATACCGACACAGTTCTTCCACTGTAAAGCTTTTTCTTTTATATGGGAATCAATTGTAATGGAAATTACCTCAGATGCTTCACGACTTCTTGGCTTGCAGAACAAGATATCTTCGTGCACGCCGCTCTACCATATATAACGCACAAAAACTAGCAGTTGAGATAGGCCTTGCACGTCGGTAGACTCAGCTAGTTGTAGAGTATAATATTTACTAAGACAGCAAAAATGTGGGTCCCAAAATTTGAAATTTTGTCAGATGGGTCGTAGCCCAGTCAACTTCGGGAACCACTGGTTTAGAGGATTACATCTTCAAAGAAAATCAAAACCCGTTCACAGGGACGATACTCATTATATACAAGTAGGTATTGCTTTTGGTGGTTTGAAGAAAAGGTAGGCGAGATCTTGGTAGAAAATTTTATAAGTGAGTTTTTATGTAAAGTACGAATTAATAGACTCACACCAGGAAGAAGTTATGAAAAGATTATATGTTCTGTTTTAAAAGATGTTCAAAAAAAATGATAATAAAAATTATCGATGAAACTTCAAAAAACCCTTTTTAACTCCGAATGTAGTGAAAAGAAAAGTTTTTTTTCCAGCTACAAAAAGATCGAAGTTTTTCCAAGATTAACAATGAAAGCATGGAGTATTCACGACATAACTTGTATTAATCAGTATAATTTATTTTTCAGAAAGGGGACATGTAGAATAGAATAGAACTTTATTTTTAAAATTTCTTTCACAGAATGTTTTGCCGAATTTGAATTTATATATATATATATATATATATATATATATATATATATATATATATATATATATATATATATATATATATATATATATATATATATATATATATATATATATATATATATATATATATATTATATATATATATATATATATATATATATATATATATATATATATACATATATATATATATATATATATATATATATATATATATATATATATATATATATATATATATATATATATATATATGCCGTCACAGCATAGTCAGATGGATTACAAGGATCGAAATTACTACCGTAAGATCATTACAGGCCTATGAGAGCCCGAGAAGTTACGGACAGAAAAGCTGAAATCCTTATTTTTTTCTTCAACTGATTTTATTTACTTACACAAAACGATAACTTCGGTAAATGTACGACTTCGATTATGGCACTAGGAACGAAAACTGATTTATTGAAAAACAAGCGCCTGCCCCGACTAGGTATAAGCAATCACTGGATATTATGTCATCACTTCTTTGACTTTTTCAAAAGGCGATCAATTAGTTCGGATTTCCTCTTCAGAACAAGTACTTCAACCGACTCAACATCATTTACTCTTTCCCTTTCTTCGGAGCGAGCTTTTAATGCTGCTTCCAGCATACTTTGAGCAAGACCAATGTTCAGGAAGTCCTTCTCTTCCACAGCTTTCTTCAATCGCTCCCCTGCCTCTCTCAGAAGGCTATCGCCTATTTCCTTCTGCTTAACCAACTCTTTTTTTTTCGTACAATGTCTGACTCTATGGCCGCTATTTTTGCTTCTTCCGCGCCATCTCCTGGATTTCTTGTTCAGCATCTCAGCATCTTCCTTCTCAGCTTCAAGCTTCTCTCTCTTTGATTCTTCCTGTCTTCGTTCAATGAGGAATAGTTCATAGCTGGCTCTAGCTGATCTAGCCAGACAAAGCAGCTTCTTTATGATCAGCATATGCTCGGGTCTGTTCTCATAGTCGCGGAGCGCATCCGCAGCAAAAGCCTTAGCATTCAGTGTCCGCTCTTCGGTACATGCTTGAAGGCTAGTCATCAGCAAAGCTGACCGAGAAAATCCTCTCTCTACGTCTGCACTTCCATGACAGAGCGACAAAGCTGCCCGGACGATCCGACCTAAGGTCTGATATTTGGTTTCACCAGATGGCGGCTTCAGTTCCAGGAACTTTTGCCTATAGCTGCCGATTCGAGTACTCTCCGTGGGAGGCGGCAGAGGATCTGACTGTAATAACAACCATTCTCCCTGGACTTGCTCGATGTCCGTCTCAAGTGGAAGTTCTCTCGCAATGTGGAAGATATCACTGCAACTCGTTCTTTGGCAATCTGGACTGGGAGGGCTTAGGCAGGCAAGGCTTCGGAAAAACTCGTTGTTCACAGGGCGTTTTGTCAGCAGGTACTGTACAGCAGCTTTGATATATTCATTTTCATTCTCAAGAAAAAAAATTTCCTGTCTTTCAGAATAACGAATCCAATCTAAGAATCCAGGGCAGCCAGAACCCTTTTATTACACAAGGGTTGCTGTAGGTAAACATCTGCAATACTAACTAAGCCTTCAAAACCACCGAGGATCTGGAGATCGATATCATCAGCCGGCACAATCTGCCCAAAAAGAACTGTGCATAACCGTCTCAGCTCAAAGTATACCACATGAATTAACGACTCCTGTCGTTGAAATACACCGGTAAAAGCGGTGAAAGTTGCTGCAGAGCTTACAATAAACTAAATTTAAGTTTTCATTGTTTGCTTTTTTAGCCATTTTACAGTTTTCAAATATTTTGCATTTGACATCAGGTACTCCAGACAATTTTTCTTTGGCACGAATTCTAGGAATATTCTATCAATGCAGGCCACTGTTCCATCAAGCGGCTTGCTGCTTCCCCTATGGTGAGCCATCTCGTGGGGACGTGCTTCATAAACTTACGCTGAGGAACTGTAACTTTCCGTTGGCACTGGTTGAAATCGTCAGAACGAGCTGGCCATCCCGTGAAAAAGTGGTAAACAGCGATGATCATATCAGAGCACTCCTCCCCGAGTTCTTGCAGCCCTTTCAGGAACGCATTATGCACTGCATGAATGTGCAGGTTCCCATATTCAATAGGCCTTTTGAATACCTTTTTCTCTTATCTGAGTCTACGATGGGCCACGCTTTCTTATTGACAGCTGGGCCATCACTTGCAAGCATCAGCGATCTCTCAAGTGAAAGTTCTTCATATTCAAAACACTGCAGGATTTTCTTACTATGATCTTCACTGGTTGCATGTCCCATATAATATGTCCGAAGATGCCGACTAGCCACTTGTTTCCGCTCTTTTAACCAGTATCGAACTCTTATTTGGAGCTCCTTTTCCCCAACATTGTTCGTTGTTTCATCATATTCCAGCACAAAGTCAGATTTCTGGATGTCTTCGACTAGAATTTCTCAAAAGTCCGGATAAATAGCCTCCGTCAACAAGCATGTCATTTTTTTTAGCATTTAACGACAAGCCTTCTGGTACAGCATCAGGGAACATTGTTCGGAACACCTCGGCAATATGATCACACGAAGCTGCAGCAAAAGAACTAGCAATAGTCTTTAAAACCCAAACTGTCTCCGCCCTTGACTGTGCATCCTGCTCGCGGAGCATTTTCAGATTCTTTAATGGTACGTTAGAGCTGATGCAGCGATTCTCAACTGACGCTGGTTTAACATGACAGAAGCATTCTTCTTGTGATCTTGTGCGGCAGCATGTTGAAGAAGGGTCTGGAACCCTTTCTGGCAGCTGAGTGTCTTTTTACAAACTTTACAATAGAACGAGCTGTCACTCCCTTTTGTGCGCCACTCTTTCACTTTATGCCCAGCACCGTCTTCCCTACCGAGCCAGCTCTCCAAAAATTTTGTCTTACCCATTATTTTACAGCGACCTGAAATAAGAATGGGTTTTAGGACGGAATTCGAAAACATATAAAGCTAATACAAATACAAACTGACAAAACCAATGAAAACACGAATTTAAACTTACATTTTGACGTCCTCAGACCTGTGGGCATGCATGCCTTTAACAGGAAATGGTGTAAAATCAAAGAAGCTGGCTAACACTGAAAACATATAAAAGGAATCTCGGCCTAACTGTCCATTTACTAAGCAACCAGGCAATAAAGGATGCTAAGTAA
The DNA here is from genome assembly GCA_027921565.1 of Artemia sinica. Lineage (NCBI taxonomy): Eukaryota > Metazoa > Arthropoda > Branchiopoda > Anostraca > Artemiidae > Artemia > Artemia sinica. Next base: position 24,733,951 of record CM051256.1, on the reverse strand, counting down.
ACCAAGGGCCTGAAAAGAACCATAGGCAGTTATGGTACGGTAGAACTAATTCAATCTATCATCATATCTGCAAAATCGTAGATATTAACACCTACACACTAACCACGTCTAACACAGCCATATACATTGTGCGTCTTGAAATACAGTCCAAACTATCCAAAAAGACTTACCTTTTTTTATGAATTATGCCACAGTCGACAGTCAACTATAACATACTGTTTCACCAAAAGAATTAGGTCCGAAACGTCGAAAAAAGTGACTTTAGTGACCAAATGACAGAAATAGTGACAAAAGTGACAGGTCCCAAAAAAAGTGACAAAAGTGACAAAAAGTGACTGCGGCCGATCCCTGTATATATATATATATATATATATATATATATATATATATATATATATATATATATATATATATATATATATATATATATATATATATATATTATATATATATATATATATATATATATATATATATATATATATATATATATATATATATATATATATATATATATTATATATATATATATATATATATATATATATATATATATATATATATATATATATATATATAATATATATATATATATATATATATATATATATATATATATATATATATATATATATATATATATATATATATATATATATATATATATATATATATATATATATATATATATATATATTATATATATATATATATATATATATATATATATATATATATATATATATTATATATATATATATATATATATATATATATATATATATATATATATTATATATATATATATATATATATATATATATATATATATATATATATATATATATATATATATATATATATATATATATATATATATATATATATATATATATATATATATATATATATATATTATATATATATATATATATATATATATATATATATATATATATATATATATATATATATATATATCTATATATATATATATATATATATATATATATATATATATATATATATATGTATATTATAAAGAGCATACACACATATATCATCAAAAGAACGTGACATTCACTTCGAACATAATTCATTGTAAGAAAACATATATGATAAAGGTCAACAGTTAATTAAAAAGTCAAAAATAAAAACAAAATAGAGAACAATAAAATTAATGAAAATAAATAAAAAAAAATATAAGAGTCAACAACTTAGTTAAAAAGTCAAAAATAAAAAAAATAAATCGATAACAATAAAATTAAAGACTAATTCTCCTGGCTATTGTACAACTCAACAAAACTTGGAACAAAACTCTTCCGAAACCTTTCATGTTTAGGGTGGATGGGAGTCAGTTTAGGGACTTTTTGGGATTTTCTAAGGGCCGGTCATTGTGGGAAGGAAAGTAGGGTTCGGGGATGATAGAACGTAATCGAAGAACAGACAGGGTCTTGGTACATGTTTAGAGATCAAAGTTTTACTGGGTTGACCCGATAAAGTTTTACTGGTAACTTATGCCAATGTATGCTTTAACCGTTAAGTGTTTTCAAGCTTAGGCCGAGTGAAGTGTAATATTTTGCGTGTTCAAGAGGTAACATACATGAGTCTAATAGAGAACCTTTTTTTTGCAAAATTCAATTACATAATGAGAGTCATTCCATCATCCATAGGCTCTGCATAATGGTCTTATAAAGTTTTCTTTTTTAACGTTGTTAAGGGGGGGGGGTTTAATATGCCAAAATAATTGTAGATGAGGGTTTTTTCTTGATCTTCGAAAGTAGTTTTTTCAGGAGAATGAAACTTTCAGGAAGGAATTTAGTGCCTAAACTATGGGTTCGATGGGTGGGAGGTGGCATTTTTTGTTCCTATCTTCTCTCCTTCCCTATTTTTTAGGCTTAAAAAGTTGCATAGAAAACGTGTTAATATGCCGGTCTTAACTTCAGGAACAACAGTTTTTCATTTAAATCTACTTTTCTTTTTTCATTTTTCATTTAAATATACTTTTCTTTGATTGTAGATTTTAATTCCAATTCCAGTGAAATAGAATTTTAAGCCATACCAAGATTTTTTTTTTCTAGATTTGAGACTCATTTTTTAAATTCCTTAAGACTTTATAAACCTGGATAAAGCAAAGATATGAGGCACAGAACACTTTGCTTCGGCCTCATTTGTGTTTCAAATCTATTTATGAAAACTTTGCTTTTATATTACCCAGGCTCATCAAAGACCATTGACCTTTTTGGAAAAAGAAGGGGTAGAGGTAGATGCTTCAATAGGCCTCCTTGGGGCATAATTTAGGTCTTGGCATATTCCTCGAAGTTTCAATCACCTAACTCTACTACTTTTATAGGAAAGAGCCCCACATCTACAACTCTACTGATTTTGTAAGTTTTTTTTTAAGGCAAAAAAAAACATTCGATATTTTTGTGTGTTCTAGAAGAAATTTAATTGTATTTAAAAATTTAGCAAATATGATCTGATGCTACCCTGGCTATACATGACGTACACAGTAGACAGAATATACAGTACAAAGGATATACTATCCATTAAAAATAAGTGACAAAGATTTAAAACCACACACGATTCATACTCCGTCTTCGTGAACGCGCAGTTCCGATGTAGGCTACACATCACGAGAAGCCTATGGAAAAACCCGTTTTCTTTTGTCCGATTACTAGCAACTAAACTAAGGTTCTGACGTATATTCCCAGGGTCAATACGCGCGGTATCAAATGTGTGTCATGTTTGGAAAAAGAAGACGCTACAGTCTACAGTGATGACGTAGGACGGAAAACAAAGACCAAAAAAAAAAAATAAATAAGAAAAGAATAAATTAGAAAAAGACACCACCAAGTGAGTTAGATTATCAGCCTGATCAAAAGGTGTATTTTTTTTCTTTTGTGCTGAGGACGGCGTGGGGGAAGCATTTACTAAAATATCTGCTTTTTCTATTTGTTGTCTTTTTATATATTTTTTTTATTTATTAAAAATACCCTCGAATGGTCTTGTCTGAGTCTTAATTATTTTTTTTTGTTCTTCGCTTTTTTTCGTGCATAAGAATTTAGCATTCAAACTTGCGCTATAAAACGTTCTCCAACAATAAGATTCTGTTTTTTATTATCAATCCTAATCACGAGTAAGTCAAATTGATAAAAAGTATCGTGTTTTATCAAAATATTTTGCCATTTGAACGCCAGTAATAACCAAGTAAATCTTTAATCATTGCCACCGGAGGTCTATACTAGACAGACTTCAAGGTGCTTCCCTGCAATCCTGTGGAGGGCTAGATTTCCTTTGAAGAGATAAATACCGTATTAGGTGATGCTCAATTTCCAGGAGAGGAAATTAATCTATAGAATGGGGACGTTGACTTTAGTCACGTAGTGTAGTGAAGATTTTTTGACCTAATTTTTGACCTCTTTTGGTGTTTTATAATAAAGATGAATGAAAAATAGGGTTTTAATTAGACTAGTCTGCAAAAAAAATGAATTTTACTCGTTTATTATTTAGTACTTCTATTGTTATTATTACTCTTTATTAATCTTTTATTTATCGATTTCTTTATTCAAGGATGGTTGAATCTAAATCAGAAGTCCAAAAAAACCGTTGTGTTGTTTTAATGGTGATAAAAAGAAAGAAAAAGATTCTTTTTATAATGTGTTCAGGCTCTTATTCAATATTTTTATTTTTAATATTCACAGATAAACGAATAAAAATAATCCCTTTTGCGCTGTGGCAAATACTAAGAGGGTTTACGGTCGCGTGAAAGTCCGCATAACTACTTCAGGACTTACACATTAAATCGAATATCTAATTAAAACTATCATGGATAAATGGAAATAAATAACCTATAAAATAAAACGATAAAAAAACGAAACAAGTGAATTAAAAATAATAATAGATAAATAAGATTTAAATAAGAATAAAAATGTCAGATCATGTCTCTATCACTCATCAGTACTTAAGTCCCCACCCTACCCTCTCACCCCACCTCATCCCCTGCTAGCTCTTACCTCTCCATCCCTCCCTTCCTTCCTGTCCACAGGCTATTTGAGGTTTGGTTAAATGAATTGTTTTGAGTCTCCTCAAGAAGCCTTTTAGAGTTTTTAATTTAGCTGCTCATGGCGATAAATGCTAAGAGACATATGAAACAAAGAAGAGAAAAGATATAGTAAGTAAAAAATAAAATCAAATAGGTGAGAAAAAACGAGGATTTTATCAGCCAGTAGCAAAATATGAAAACGAAAACAAGCAAATATTTCGACAAGGACCTTCGCCAAGTCGTCTTCAGTGCTCAGAAAAAAAAATTAATCTTTTGAAGTGAACTCTACAAGAAGAGAACAGCATTTACGTTATGTATAGCCAGTGTGGTCTTAGAATGTAAATGTTAAGAGATGACCTTTGTTCATAGTAAGCGTTCATAGATTTTCGATTGCTTGATAAATTTTAAGCGCCGTCCTAGCCCAGTGGTTAGCGCTCCGGATTTGAAATCCTTAAAAAAAGGTCAGCTCCCGACTTAAAAAAGGTCAGGGGTTCGAGTCCTGGTTATTTGGTTTGGGACGGGGTCAATGGTGTGACCCTGAAAGGCCAAGCCAGAGTTGACCCCGCTCTAAATGGGTACCTGGAGAAATCTGGGGGGAAAAACACGGGAAGCGTCGAATGATTTACCCCCCGCCACGCATTGCAGTCCCGGCCGAAGGCATTGAATCAAGAGATCGGTACCTGCACAACGCAGACCTTTGGTCAGCATGCGAAAAAAGCTTTTTAATAAATTTAAAGCTAAAAAAAATAGATTATTAACATACATGACTTTTCGTAATTTACAAAAGAAAGTCATGCTATCAAACTCAGCAGCCCCGAGGACCGAACTTCCTGTGCCTTGCCTAAAAATTTCATATTGTCCCTGAGAAGGGAAATTATGGACGGATGCTTATTTTCGATTGCTTTATTCTCTGTGGCGATTACATTGAACCGGTGTTGTAGAAAATCACAAAAGTGTTCACTTGTTCTAAAGTTTTGAGTTCAAGTGTCCTCTTTGAGTAACAAAAACGAATGCTAGGGTTGTGGACTGTGAACCCACTCCTGTTTTTTTCTTGGCCTAGATTTTGAAGAAAATGTTTTTTTTTAGTATCTGATTAAAAAACTCAAGAACAACAAATTTGCCCCCTAGATGTAAAAAACATTTTAGAATGCACAAAGTGCTGTTTTTCGCCATCTTTTGCCATAAAACGACTATTTATCTCAAGTAGGCTCCAAGATTTTAGAGCATAAAATCCCAGATAGCCAATCTATTTACAGTACGAAAAAATCTTATTTGCCCCCCCCCCTCTCCATCATGTTTCCCATATAAAATTAATGCTGTTCGAAGGCAATGACTCAAAACTTCATTTGGATGGTATCATTTATTTACTACTTATTTATTATTGGTCTAAAAATCAAGACATGATGTTTTACATGTAGTTAAAGAGAATTTAAAAATTTCAGCCAACAAAAGTTACAACATATTTGAAGAGCGCTGTTACTGAGGCTTCTAGGGTCTTAGGGCCAAATCTACTGTTATTGTTTGGTTATTTATTTTTATCAAATATTTTTTTTTAGTATCCAAATATTTTTTTAGTATCAAATATTTTTTTTAGTATCAAATATTGTATTTTTTAGTATAAAAAAAATACAATATCAAATGTTTTTTTTTAGTTAAACGGCAATTTATATCCTCATACGCTTCTTGAGAAGGCAGGAGAGGGGGCGGCCTGTAGTCCCATCTAGTATATCGTAGTTTTTGGTTGTGTGAAGTTTTGGTCGCTCTGTATTTATGTAGAATGTTTTGATTTGTATTGCCTTCGTCAGCTGTTGTCTAGTGAAAAGCCAGTTTTGGGAGGCCAAGCGAAATGGGTCTTGAACAGTCCTTTCTTCGTTTTGACGGATTTCGGGAGTTTCATCCTGCCAAACGGAACCCTCACTCTCCGGTATTTCTTGCATTGTTCACATATATTACAAATCAAACAGTTCGTGGTAACGAACTGTAAGTAAGGAGCGACCCGGCTCAATGGTAACCGAAACTCTAAAAAACGGAATTTTGATACCAATAGATACATCAAAAGAATCAGATTTTAATTCTGATTTCAAATATATAAGTTTCATCGAGTTTAATTTTACCTATCAAAAGTTACGCGCCTGAGAAAATTTGGCTGATTTTCCAAAAAAGGGGGAAAGACCCCCTAGAAGTTATAGAACCTTAAAATCACACCATCGTATTCAGCGTATCAGAGAACCCCACTGTAGAGGTTTCAAGCTTCTATCCACAAAAATTTGGAATTTTCCATTTTTTGCCAGAAGAAAGATCACGGATGCGTGTTTATTTGTTGTTTTTTTTTTCCCCAGGGGTGATCGTATCGACCCAGAGGTCCTAGAATATCGTGAGAGGGCTTATTGGAACGGAAATTAAAAGTTCTAGTGCCCTTTTTAAGTGACCAAAAAAATGGAGGGCAACTAGGCCCCCTCCCACGCTCATTTTTTTCCCAAAGTCACCCGATCAAAATTTGAGATATCCATTTTGTTCAGCATGGTCGAAAATATTGTAACTATGTCTTTTAGGTTGACTTAATCCCTCGAAGCTCCCAGGAGGAAGGCTGAAAGTTATGAACTTTACCCAATGTTAACATATTGTATTGGTTATTGGGACCCGGCTCAATGGTAACCGAAACTCTAGAAAACGGTATTTTGATACAAATAGATACATCAAAAGAATTAGATTTTAATGCTGATTTCAAATATATTAGTTTCATCAAGTTTAATCCATCAAGTTTAACCCGTCAAAAGTTACGCGCCTGAGAAAATTTGGCTTATTTTCGAAAAAGGGGGAAAGACCCCCTAAAAAATATAGAACCTTAATGAAAATCACACCATCATATTCTGCGTATCAGAGAACCCTACTGTAGAGGTTTCAAGGTCCTATCTACAAAAATTTGGAATTTTGCATTTTTTGCCAGAAGAAAGATCACGGGTGCGTGTTTATTTTTTTTTTTTTCCCAGGGGTGATCGTATCGACCCAGTGGTCCTAGAATATCGTGGGAGGGCTCATTGGAATGGAAATTAAAAGTTCTAGTGCCCTTTTTAAGTGAAAAAAATGGAGGGCAACTAGGCCCCCTCCCACGCTCATTGTTTTCCCAAAGTCACCTGATCAAAATTTTGAGATAGCCATTTTGTTCAGCACGTTCGAAAACATTATAAGTATGTCTTTTAGGATGACTTAATCCCCCGAAGTTCCCGGGAGGAGGGCTGAAAGTTATGAATTTTACCCAATGTTTAACATATAGTATTGGTTATTGGGAAGTATACAGTACAGACGTTTACAGGGGAGATTTTTCCTGGTAGTGGGTGGGGGGGGGGGTTAGGGAAGGGACGTACGCAGGGGGTCCTCCGGCCCCCCCCCGAAATATCACGGTTTTTTTTCATTTACCATAATTTTCTGATTTTTTTTCACAGAATAATGGGTTTGAGGGATTTGCCCCCCCCGAAACAAATTGCCCCCCCCCCCCCCCGAAACAAATTCCTGCGTACGTGCCTGGGGTGGGGGGTTATGTAGGATGATCTTTCCATGAAGGAATTTTTCATGTTGGAAGGTACATGGCTATGAAGGGGACGCCGGACTTCCCAGCATTATTTAAAAAAAGACCAGAAATTAAATATAAAAAAACAAGTTTTTCAACTGCAACAGCAGCAACATCAAAACTTTAAACGAACAGAAAATATTACATATATGATTGGGTTCACCCCCTAGTCAATACATCACTCTTTAAGCCAGAGATTTTTTAGTACTTTCATAAGAGCTATTTATTCTGATTAACGGCCTTTGTGATTAAGCGGTCATTTTTAAAGAATTGAAACAAAATTCGAACTTTCGCTTAAGGAGCAATGTATTGACTAGGGGGCGAACCCCCTAATACATGTATTAAAAATATATGAATATAGAAGTTCGTTACGTAAGTTAATTCGTAAGTTACGTATATTTATTAGTAATAAAAACGTTCGTAAATAAAATGAAACAAGTTTCGAGAAAGCCATTTAACCAAATAAAAGTAAATTAATATGAAAATTTTGTTTTAATTATTCATGTACTGTGAGCCAAGATCAAAACCTGCATTTATTCAAAAACGTTCAAAAATTAAATAAAAAAAACAAGTTTTTTTAACTGAAAGTAAGGAGCGACATTAAAACTTAAAACGAACAGAAATTATTCCGTATATGAAAGGGGCTGTCCCCTCCTCAACGCCTTGCTCTTTACGCTAAAGTTCGACTTTCTCACAACCTTATTTTTTTTAAACAATAAAAACTTTAGCGTAAAGAGCGAGGCGTTGAGGAGGGGACAGCCCCTTTCATATACAGAATAATTTCTGTTCGTTTTAAGTTTTAATGTTGCTCCTTACTTTCAGTTAAAAAAACTTGTTTTTTTATTTAATTTCATAAAAGAATGATATTTCTTTCTTAAATAATGGCTGTAACTGTTTAAAAAGTAAAAGGTGAATTTTTCATCTTTATCCAGTATAAATATCTTTTTCATAATTTCACTTTTATTAAACTCCAGCTACTTTATCCACTCGAAACGCCAGTTTGGCAAATTTTGGCTCGTGATAGCTATTTGAAAGAAATTTCTTATCATATTTATTCAAGAGAGAGAGAGATTTATTCTAAACAAACAAACAATTTAACATCAGTTTAGCGGCCACCCCAAGAGGTAAAAACTTGTCCAAGGGGGTGGCAAAAATACACCAACATAACAAAACAATAACAATAATAATAAAAAAAAACCTTTCTATATCACAGTCCCCAAACAGCAGCACAAACCTTACACCTTAACATTTTCATTAAATTTATTATCATAATCAAAATGATCACCCCCAGGAGCCATAAATATTTACCAATATCTTTAAAAAAACCCCACTAAAGTTCATACTTACTAAAAAGCATCCCTTTAATTACTATCTTAAACGAAGAAATAGCACCTATATTTTTTATATTTTTATATCCAGCTTCTGATCCCCCTATGAAGCAAAGGAAATATTGATCGGGCCGAAACAGCCAGTGGCTGTTTCGGCCCGATTATAATCATGGACGGATTATAATCATGGATTTATTATAATCATGGACGGAAGATCTCAGGTTTGCTAAGCTATCAAAACACGGGAGGTTTATACCCTTTTGAATCCTAAAAATGAATACAAGTGTATACAACTCCCGTAATCCGGAAGCTGGCAGTATCTTTACATACTCACACGCGTTTCGTACCGAATCCCAGGGTTGTAGGCCATCTAACAGCCGAACAGCGTTGTTTTGTAGAACTCGTACTGGCCGAACAATAGAAGGAAATGTTCCAAGCCAAACGCTACTACAATACAATATATATGGATGGATAAGGGAAAAATAAAGAAGGCGTATAACAAAAGGAGGAAAAAGATGCTTAAGTTTTCTCATTATACCCAGGTTACGAGACACAGTTTTACAAACATAATGTACATGGCACTTGAATGATAAAACTTCATCAATATAAACCCCCAGGTACTTATAAGAACAAACCCGCTTTAAAGTTCCATCTGTGTTACAGTATCCTGAATCCATGGATAAAAATCTGGTGAACGGGAAAAAATAACAAAGTTAGTCTTACCCAGATTAATCTTTAACCTATTTACCCTCAACCAGGAATTTAACCTTTCAACAGTATCTTTCATCTATGTCTGAAGCAATTCTTCTATCTTCCCGGTACTAACAGCAACTATGTCATCAGCAAATAATGATACCGTTTCATTTCGGAGATTTTTAGCCATATCACTAACATTAAAACAACAACTTGGGATACAATTAGGCATATCATTAATGAACAATAAAAAAAAGAATCGGACCAAGAACTGACCCTTGCGGGACACCACAAACCACTGGGCGGGGTCCTGATTGTATACAAGTCATCTCTACAAACTGGTGCCGGTTACTAAGGAAACTCCGTATAAGGTCAAGAGCTTTACCTCGGATCCCATAGACCTCGTATTTTTCCAGGAGTAGGCCATGGTCAACTGTATCAAAAGCCTTCTTTAGATCTAGAAACACTGCACCAACCTTAAATCCTTCATCTAAAGCTATGTTAATTACCCTAGTCAAAAATATCAGTGCATCCTCTGTCTTCCTATCTTTTCTGAAACCGAACTGAGTATTATTCAATAAATTAGACGTCTCTAAAAAATGGGTCAACCGATTACTAAAACATTTTTCAATAAGACGAGAAATAACTGGTAAGACTGATATTGGGCGATAATTACCCAAATCATTTCTATCACCACCTTTATAAACCGGTGTCACTCTTGCCTTTTTAAAAAATCTGGAAACCTTCCTTGACGGAAGCAATCATTAATCAGTGATGTCAGAACACCATATATAGAAGGGAAAACACATTTCGTAATTTTTATTCCACCAGGTCACTACCGGACGAACTATTTTTCATACTATAGAATATCCTTTAACTCATTAAATGTAATCATCTTTAGATGTAGTGATACATTTGCAGGAGATGGTAGAGTACATCCAAAGGATGGGTCTTCTGGAGACGAGGAAATCATCTCGGCTATTTGTAGGCCTATTGAAGAAAAATGATTTAGAAACTCATTACATATCCCAGTTACCATCTGCAATTATAACCTCATTAACAGTCGCTTCAGTTGGTAGAATATTAGACCGCTGACCTATAATATTACGAATTATTTGCCAAGTTTTTAACGGGTTACCTTCAACATCTTTAAACTTCATACTAAAATATTTTTTTTTAGTCTCACGGAGAAGATTATTCAAACCATTACGAAAAGCACGGTATCGCTCTTTATTCTCATCCGTAGGTTTTAAAGCTTCTGACTTAAACAGTCCTTACATTTATTTTTCGAAGAAGATCATGAGTTATCCATGGCTTTCTCCCATAAGGTTTCCAACCTTTTGCATTTTTCACTGCTCCCACTTCCTTAACCATTTCTAAAAGCTTACCATAAAAGAGTTTAAATTTAATATTTCCATCACTCTCATTTCCAAACAGAAATACCCAATCAATATGATCCATATTATTTTTTAGTTTCAATAGGGTACTACGATCAAAAACTACGACTCTTTTACTCTGTTCAGGAGTTTCTTGCTTAGTGATAAATACCTCAAAATCTGCAATAGCACCAAAGTGGTCAGATTCCACATTTACAAGAACTCCAGGCGATCGAAAAGGGGCATTGGAAAAAATATTATCCAAAAGCGTTGCAGACGTCCTAGAAACTCTGGTTGGGATGTTAATCGTTGGGAACAGACCATAAGACATACACAAATTTAATAACTGAGAAGTCACTAAAGACTCCATATCCAGCATGTTAATATTGAAGTCACCTAGAACTAAACAAGGGTTATTACTAATTTGTACTTTTGCCAGTTGTTCATGAAAATTCTCAAAAAATTCTTGAATAGGACCAGAAGGAGGCCTGTATACAATTACTAAATATGTATCAACATTATTCAATTTAGCTTGTAATACTAGTGTTTCACACACCATTTCCTTATATTCACTTAGATCGTCTTGGATCCTCGCATAAAGACCTTCACGAACATAAGCCGCAAGACCCCCGTGTTGACGTAACTCCCGGTTCCGAGTAAACAAAGTATATCCAGGTATATCTAAAAGAGTGATCCCTCAACCAGGTCTCCGTCAAAGCAAGTACATGGAAAAGATTAAGTTTAGCTTAATTCGCTAAAAAATCAAATGTTATATTTCGGCCCTGGCAATTCAAATGAAAAATCTCCCGATCCACCATGCCGACACTCAACATCCTGAAAATCATAACTAAAAACAAATTTAGAATCCTCAGGGGGTCAGAAGCTGGAACCACAAAGTCCAAATTTCTATTTATACATTCATTAAAATAATGGTACTTGTGCATTATACAGACACTTTGATATATTGTACAAGGAAACCAGTCACGAAAAACCCGTCAAACAAGCTATTCTCAAAAGACCGCTATACATAAATGACTGCAAAGCCGTGATTTCTCAATGAGTTACAATATTTGAACGATTGTTTTTTGGGGTTTAAGGGTGGAAAAGGTACCTAGGTTAGGTTAGGTTACGCATTTAATATATGCTATGCTTTACCCCCCCCTCCCTAGTGTGCAAATATATAGCCCAAATTTGTTTATAAACTATTATATATTGATCCTATTTTATTTTATTTCATTAGCATTAACCAAATTTGACTTTTTAGAAGTGTTCATATAATGCACCAGTGCCAAAATAATTAGAAAAATTTACCTTCTGATTTTCTAAATCAATTATACTACGAGCCTCCAGGCCTGTGATGACGAATAGGGCATATACCAATCACAATTAAAGATAATCTCAATTCTCACAACAAACAATGAAACAAAAGTAATCAAAAGAAAAAATAAAAAAAAACACAAAAAGAAATAAGGAATAAATTCTAAATAAAGGCAAACGAAGAAAACAATCATTATTACTCACCAAAGAGCACAATACAATCACACACGAGGGTATCCAATCTAAACTCTAACAGCCAATTAAAATTACTTAACTTTACTTCACAAACTATAAAAACAAATATAGTTCTTTCTCAATTAACTACGTACAAGCAAAACATTCACTTCTGCTTTCCGAATCGTCCTCTTTGACTACGCTCTCCGTAGTCATGGCTAATAATCGGTCTAACAAGTTCAGTTATTACATCATTCTGAAAATACTTACCGATCGATCCGTCAGGGCGTTTGAATTGAACACAAGGGGGGAAAGATTTAGAAACCCTTGCATCAAAACCTGCATCTCGTAACTGGGCTCGCTCATTAAATATAATTTAAATAGACTGTTCTAAAACCACTTTAACAATATCCTGAAACAAAGCAACAGCAACATTTTCACTTTCGCAATCTGCATTCCAAACAGTTATGTTTTTACCCCTCTGTTCAATTTCCAGTTTAATAAGCCTATCCGACATTTTCAAAACTGCATTACCCTGGGCCTTAGCTTCATCAACAAGAACTGATAATTGTGATTTCAAGGATGAGTTCTCATTTGTTAGAACTTTGATTTTACTATCGTGAATAGCAACTTGAGAACACTGGTCTTACTGGTTCACCTCTAATTTGGAAACACGATTGTCTAGTAATTTTAACTTATCATTCACCATGTCAAGTTTTCTATCATTTTTTTGGACAGCTTCAAGTTCTTTGTTAAAATTCTGTGATAAAGTTTCCACGGTAATTTAGGTGATAGAACTTCCGGTACTAGTAGCTGTAGAATTCAACGGGTTTTCTGAGTCCTCAGCGGGACGATTACGTTTGCGATCACGACCCATGCTAATTAAAGTAAACAGACTTCGCCTACCTCAAATAAGATCAATTATTTATTTACCCACTTTGATCTTAACGTGCTGTTTGCTTTGGCCGTTAATTACTGGCATGGCTAAAAATGTACCCAGGACAGGTAGACCTCAATAATGGCTAAATATCAAAAGGGGAATATGGGCTTCAAAAATCCGTGATGTAATGCAACTCTGCCAATGAACACTGATAACAAGCACCCTCGTGTGAACTATGCTGTTACTCGGGCGAGAGCATATTGATAACTCTAAACATTAAACGAGACTTACTCGCAAGGAGGGAGTTTGACTACCCCTCGAAAGTCCAAAAAACGTGCTGTTTTATAATCCTTTATATTCCAAGCTTTATAATCTAAACGTTGCGCAATTATAATCCTTTTTTTAACTCAAATGTAATTACGATAGCTATTTATTTCATATATTGATTTTCACAGTACGGGAGCTAGATTCTTACTGAGTCTCAATTTTCTGTTTGAACATAAATTCATTTAAAATTTTTCTAGTCAATATTTGTTTTCACCTTGAGCTTTGATGAAAATGAAAATTTTTCTTCTTTCTAGAAAGTGCCAACTTATCTCTGACTGCTGAGGATTTCAATTGGGCAGTCACTCTAAAACCTAAAATAGCGATGGACCTATCAGTTTCTGTTACTTCCACGACATTGAAAAATGGATGTGCCGAGGAAACTATTGACGCGCTCGAAGAGGCAGTTGACGCGCTATCAATCCAAGGGGATGTGATGGAAACCACTTCTTATCCGACGGCAGCTGCTGAGCCAAGAGAGACGTTAGTCACTCAACAAATGTCTCTGAGAAAGAAAGACTTCACAAACACTATACGGCTCAAGTACAATATTTCTTATACTTTACTGTTTGATTCTTGTCTATCTTGTTATTTTATTTCGTCAAAAAGTGCATTTCATTTTTGTTCTATTAAGATGAATTTATAAGAAACACGGGGGTATGAGCAGTAGTTTTAAATGAGCCATTAAACATCTCTCTAGAACCTTCACTGCTGAGACACTTCACTGCTACCCATGAAAAAAAACCTCATTTTTCAGAATGGGTAGGGGGGGGGGGTGGGTTGTAAATGCCTCAAGTTTTGACTATGGTAATTCCACTGGTGGACTTTTCAGTATGAAAGAAAGAAAGAAGCAGAATAGAATAAAAGACAGAAGTAAAATAAAAGAAGAGGAAGTAGTTAAGAATGCCTAAGAAATAATTGACCATTAGTATTGAAATTCTATTTTGTTCTTTGAATTTAAACTGTCCGCAGTGATTTTATTTTGATATGTATATTTTTTGTGTCATTTAAAAATAAGGATTTCTGAAAACGTTTTATTTTAAAATTAGCTGCTCGTGTGGGAATAATGGAAATTTTCAGGAAGTTGATAGCGTCTTTACCGAAGTTATAGTCATATTATACTATGATTGTTTAATTTTTTTAATCTAATTTTTCTCATTTTTGTGTTATTTTTTTACCATTTCTGAATAAAGCTGAATCTCTTTCTTAAGTAAGTCAGCATTTAATTCCACTATTTTTCCTGAAAAAGTGTCCTTAAAGAGCACAGTAATTTTCCCTTTTTACTAAAATAATATCAGAGACGCTCCACTGTTAAAAATTGAAAGGCATGAACTTGGAATTAGACTACTTACTATTTTTTGTGTCAGAATTTTTTGTACTAGCTTGGGAACCGTGATTGCCGACGACATTCTGAAGCCATGCTGAAATGAAATTCTGGGAGGGATTAGAAAGCTGTCAGCCTTCTAAATCCCTTTCTAATATTATTAAAGAGTACAGCGGAAGTTTGGAAGACATTTTGTTGAGCTTCCAAGTTTCGTTTTTTTTTGTCAACCTTTATGTGAGCTACCATTTGAATTTTGTGTGTGTATTTTACTATAAGATTAAAGACCTTTTAATGTGACTTTGCGTTATAAAACGTAGCGAACGCAGTTTTTTAATGTTGAAAGAATATATTTTTGTATTTTCTTTTATTCTATTTATCTTATTTTTTATTCCTGCGTAAAATCACATGGCTCTATCTAAATTATCTCTATGGCGATATTTTACTACCCTTGGGTTGATACGATTAGAAACAAGAAGAAAAACGAAACAGAGGCACTACCCATGTTGTGACAACATTTGTGCATAACAGTGTTTTATGGGTTTCTTTTCGAGATTTTTGGCAGGGATAGATTTTATATATGTATTATATTATATATATTACACTATATATATATATATTCCATTATAGTATATACACCATTCTGTATAAACATCAGGGCCGCCTCTATATAATATTAGCACGGGTTGAAATGCAAAAGTGGCGTAAAATCACATGGCTCTATCTAAATTATCTCTATGGCGATATTTTACTACCCTTGGGTTGATACGATTAGAAACAAGAAGAAAAAGGTGTACGAAACAGATGCACTACCCATGTTGTGACAACATTTGTGCATAACAGTGTTTTATGGGTTTCTTTTCGAGATTTTTGGCAGGGATAGATTTTATATGTTCTAAATAGTTTTTAATCCACTGGCTATTTCAGAAGTTTCACTAACAGGTATTTTGAACCTATCTGGCGAAAGTCGTTTTTTTTTTGGTAGAAATGGCACTTCGCTGCCGCACGATCTCTTCTGTTGTTCAAAAATTGCTTGAGGACTTTTAATTTTTGTTCAAATGAGCCCTATCGTGATAATCTACTACCTCTGATTCGATACGATCACCCCTGGGAAAAAAGCGAAAGAAACAGCCGTGCTACCGTAACGTGCCAAAACTTTACTTTTACAGAACATTGTTTTTTTTTATTATCAAACAGTTCGTGGTAACGAACTGTAAGTAAGCAGCGACCCGGCTCAATAGTTACCGAAACTCTAAAAAAGGTAATTTTGATACCAATAGATACATCAAAATAATCAGATTTTTATGCTGATTTCAAATATATAAGTTTTATTAAGTTTAATTTTACCCATCAAAAGTTACGTGCCTGAGAAAATTTGTTATTTTCGAAAAAAGGGGGAAACACCCCCTAAAAGTCATAGAACCTTAATGAAAATCACACCATCAGATTCAGCGTATCAGAGAACCGTACTGTAGAGGTTTCAAGCTCATATCTGCAAAAATGCGGAATTTTGTATTTTTTGCCAGAAGAAAGATCATGGATGTGTGTTTATTTGTTTTTTTTTTCCCAGGGGTGATCGTATCGACCCAGTAGTCCTAGAATATTGCGGAAGGGCTGATCAAACTAAAATTAAAATTTCTAGTGCCCTTTTTAAGTTAAAAAATGGAGGGCAACTAGGCCCCCTCCCACGCTCATTTTTTCCCCAAAGTAACCCGAAAAAAAATTTTAGATAGCCATTTTGTTCAGCATGGTCTAAAAATATAATAACTATGTCTTTGAGGATGACTTAATCCCCCACAGTCCCCGGGGGAAGGGCTTCAAGTTATGATTTTTGCCCAGTGTTTACATATATTATTGGTTTTTCAGAAGTATACAGACGTTTTCAGGGAGATTTTTTCTGGTAGTGGGGGGATGGATCAGGGTTATGTGAGAGGATCTTTCCATGGAGGAAGTTCTCATGGGGGAAGTGACATTGATATCAAGGGGAAGCCAAATTTCTCAGCATTATTTAAAAAACGATCGAGAATCAAATACAAAAAGCAAGTTTTCAACTTAAAAACTTTTCAACTGAAAACTTTTCAACATCAAAGCTTAAAACAAACAGAAAATATTACGTATATGATTGCGTTCGCCCCCTAGTCAATACCTCGCTCTTTACGGTAAAGTTTTTTTTAGTACTTTCATAAGAGCTATTTATTCTAATTATCGGCCTTTGTAATTAAGGGGTGACTCTTAAAGAATTAGAAAAAATTCGAACTTTAGCGTAAAGAGTGAGGTATTGACTATGGGGGGAAAACCCCTAATATACGTAAAAAAAATGTACGAACATAGAAGTTCGTTGCGTAAGTTAATTCATAAGTTACGCATATTTATGACTAATAAAAACGTTCGTAAGTAAAATTAAACAACTTTCGAGAAAGCAATTTAGCAAAAAAAAAGTAAAATTAATATGTAAATTTTGTTCTAATTATTCATGTACGGTGATTTAAAATCAAAACCTGCATTAATTTAAAAACGTTCAGAAATTAAATAAAAAAAACAAGTTTTTTTTAACTGAAAGTAAGGAGTGACATTAAAACTTAAAACGAACAGAAATTATTCCGTATATGAAAGGGGCTGTCCCCTCTTCAACGCCTCGCTCTTTACGCTAAAGTTTGACTCTGTCTCACAACTTTATTCTTTAAAACAATAAAAAACTTTATACCATTCCAGATGGAGATGCAGTGTCTTAAATTCCATTCTTCAGCTTATAGGTAATCTAACCGCATTGTGTTTCTGCCTGTTTGCCGTATTGGCTTGGTAAACAGTGGTACAAGTAGGAAGTAGGAATAGCTCGCTGGAACGAGGCTGATAGATGTAGTTGTTGAAAGCCGCGGTGTGAACCACTTATTGATCTTTTCCACAAGATTGTATCCAGTGCCTGGCAAAAGAGTCATTTCCCAACTTCTTGGTACGAAGCCACAATTGTTCCACTACACAAGAAGGGGTCAAAGGCAGTATGTGATAATTACCGTCCTATTAGCCTAACAAGTAAAACTGCCAAGATCTTCACCCGAATTATACTCCAACGGATCAGAGCCGTGTCATCCTTAGTCATCCAAGAATACCAAGCCGGGTTTCGCCCTGGGAGATCGACCGTTGATCAAATTTTCACTGTTCGCCAAATTTTAGAGAAATATCTGGAATTCGGTCGCGGCCTGTATCAGCTCTTCATCGACTTTAGGCAAGAATTTGACCTTATTTGGAGAAATGGCCTATGGCATATCCTCCTCCATTACGGAATCCCACGAAACCTAGTAGATCTTATCAAGGATATGTACTCAAAATTTGGGAGTCGCGTCATGACTAGTGAAGGTCTCACTGACAGTTTCCAGGCTTCCGCAGGTGTCCTTCAAAGATGCCTTTTGTCTCCAGAGCTGTTCAACCTTTTCCTCACAGCAGTCTTATCCCTGGTGGAGACAACTTGTGGCGCACATATAGGGGCTGTTCAGATAGATAAGCTAGCCTACGCCGACGATATCGACGAAATGGCTGAAACACCCAAGGATCTACAAGCCGTTGCTAACGACGTCTTCGAAGCCACTAGTTCTTTTGGAATGATCATAAATGTATCAAAAACAAAGGCTATGTGCTGCTCACGAAAGCCACAGGATACAGTTAAGTCAGACCTGAAAATTAATGGAGAGAGTATCCAGTGGGTTGACGAGTTCCCTCACCTCGGTAGTCTGATCACCAGCGACAACAGTCTATCAAAAGACATTAAAAGACGTCTCGCCCTCGCGAGTTTCAGTTTCAAGGCCCTTATGCCCATATGGCGAAGCAAGGATTTGTCTCTGCGGCTTAAGACACGACTTTTTGATACCCTGATCATCCCCATCGCAATCTACTCATGTGAAACATGGACACTGAAGGTAAATGACAACCGTCGACTTGCAGCATTTGAAACTAAGTGCCTCCGCCGCATCGGCGGGATCACTTACCTTGATAGAATCTCAAATGTCGAACTTCTCGAGCGCCTTAAAGTACAACAAACACTTCTCATGAAGATCCAGCTCCAGCAACTTCGATGGCTCGGTCACGTACAACGGATGAGTCGGTCCCGTCTCCCAAAAATCACCTTCGAAGGCCAAATTCACGGTTCTCGTCCTCGTGGTCGTCCCCCAAAAAGGTGGAAGGAAAACTTTGCACCTCACCGCCTCTCGGACCTTCTTCGCCTAGCAGAAGACCGTGAAGCATACAAAAGGCACATCCACGCCGTTACGAAGAAAGAGGCCCCAAGACGACCTTCAAGGACGATGGGTTTTAAGTCAAGTAAGTCAAGGAGTGGTATCAGCAGGGTTTCAGGAGCTCTTGCAAAAAGCGGCCATCACATATAAACCTAATTTATGTCCTATGTTGATGGATAATTGAGTAAGAGGGTAGCTGGTTCTTAGAAGGGAATATCAAACCCCGCTTCCTTGTGCAGGAAAGTCGGACACGGTCAAGATGTGTGTTCCGAGACAGACCTGAGGAGAGATGGATTCCCAAGAGACAAAGTTTGACAACTTGATAAAGTTTGGATGTCGGCACGAAATCTTCGATTGGATGATTATTAGATTCTAGGGTACATGGAATTACCCCTGATGTCATTGGTATAGACAAGGAAAAGTTCAAGGATATCATAATATGTTTGTGGAGGCTAATAATATTTTCCCTTTTGCCGTTAATGTACTCAAGGAAATGTGTGTGTCCAAGGATAATCCCCTGAGAAACCCTGGCCTTTACTATGCACTCGTCAGAAGTAAACACATTGCGGAGTACACAGAGTGTGCGGTTTCTTTGAAAACTCCCAAGAACATTCAGTAGACCATCACTAATTACTTGCGCTTGGAATTTATCTAACAGTCCCTTACGCCAGACTTTAACGAAGGGTTTGTAATGTCCAAAGACAGCATCCTATTATCGTATCTTTGGGTCAGAAGTTCGACCTACTCCTGATGCTGAGTATTCAGGCAGTCAAGTGTCATAGCGTACAGCACATTTTTTTTTAGTAGTTTCTTTCTCTAGTATGGACTTCCCCAATTACTCTGATATTTTGTTTTCCTACAGCATTGGTTTTGGGTTCAAATTAGTCCCATATCATTTAGGTCTTCTTCGTTTTGTTTATAATTGTATCCTTATTAAAATAACCTAAAATTTTCTTAGAAAAAAATTAGATACCAAATTTTAAAATGCATTATAATATTTTATTGTTAGAATTTGTTTGAGGTTACAAGGTTATATTTGTTTAAGGTTGAGAATTTAGTTATATATCAAGGAGGCACACTTGTGCCTCTATAAAGAGGCGACCCACCACAATGTTAAGCGATTTCCGGTCCTAGCGGTCGCAGAGAGACAGCGGTAATCGCATTTTGTAGCCCAAGCTCAAACTAAGAAACGTGCAAAATTTCACCCCCCTCCGACTTTATCTTCATGGGGTAAAGTGGGCCGGAAGTTTCGACCCTCCGACCACAGCCCCCCTTTAACGTTGTCCGATTGGGTTGAAATTTAGAGATTAAGCTTTACTAGGGCCCGGGAGCTTATCCTCGAAATTTCAGCTCAATCCGATCACTCCTTCCCTGTTTTCCAAAAACCAAATATAGCCACTTAAAGTTCATTTCTCTTTTTTTTTCTTATCCACGCCTACAGGCCACAGTTGGCAACTGATCCGGGTGAATGAGGACTCATTCGAAGCAGAATTCGACTTAAAACGAACAGAAATTATTCCGTATATGAAAGGGGCTGTGCCCTCCTCAACGCCTCGCTCTTTACGCTAAAGTTTTTATTGTTTAAAAAAAAGAGTTGTGAGAAAGTCAAACTTTAGCGTAAAGAGCGAGGCGTTGAGGAGGGCACAGCCCCTTTCATATACGGAATAATTTCTGTTCGTTTTAAGATTTAATGTCACTCCCTTTCAGTTTAAAAAACTTTTATTTTTATTTAAAGGCTGCGAAAGCGGGGGGTTTGGGGGGCGGCAGCCCCCCAACTGTGCCTCCTAATCCCTGTACGTTTTAAGGTTCGACATTGTAACTCAGCCTCTTTAACTCTTTAGAAAACGTAGTTTTTTTCAAATAATAATTACAAGAGACCACGTTTAATAAGGCTTGAAGCTCCGTGAATGGACAGACTGAGGCCGTATTCTAGGTTTAGTCGGGAAACTTTTATGTTAGCCTATCCTTCCCACCCCGGACACCCCACATCAACTCTTTGTTGACGAAATTTTTTGGGGGGATTCGAAATAAAACTCGAAAAAAAAGAAACTATATAAAGGAAAGAAAATCTGGGGAAAATCATAACAATCTTGTTTATTTTTTGTTTGGGGCGTGTGTGTGGTCTCCTCTTAGAAAACGATTATATTATAATCTTACAAAAGGTTAATTACACAAGTTTCAAAATTTACTTCACCCTTGTCATCTCAGTCTAACCATAGTGATATATTTCTTGGGAGTGACATTTTCTCTTCCATTTTTTCTGATGATCCTTCTCTGTTGAAATCAACATTCCATGAAATCTTCATAAGGCATTTTTCAGCACTAGATCACACGTAATTTCGTTATTGCCAGACCGTCAGCCATTTCATCTCAAATTTGTTTACTAATGAATGATACAGCGCCGGGATCTGATAGTCTTCTAACTGAGCGTTGGTTCATCGGACTCGCAAATTAATTAAATTATTAGATTATTATTAACCTTTTTATTCGTGTTTTCGCCAGGTGTGAATGTTACTGTTGTAATTGAGTACTTCTTTTCCTTGTTTTGTTTGTGGGCTTAGTGTCTATTTCTTTTATTTACTCTTCTAGCGTACACTTTTGTGTAAAGAGGGTGCAAATAAGTTATTATTATTACTATAGGGCACATCTGACTTTCAGTTGTCTGTTAATCCTCTATCTGGGAGTTAAAATGTTAGTGTTTATTATGTCAAATAAAAGCATAGTAAAGACTTGTATCTGAATCAACATGGGGATAAAACTAGTTTATGAAATACCAGTGACATGATTTTAAGATGCGAAATTATTCTTTTTTACTGCGGTCTTGATAAAGATATAGGCGTAAATAAATGTAGAGTTGGAGATGACCTGATCTTAGCTTATAAGATGAAAACTTGCTCCAAGTCTACCAGATTTTAACATTATCTTAACCCTCTTATCTTAACATTATCATTATCATATTTCTTACTTTATTTTAGACTAAAAAAAAACGAACTTTGAATTAGTATTTTTGCCCTAGGCACGCGAGTTGGGAGAGGGTGGAGATATAAACCTTTTCCTGCTCGGAAGAGTTTTATTATTTTCCTGTAATTTACTACATTTTCGTATAATTTGTCATTTTTTTTACCTACCCCCTTCCCTGCCCCTCGTTACAATTTGAAGGATACTCGCGCTTAACTGGTATATTCATTTTAGATGTTAGCTCATTTGGTTTTTCAGACTATTTGTTGGAACATATAATGTTAACGGAAAATCACCCACAACCTCACTATCCGATTGGCTTGCCTGTGATGATGAGCCTCCAGATATGTATGCCATTGGCTTTCAAGAGCTGGATTTGAGCAAAGAGGCCTATGTCTTCATGGATACACCAAAAGAGGAAGAGTGGTTGTAAGTATTGTTAATCAGGGTTGTTGCCTTTACATATAAGGTGCTTGGGATATACTACGGAAGGTAGGCGAAGGACCCAAGGGGGCCCAAGTTTGAAGCATTTTAATGAAGATGGTAATTAATACTTTATGAGTATTTTTACTAATAATTATTATATTATTATATTATATTGTCATTATTTTTTACTGTTATTACTATTATTATATATATTATCAAGGGACCATAATGACCGTGATCAAGTCACGGTCACTATGTCAAGTATTCGCAGTCACAGTCATAAGTAGTAGCAGTCACAGTCGTAAGTAGCTGCAAACGCAATAAGTTGTTTTAGTCTCAGCCGCATTTAGTTGCAATCACAGTTCCAAGTAGTCACAATCGCTGTCAATAGTAGTTAGAGTCACAGCCAGAAGTAATCAAAGTCGCAATTAGTTGCGGTTACGAGTAGTTACAAACGGAAGTAGTCACGGTTGTAAATAGTCACTGTTGCCACATTGGGCTTAGGTACAAACGGAAGTAGTCACGGTTGTAAATAGTCACTGTTGCCACATTGGGCTTAGGTACAAACGGAAGTAGTCATGGTTGTAAATAGTCACAGTTGCCACATCGAGTTTAGTTACAAACGGAAGTAGTCACGGTTGTAAATAGTCACAGTTGCCACATCGAGTTTAGGTACAAACGGAAGTAGTCACGGTTGTAAATAGTCACTGTTGCCACATTGGGCTTAGGTACAAACGGAAGTAGTCATGGTTGTAAATAGTCACAGTTGCCACATCGAGTTTAGGTACAAAGGATCAAGTGGTTAAATCATTAGCGCCAAAATATATAAAATATGAATAAATGAAAGGTCATATTCTTTTTAGTTTTTCTCCTCATAACCGTAGTACCTAATAATAAAGAAACCGTACATTCTGGAATTAACTGTCAAATAAACAACACAACATCTTAGATACTTGATAGGCTAATCCCAGGAGCGAAGACACAAAAATTAAATTTATTTTCCTAGCTTGCAACATCAAATGGACAATAATGAAGAAATTTAAGAAGAGCCACGGTCTTTCCTCGAGAAACCTAAGATTCTATATCTACCACTATTCTATTAGACTTATATATCTATTTCAAGGACGAGGGTATTACAAGAGATGAAGCTAGACAAGGCAATACGAAAAGAAAACAAACGGTACTGAGGTGTAACTTAGAAATGTGCAACAAAGCGTTTTCCAAAAGGGGTAAGTCAAATCTGCAAGGTCATAGGCAATGGGGTCAAGGCTGTGTATGAAACATAGCCTTGAGCATGGTCCTTTTTTAATCAAGGCCGTATCCAGGGAGAGGTTTGGGGGATTGACCCCCCCCCCCCAAAAAAAAAAATGTTTGTCCAACCCGTAAAAACGTAATAAAAATGAATATAAACAAATTTTGACGCGTTTTTACAGTTTGTTTTTTTGTAAAACCTCCGTAAAAACCTGGATATGGCCCTGCTTGACTATGACTGCAATTATTCCCCTTTATAATTTCCACTCCAAAGCTGCGGTCTTCAACTCTCATATATATTAATAGTCACCAAACGTAGATTTAAAATGAAAATCTTATAGTTTTTTTCGAATCTAGGGCTGTAATGGTGTTGCTGAGATATCTGCAGGGATGGCCCCAAACTGTTTTCCCATGGTATATTGCTTCCACTTCCAATTTAAAACATCTGGGAGAAAGAGCTCCGAACTTTTGTGGAGAAAATACAAAATTTTGGTAGAAAAATCGGGAATAAAAAAAAGAGATTTTCTAAGCTATTGCCGTCAAAGGTACCTTTAATAAAAAAAGAACAATACAGACCTTTAGGGGCGTCGTTTGGAGGGGGAGCAAGGAGGGCAGTTGCCCCCAATAATGTGAATAAAAAAATGTATTATATATCCCATGTCCCTTGACTATCCGGATATATACCCCTCTTGCCCTCCCCCCCACAATAAAAATGCTGCAGATTTTCCCCTGCAGACCTTACAATTTGTGTGGTTTCTGACAAGATTTTCCAAATTTTAGATAATCGTTAGACACTGCTAGGAACAAAATTGCTCACAGGGAGGAAGAAGATTTCTCTCTTGAAGAACTCGTAAAATTGTAGCAATTTTTTTCCTCGTATTACATAAAAATTGAGCCTGTCTCAATTATAAATGTTTCAGTAAACAAGAATGGATTCTGGTGTTTAAGTTGGGAATGTAAAATAAAACTACCCCACATATTTTTTCACAGGCGACAAGTCCTTTAGTTTTTTGCTAATTCCACAGTTTTTTGCAACATCCATCCATTATCCATGGATGGTAATTCTTAGATAATGGATGATTGATGCTACTGATCAATTTTGCCAAAGAGTTTTAGCTATGTTATCGTGACGTGAAACAGCTCAGTTCTCGTTGTTCTTAAGAATTTCCAGCGTTTCTTCGATATTTTAAAGTATAGAAATAGCTAACGCCGTAGCCAGGGGGGGGGGGTAACCGGGTTCTAACACCCTTGAAGTTTTTGTCCAAAGCGTTTTTTTCAAGTTTTGGTATACCCCCCCCCCCTCCCTCACCCCACCCGAACTAAATCCTGGATACGTCCATGGGAATAGCTAGTCTATTGGATAATTCCTTCGAGGTCAACTTCTACCGTCAAATGTCTACTCTACCAAAGTTCCTGCTCTTTTTTTTAGGTCTGCAAAAAAGATCTTGTCAATATCTACCGACATTTGCCGCACCCATAGGAAAACGCGATTTTAAAGTGTTATTTGCTTTATTTTTGCTTTATGTTTTTGCTTTATTTAAAATAAAATGGTAGACCACACGCTCTATCAATCTTTTTATATTCGTCCCAGACAACACAAGGAAGATGTTCAAAAAGTAAGTTAGCAAGGCTGTATCCAAAGGGGGGGGGGGGATTGACCCCCCTCGAAATTCTTGCCTGACTCGTAAAAACGTAATAAAAATGCATTTAAACAAATTCTCGGTGTCTTTATATTTTTTTGGGGGTACCCCTCTTCCACCCTCGAAAAAATCCTGGATATGGCCTTGTTAGTTGGCCAGACATGAGGGATTTACTGAATACCATACTACCAGTAAAGGAGCACAGAAGTCTGTTCCTTGAGATTATCCATTTATTGAGGTGTAAGAGCTGGATTTGGCATGGTCACCCCTAATTCTAAGACCAGCTTGACGTTCCTTGATTCAGAAGAGGGAGAAGCAAAGAACACTCATAAAACTCCTTTGAGGTCAAATGAGGTATGATTCAGATTCCAGGTGATGATTTTTAGAAGAACAAGAAGAACTGTTTGTCTATAAAACAGTATTAAACCAAGAACAAAACCGTATTCCAATATTCTTATGTATTTTTATTAGCGGGATCATCTAACGCTACCGAACCATGTAATATTAGATTGAATAAAGCTTGTATTTATAATAAGAAGTAAATACTAGGCTGAATCTGTCTTTAAAGTTATTAAATAAAAAAAACAAGTTTTTTAAACTGAAAGTAAGGAGCGACAATAAAACTTAAAACGAACAGAAATTATTCCGTATATGAAAGGGGCTGTCCCCTCCTCAACGCCTCGCTCTTTACGCTAAAGTTTTTTATTGTTTTAAAAAATAAAGTTGTGAGACAAAGTCAAACTTTAGCGTAAAGAGCGAGGCGTTGAGAAGGGGACAGCCCCTTTCATATACGGAATAATTTCTGTTCGTTTTAAGTTTTATTGTCGCTCCTTACTTTCAGTTTAAAAAACTTGTTTTTTTTATTTAATTTTTGAACGTTTTTGAATAAATACAGGTTTTGATCTTGGCTCACCGTACATGAATAATTAAAACAAAATTTTCATATTAATTTACTTTTATTTAGTTAAATGGCTTTCTCGAAACTTGTTTAATTATATTTACGAACGTTTTTATTAGTAATAAATATACGTAACTTACGAATTAACTTACGTAACGAACTTCTATATTCATATATTTTTAATTTGTTCATTAGGGGTTCGCCCCCTAGTCAATACCTTGCTCTTTAAGCGAAAGTTCGAATTTTGTTCGAATTCTTTAAAAATGACCGCTTAATCACAAAGGCCGTTAATTAGAATAAATAGCTCTTATGAAAGTACTAAAAAATCTTTGGCTTAAAGAGCGAGGTATTGACTACGGGGTGAACCCAATCATATATGTAATATTTTCTGTTCGTTTGAAGTTTCGATGTTGCTGCTATTGCAGTTGAAATAGTTGTTTTTTTTATATTAAATTTCTGATCTTGCTTTAAATAATGCTGGGAAGTCCGGCGTCCCCTTCATAGCAATGTCCCTTCCCCCATGAAAACTTCCTTCATGGAAAGATCCTCCCACATTACCCCCGAACCACCCCCCCCCTACTACCAGGAAAAATCTCCCCTGAAAACGTCTGTATACTTCCAAATAACCAATACTATATGTTAACATTGGGTAAAGTTCATAACTTTCAGCCCTCCCCCGGAAATTTCAGGGGATTAAGTCATCCTAAAAGACATACTTATTATATTTTCGAGCATGCTGAACAAATTGGCTATCTCAAAATTTTGATCAGGTGACTTTGGGAAAAAAATGAGCGTAGGAGGGGGCCTAGTTGCCCTCCATTTTTTTTGGTCACTTAAAAAGGGCACTAGAACTTTTAATTTCCATTCCAATGAGCCCTCCCACGATATTCTAGGACAACTGGGTCGATACGATCACCCCTGGGGAAAAAAAAAACAAAAAAAAAACAAATAAACACGCACCCGTGATCTTTCTTCTGGCAAAAAATGCAAAATTCCACATTTTTGTAGATGGGAGCTTGAAACCTCTACAGTAGGGTTCTCTGATACGCTGAATATGATGGTGTGATTTTCATTAAGGTTCTATAACTTTTAGGGGGTCTTTCCTCCTTTTTTCAAAAATCAGCCAAATTTTCTCAGGCGCCTAACTTTTGATGGGTACAATTAAACTTAATGAAACTTATATATTTGAAATCAGCATTAAAATCTAATTCTTTTGATGTATCTATTTGTATCAAAATACCGTTTTCTAGAGTTTCGGTTACCATTGAGCCGGGTCGCTCCTTACTTACAGTTCGTTACCACGAACTGTTTGATTCAGACAATATTTGCAGACTATGTCCTCCGATCAACTCTAATTAGTTAATTAATTAGTTAAAAAATGTTTTTTTTCTTTTTAAAACCTGCTATTAATGTTTACAAGCCAGCTGAGAGGTTTACTAATTAAAACAAGTTTCTAGAACACACCTATAATTAGTGGTAGACTCATAGTTGGAAATGGAATTCAGATTTTTCTTCCTTTTTTTTGTATGCGCAGAAATAACATAATAAATTTTGGCAATCTCTCTCACTCTCCCTCTCTCTATCCCCCTTCCTTTCTTCATATATACATATCCTCACTCCCCTCTCGCTCTCATTCTCTCTTTGTGTTTCATTCTTTCTCACTCTCACTCGCCCTCTCCCTCTATCCCCCTTCCTTTCTTTATATATACATATCCTCACTCCCCTCTCGCTCTCATTCTCTCTTTGTGTTTCATTCTTTCTCACTCTCACTCGCCCTCTCCCTCTATCCCCCTTCCTTTCTTTGTATATGTATATCCTCACTCCCTTCTCTCTTTGTGTTTCATTCTCTTTCACTGTCCCTCTCTCTTTATCCCCCTTCCTTTCTTTATATATACATATCCTCACTTCCCTCTCTCTCTCCCTCTCTCTTTGTGTTTCATTCTCTCTCTCTCACACTCTCTCTCGCTCTTTCGTTTATTGAAGATTTGTTATTCTCCAGGAGAGCAGTCTTAAGAGGAATTCATCCCAAGGCCAAATATAGGAAAGTGAAATTAATTCGTCTCGTTGGGATCATGCTTATAGTTCTAGTCCAAGAACGGTTTGCTGCTTACATTCGTGGAGTTTCAGCAGAGACAGTTGGAACAGGTTTTCTGGGGAAAATGGTAAGATATTTGTTTATTAATGGTGTTTCTACTTCATCTTCGTCCGTTTTTTGTTTTGTTTTGTTCCCCTTTTCTATTGAAAAAAGTTTTATCACAGTATGGATTAGAACGGAAGAAGCCAATTTAGTCGGAGTATTTAATTGAATTGGCGTATTTAATTGGTAGAACTGAATTGACACCTATAACTAGCACAGAGAGACATTTAATTGGCATAATTAAAATATCGGTGGTTAAGACAATCAGGTTTGAATGTGGTTGGAAACTGTGGTACATACAGTGTAGACTTCATAAGGTGGTCGACAGACGATTTATTCAATAAAATAGCTAGTAACGAAACGAACGTACTCGGATTTCATTTTGAGGGGGGATTAAGGGTTAAGGTAGGGGTGCTATCTATGGAAAATACATTTAGCCGTAATAAACTGAAAATCTTGAATTTCTATGGAATTTTGTTATTTTTTCATCTGAACAGGGGGGGGGGGGTAAAATTTGTGACCCATTCTTATGCTGCAGTCGTGATCCAGAGCCTGAAAATTTATTGCTACCATCTTTTCTTCTATCTTCTACCATTTATCTTCTACCTTTATATAAAGAAATGGTAAGGAGATGTTTCAAAATCTGAAAATGGCAAATAGATACTGCCTTGTATTTTGTCCCTTTTCTAAGGGCTATTCGCGATACTTTTCCGACCAAAATAGTGCCGCCTTACAGCGAAACACCCGTTGATGTTTAGTAGGCTGTAGCATTTTGATGGATAGCTTTTTATGCCACACTACTGTTTCATTTATTATTAAAACGAGACAAAAATATGATAACTGATATAAATCTTAATTAAGATGGTGAATATCCGTAAGCACATTTTCTTTATTTATTCTATATTTACTCTATTTTGCTTTACTTTATTTTACTTTATTACTCTATTTTTTTTTTGTTTATTGCTAATAGAAGCCCGCATGTTTTGGTTTTTCATCTGGGAGCCTCTAACAACGAAAAAAAGAGCAAAAAAACTAGATTAAACAGTTTACACATACTAGAAAGTAAAATACAGAGGAGAGAAAGACAAAATCAAAAACAAAAATAAGGGATATACAAAAAAGAAGAAAGTCCAAGAAATTAACGTCTGATAAACTTAAGTAGTTGTTTTCAAACAAAATCCAGTTTGATGATATAAACACATACTTATCATCATATTTGGAGATGCTAGGAAATAACATAAAAAGATAAAAAAATAACGAACTCTGTATGAATCTTTTAAAGCGTTTGTTGAAAAAGAAAAAAAACGATTAAAAATCATGTCCGATCAATTAAAGTTGCTGTTTTCAAGCAAAATCCAATTTGATGATGTAAAAATATACTTATCATCATATTTGCGCATGTTAAAAATTAACATAAATAGACAAACAAAAACAAACGCTGTAAGAATTTTTTACAGCGTTTGTTGAAAAGAAATAACAAAACGAAGAAAAATCACGTCTGACCAGTAAAGTAGTTGTTTTCAAACAAAATCTGAAGAGTGATGATGTAAACAGCACAACTCTAGACAAATTGTTGTATACTATAGTATACGTCTATAAGATACCGTATCTTATGATCAAGGCCGTACCCAGGATTTTTTTTTCGAGGAGGGGGGGGGTACACATATAACTTCAAAAACGCTTAAAAAGTTGTTTATATCCATTTTAGTTACGTTTTTACGAGCCAGACAAGATTTTTTTTTTATTTCCCCCCCCCCCCTAACCCTCCCCCTGGGTACAGCCTTGCTTATGATATGAGATTATCTGATAAACTAAACTGACACCATATCGAATTTTGTTCAAAAACTACAACTGTAGCTAGTCAGGAGTGATTTTTTTCGGTTTTTCCTCTTTTTTTAGTTCTTTGTAAAAACAATAAACTGGTTTTTGTCTTTTATGTTATTTCCTAGCATGTGTTTACAATTTAATCTTTTTTTTCTGTTTCTCGTTTTTTTTACTGTTAATTAAAGATTTTACACCTTTACTAAATATAATTTCATTATCTGTTTACGATTCCTAGTATGTTTTAATTGCTTAATTTAATTTTTTTCTATTTCGCGTTTTTTTTACTGTTTAATAAAAATTTCACGTCTTTATTAATTTAAATTTAGTTTAATTTCATCTATTTACAATTTATTGTAAAGTGTTTGGTAATGAAATATAACTAAGTTTCATATCACTGTGTTGGCTTTATGTTAACTATATTGACTTTAACTAATACTTTTAGCGATGGCTTCAATCTGATAAAATGAAGGCGTCACCATATTGGACTTCGTTTAAAACTACAGTTTTAGCTAATCAGACGTAATGTAAATCAGACGTTGATAAACGGAATGCATACAGGGTTTTTTGATTAAGTTTAACACCCCCTTCAATATTTTCTAAAAGTTTCAACTTAATGCCCTTAACTATTACTGAGATATTGCACACGTTATAATAACAGCCTAAATGTACATAGTATCTTTCAATTTTTTTCAGCATCCCTTTCAACACTTCCTGAAGTTTCAACTAAATTTCGTTAGCCCTTCGTGAGAGGTTGTAGATGCACCCTTTTAACAACCCGGGTGTTTCTTATGCCTTTTCCCTAAGTTTAATATTCCCTTTTAATATTCTCTGAAAGTTTCAACCTAATAACCCTTAAGTGTTTCTAGGATATTGCAGAAATGCCATTTTATGCATATATTGTCTTTTGATTTAGTTCAACATCCCAGTCGACGTTTCCTGAAACTTTAGCTATTTATCGTCATTAAAAATCTTGGTCTTTGCTCTATATTACTTAGATTGCAAAACAAAATAAAATTTAGGGAGGGTAAGGGTAATGGACGGTCCTTACTCATGCCCTATGTGTGGAGAAAATGGTGAGGATCGTCTTCACTTCATGGCCCTTTGTCCCAAATTACAGGATTTAAGGAAAGAATTATTTTTTGATAATGTGGGGCCAAGTGAGTGGTTGGTTTAAGCAATGGGATCAAAAAATTATGGGACAATAAGAATGATAGCAAAATATATAAAATTGAGTATGTCACATAGAGATAGATTTTTGTAAAGGGGGTGGGGTGAGTGTTGAAATTATTGTTGTATGTGTGTACTATCTATGTATGTTAGTTTAAGGGTATTGTGTGCTTTATTATGTTTTTGTTTTGTTTTGCAATTTTGCGTTGTTATTGTTATGTAGGCTACTATATTTTGCTATGAGTGTTACAATCATGTGCTATTATTTTGTGTGATTTTCCATTTTTTTTTTGCCATGGCCCAAAGCGGCTTTTATTACAATAAATTTCTATCTATCTATCGATAACTCTCAGTATGGCAACAGAGCAGTTTTAAATTTACTTTTTATTTTTTGTTTTAGGGTAACAAGGGTGGTGTCAGTGTGCGTTTTGAGCTACATAGCACATCAGTGTGCATAGTTAACTGCCATTTAGCTGCCCACATTGAAGAATGTGAACGTAGAAATCAAGATTATCACGATATTTGCACGAGAATGTCGTTTCCGCCAGCTAAGACCATCAAGGATCACGAGTAAGTTTTAAGGCATATTTTAAACGTCATAGTTAATATAATTAAAGGCATAGTTAATATAATTTTAAACGTCGGTGCTTTGAAATTTTAAGGAAAATATGCTAGATGCTTACCAGAGGAAGATTTAAGGGATAGCTTTAGGTTCTCGAATGAATGGCCACATATAAAATAGTTAGTTCAACGAAAATGCGATTCGATCTCATTCTCTAGAGCTATAATAACAAGGGGTATAATTTAACAAGGGGTAAGATGGATGGGTCTTGTTTTTTTTCGGAGGAAGGATGATAGTTTGCTAAAAATTGAGTTTTTGGCAACCCTGCTATGGCTAAACGAAAAGCAGGATGTCCTCGGATGAGTTAAGAAGATATCATAAGAAGAGCTTTAAAGGAGGTAGGAATATTATGGGAAAGAGTAATGAGTTAAGCTACGAACAGGCTGGGGTGGAGAAGAAGTGGTGACTTGGTGCTATGATGAAAAACTCAATTGGACCAATCGTACGGAGCGTATTGAGTAAAAACAGTTTGAAATAGCTGCAAAGACAAGTGTCAAATATTTTTTTTTTAAACGTGACGTTAGAGTCACCCATTGTTATGTGTTAAGTAGTTCTGTCTTATGTGTCATAAAAAGAGATTTAAAGGGGTTAAGAACTTCATGGGAGGGAGTGAAGAGTTAAGCTATGTGCAGAATGGGGTGGAGAAGTAGCATGCTCTATTGTTTTGGCCCCAGGTGACTTGGTGCTGCGATGAATAACTCAATTAGACTAATCGGATGGAGCGTATGGAGTAATAACAGTACAAAATAGCTACAAAATCAAGTTTTTGTAAATATTTTTTTTTAATGATTTGAATTCAATTGGAGTTAGCCCAAAAACGTACTTACAGCTATATTAGCCAAAATTTACTGGCATATTTAATTAGCAGTGTGTACTGAGGGTCTCTTGTCCCATTGCCGCAACTTATCCTTGTTAAGTGAATCATCCTATATATAAATTGTAGTAATTAGTGTCGTAATTAGTAATTAGTACCCAAAAGCAGACGAAGTGAAAAATAAAGGGTTATATTCTGAAAATAATGGTCACACTGATCACTTATCACACAAAACATAAGTTAATTGTCCGATTTTCGATGCTACGTGAAAATTGTAACGACAAAAAACAGATTGCATATTTTCTAAGATGATTTCATTATCTCCTAGAATGATGTACTATGTATAAAAACAAAAACTCAGCCATTTAGCTTCGTATTTTTGATAAACTCCATCAGTCATTTCGAATGATTGGAAATTTTATTGGATAATCAAATTTCCAAATTTCCTGGAAAATTGGAAAACTGGTGGACATGTAGCTAAAACAAAGCAGACTTCTTCTAAGAAATTTTAAACCACTTGCTTTTTTGTGTCGAGTTTCTAGCAGACTTTAAATTTTCAAAAGTCGGGGATTCCCCAAACTCTAAGATTTATAAGGCTTCTTGCGCCTGAGACTTAGTACCCATGTTTGGGTACTTACACCCTCCCCCTTCTGCCACTGTTTCTGTTTTTATAAAGTGACTGGCATTGGGAACGTTATTGGATCTATTGGAATCGTTAAAGCGACAGTTCAAACGTTAAATTTATGGAAACAATGCGACAATTTTGGCTGTACTACATCAATAATCGTAAAACGGCTTTATCAAAGAAAAGTAGAAGAGTGATATTACAATGTGAAGCGAAATAAATTCTTGTAATAAGTCAAGCTTAAAAATACGAAAAATTACTATAAATAAATGAAACGTAAAACGAAAAATTACCACTAATAAAAACGGGCCTATCACCCCTCAAAATTCTTAAATATTGGATTATCATTTGTGCTTTACTGTAAACGATACGTATCATAGTGAATCCAGATAAATAATTACGTTCAACTTGAAACTGATAGATTTTAGCGTTCCCGTTTGTAAGAGTTCGTCAAGGAGCAGTTTTGTCACCCATTATATTCGAATGCGTATTAGCTCAAAGCCTACGGTCTCTCCCAGTCTCTATGTTTTATGGTGAAGTCGGTATATCATATATCGCATATGCCGACGACGTTCTTCTATTAAGCCGTAGCCGTAAAAGTCTAATTGAACATTTTTCCATACTTAAGTTGCGTCTTATTTCTGTTGGTCTGTCAATTAACCTTTCTAAATGTTATTTTATATGTTTTAATAGTCGTTACAAAGTGGCCGCCTTAGATCTGGAAAATGCTTCTATTCCTTGCTCTATCCCAGTTAATTAGCTGGGAATTTTGTTCGGTTGTTCTCTTCCTTCTACACGTTCAATCATAGGCAGCGCAATCGCGCTGAGTAAAGAAGTAAAGAACGATGTTGGCACAATGTATTATTCATTTTTTTTATTTCTTTTTCCATACCAGGGCACTTCGTATCGAAGGTGTTGTCGTAGAAACTTTGAAAAGAGTTCATTCGATTAGAAATTGGAGTGACTTGTGCCCTTTTTGATAGTCGAAAGTAATTGGAAGGCAACTAAGACCCCTTCCGCGCCCACCATTTCCCCAAACACATCCAATAAAAATTTTGAGATAGCCATTTTGTTCAGCGTAGTTGATTTCCAGATAGAAAATATGTTTTTGAGGAGGACACTCCCCCACAACCCTCAGGGCAAGGGTTCAGTTTAACTAGAGGAGATATGAAATTAAATTAAATACTACTATTCGTGTCCAAATTTTTAAAGGGTGTACGTTGTTAAAAATTGCTGAAATTTTTTCTCCAGCATACAAATAGCAGGCCAAACTATAAATTCTTAAAAAAAACGAAAAGATTTAATGTATTATTTTCTTTTTCCCTGAAAAACCTATGTCAATGTAAGACGAACAGAAAATTAATTAAAAAAAACTTTTTCCACAAAATAAGTTTTCAAAGAAAAGTAAAGAACTCCATTAAACAAAAAATGAGCAAAAATAAAATCAAATAATCTACCAAGCGTGAAACTACCACAAATCAGCATCGATAAATGAATGAAACTCAAAACGAACAGAAATTACAATAAATAACCGAGTCAAACTCAAAACGAGCAGAAATTAACATAAGTTGGGCTCAAAACCCCTATGCCTTCCCAAGGC
The DNA here is from genome assembly GCA_027921565.1 of Artemia sinica. Taxonomy (NCBI): domain Eukaryota; kingdom Metazoa; phylum Arthropoda; class Branchiopoda; order Anostraca; family Artemiidae; genus Artemia; species Artemia sinica. Next base: position 24,698,737 of record CM051256.1, on the reverse strand, counting down.
CAGAACATAATTTGCACTTTACTGAAAAAAATAAAAATGAATGTGCATTGTCTGTTTAATATACATATACTGATATTTAGTAATGAAAATGTTAATATTATTTGATTTATTAAAGTTATAAAGTAAAAAAATTATATTTTTTTCAGTAAAGTGCAAATTATGTTCTGGCCATGGGAAGGCATAGGGGGTTTTGAGCCCAACTTATGTTAATTTCTGCTCGTTTTGAGTTTGACTCGGTTATTTATTGTAATTTCTGTTCGTTTTGGGTTTCATCTATTTATCGATGCTGATTTGTGGTAGTTTCACGATTGGTAGATTATTTGGCTTTATTTTTGTTCATTTTTTGTTTAATGGAGCTCTTTACTTTTCTTTGAAAAACTTATTTTGTGGACATTTTTTTTTTAATTAATCCTGATAAAAAAGAGTGGTTAAGAATCTAACGGTTGCATATGGGAAAGTTTTACCCAACAAAGGAAGATTTAATCGAAAGGAGCTTTGTAGTTTGTACCATAGTTTTAGTTCTCCTGTCTTTCTGTTCCTTTCGGGTACTACCCATTTTGTTCATAAAAACCATTGTAATACCCTACGAGTGAAATATCTCAGATGTTGCAAATTTTCACTTCGTTTACAACGATGGTTCCGGTACAGTAAATAGTGGATATGCTTGACTTCATTGATATACCATCTCAAATGAATGGTCAAACAAATAAACTTTCAAATGAGGATAAGTCCATTTATTTAGACAGTGAAAACAGGTACAAAAGTCTAGATAGTTCGATGACAGATACAGCAATTGTCATTAGTAGAAATATTAAAGTGTTAAAATAAAAACAAACATATTTATACAAAAAAAAATAATTAACTTTCTGGTCATTCACCAGATTTTTCTGAGAGAGTTCAAAAACAGGGTTCATTAAAAGTCTTGAGATGTAAATTTTCTTCTTTAATCTTGCCTAAATATAAAATGAATTTCCAATGAAGGTGACAAAGTCTTCTGTGTCTTCTAATTGCAAAAGAAATGTTGAATTTATAGTTGAATACTTGATCAACTATCTAGTATAAGTGTGTACAAGGATAAGTTAAGTATACTTACTAGCAGGGCCGGCTCTAGACGTTTTTTTGGGGTAAGTGGACTATTCTTCGGCGCCCCGCTGGTAGACGGCGTCCCCTGGTATTTTTTTTAACACATTGTAAACTGCGTATATTTCGTTCAGAAAGGAAACAATCTGCACAATGTGTGTATGTATCGATGTCTAAGCGCGTATATATGAGGCATATTTAACTGTTAAAATAACCGCAAAAACTCATTTAAGTTGATAAGTGTTAAACGGTATTATAGGTTAGAGATTTGGTTGAGTCCAGGCGGATTTTGTGACGTACACTGCCTGAGCGTATTCCCTCCCACTTCCAGAGAAATCATAACTAAACAATTTCGCTGTGACCCTTTTGCGTTCACGTAATTATTTCATATTTAAGAGTCTTAATCAAATCATAGAGTAAGCATTCTTTACTCTATGATTAAACACTTTTCATACAGTTCTTGTATAATTAAACAATTTTCTTACAGTTAAATTACAATAAAAACCTGCTTTACAAGAAAATGTATCAACATTAGTCTTCCCCCGTCCGCTTGAGTGTAATGTGGTCGCCAATCAATTTTTGTGTCTGGTATATAATATCTATCAATTTTGTGTGAGCTTGTGCGAATCAGAACGGGGTTCAAACCAGAACCAATACACCATAAGTGCCACTTAACGTAAATTTAGTCGTCGGCATTATCGAAGTGCTTCATTCAGTTTATCATTACACTTGCCCTACGTAAACACGACTCTCCTTGGGAAATTTGAAATTAGTGCCATAAGATCACTAGCAACTGACGTGCGTTGCACCAAGAGGGATTGTTCAAGTTGAGGCGATTTTATGCCTAAAAAATCGCATCATTCTTTGGGTGATTATCGGTTTTGGAGGCTCTGTAATTATCGTATAAATTTTGTCTTGATTAAGTCACATGGTGCCCCGCGGCGGTCTCTCCCTCTGACACAGAGTGCACCTCTGACACCCTTTGCCACAGAACCCTTTGCTCAAGGCGCCCCTGTCACTCGGCGCCCTACGTGACCGCTTACTTCGCTTACCCTAAGAGCATTGGGGTAGCAAGCGACCGATTGCTTACTAGATTAAGTATGCATAGTTAATCTAGTGAATGACCCGGAAGTTAATTATTTTGTTTTGTATAAATATGTTAGTTTTATTTTAACACTTTAGTATTTCTACTGATGCCGATTGCTGTATATGTGATCGAAATATCTAGACTTGTATACCTGTTTTCATTGTTTAAATAAATGGACTTATCCTCATTTGAGTGTTTATTTGTTCGACATAGAAATGCAGTGTGGTCTGGAAAAAGCACACCTAATTTACGGTATTACGCCGAGCAATAAATAAATGGTCCTACTGAAGCTTCATGTGTGAGAACTCTGAGTTATATTTCTGATTATGACCTGTTTTGCATTTTTTTGTTCCTGAAGTTTGTTGATCAATTTTTTTTTCGTAATTTTAGTTAATTTTAGAAAATCTAGATTTCCTAGATTTTCGTACTTCGCTCAAGCGACGGGCTTAAGGTCCATACTACCGAAGAGATCATTGATGAAAAAACTTTATTAAGGGTTAACCTATTTTTGGGAAGGTTACCTATTTTACGGTAGTACGTATGTTGCGTTGAGTTCTGCTGAGTTTTCTTTTTCTAAATAGATTTAGATCAACATAAAACAGCATCAACATAGTATCCCCTGTAAGGCTTCATGATCAGGAAAGAACAAGGAGAAAAAAAAAATCAAGTCGCCCACCTAAAAAATCTCGAAAATATTAAGCTAGGCCGACGAGTAGCGTATGATTTCACCAAGTCAAATAAACCTACTATTTTTTATAATAAATTATTAATATAGTACTTACAGTATTTGCTCATAGTATTTGAAGCCATTTTGTGTTGTTTTTGTTTCCTTTTCTTTTCATTTCTTTGTCCTTGTACTCTACATTGTTGTTTTTGCTTTCTGTGGGTGATAAATTATGCATACACACATACATCATTACGTTATACTATTATTCGTAGCTGGTGTCCTAAAATTTCCCTGCCCTAAAACGTGTTTAATTCCATTTAAGGTGTTCGATTAGGTGCACAATTTTTCTATGAAAGAAGAAGCTGTACAAGAAATCTGGTTCCATCCTACTTTCTCAGACTACAACGAAAGAAAGTCTAATGATAGGTCATATTTTATGGATAAACAATGGTAGATTGTCGAACGTATCTATGGCTATACGAAAAGCAGGGGGTCCCTGAAAATGGTGGGAAGAGGTCATAAGAAAGAATTTAAGTGATATTGGAACTCCATGGAAGGGAGTCAAGTGTGAAGGTTTGAACAGACTGGAGTGTGCAATGCATCAGGCGATTTGGTGCTCTAACGAGTAGTCATAAATAGTAGTAACAGTAGCAAAATATATGAGTTCTCTAATCAGCATTCTAAATGCTGATGAGATGTAGTATCCGATTCACAGTAATTGAGCCCACTTTTCTTCTTAAAATAAGTGCAGTTCGCCTACACTACGTCTTCCCCTGGAATATATTTTTATGCAAATATATAAATCTATAACTACTTCGTATTGTGTTTTTTTTAGGAATTTAATAGGAATTGCCAAGGTTTAAAGCTCTTTGTAATCAGATTATGTCAGCTTAGAATTTTTTGCTTGTCCCTGCCACTGCGAAAGATAGTTTTTGAGAACAACAGTAAAGTCACTTTCTAAAGAATCAAGGGTCGTGGAAACCAGATTTAGGAAAATGGTCCTTAATATTTTCTTTAGCTTAGCATTTTTATTATTTTTACTTTTATTTGCATGCCTTATGTATCAATTTTGCAGTCTAGTTTTTTGGTTTGGAGACTTAAACTACCGGTTATCTGGGATTGAAGGACTGGCGGCAAAGAATTTACTAGACGTTGCCAACTATAAAGACCTGATCATGTTCGACCAGCTGCGGGAGCAACAACGAATAAAACGAGCGTTCTATGGTTATCAGGAGGGCATTCCCAATTTCCGGCCAACGTACAAGTATGATACCGGAACCGATAATTGGGATTCAAGGTTTTTACTCTTTGAATTGTTTTTTATTCAGTTTATTTAATTATTTAAATTGAAATTTAAAATTATGTAATTCATTATTATTCGAGTTATTTTTTATTATTCCATTAAATTTTATTTTTGTTTTACATACAATCTAATATAATCTTAATTATTTTCTATATCTGGATAACTATTTAAAGTTATTAAAACTTACAAAGTTTTAATCATTAAAATTTAAGTTTATTTAAAAGTTTAAAACTTTTTCATTTTTTTACATCTCTTCAGTATTTTAAAAATTATAATCCGCCTTTCGCTTCTCTCATAAGCTAGTAAGTCAACTATTAACGTATATAGTTTTCAATTAAAACTGGTATGTATAGCCTCAGCTTCATTTTGGACACGTGAAGCAGAAGTAATTTAATTTTTTCCATCCTCTGGTTGTAGGTCTCCAACGAATTTTTCGTTTTCTGGTAGCAGGTGAGTGTGCATCTGAACTCGTCTTTTGTGCTAAATAATAGGCTTAGTGAAAGTCCTTTCTGAAATATTGCTCTGTTTTGTGTTTTTACTCATTGTCTGAGAATTATCCTTTTGTCATTTTGTTCGTTGTCGTTTTCCGCTATTCTTTGTCGTTTGTTACTTTTTTTTTATTGTATTTCTTCTTCGCTTTCCATGTGGAATTTGAAATAGAGAAACTTCTGTGAATAGCCCCCAATAGAGCCCCATTTTGCACAAAGAATTCTGGGCATCCATGCCGTATCCAGGGGAGGATAGAGGATTTAACCCCCCACCCCCCACCCCCCGAAATGTCTGTCCGACTTGTAAAAATGTAGCATAAATCAGTGTAAACAAAATTTTGATGCCTTTTAATTTCTTTTTTTTGTAAAACCCTCCCAAAAAAAAAAAAAATCCTGGATATGTTCTTGCATGACGATAAATTAAATGGTAGTAATGTTAGTTATTGATGTTAGTTGAAATTCATAATTGGTAAAATTATGAATATGAACATAATATATGGTATTGATAAATTATCTACGGTATTATCGTGAAATGTCGCTTATTATGGTAACTCTGATTAAGTAACATAAGTGGGGAAGCAAGTTGTTTTCCTATTGCCTTTCAAACAAAACACCAAATAAATGTAGACCTCTCGTGAGTAATCTCGTATCACGTTTGAAGATGCGTTATAGTTATTTTAAGTTATTATTTGCTAGGTCAACCTGTAATTATAGAACTTCTGGAATAAGTTCGTTCTGTACGAAGTTCTCGTCAAACTCTGCATCGTTGTTATTTATGTTTTTATAAGTATTAAGACTATGTACTTACTGCGGTTGATGAACATCCGTGAAAAATTTGATACACCATGACACCTTTCGAAATTGTTCGTAAGTGCAAGAAGCAATTTAATTAAAAAAAAGTTAAAAAAAATTGTCAAAGATACTGAAATTATGCTTAGGTTGTCGAAGAGACTATATAAAGTTCTATGAGTATTTGAAGTTATTTTATTTCTAAAATAAATTTTTCTCATTCTAAGCTAGGGTGTTTTTCGTATGACAAATCGACATATTCAAGTCACAAATTATCACATATATAATATTAATTGATTAAAATATAAGTGGCATCAAACTAAAATTTCTGAAAACAACCCTTCAAAAAATCGGAATTTATATTTTCGAAGCTAAGGTGTTCCACATATGGCAAATTGTTGCAGATTCGCAAAATCAAAACATCGAAATTGAAAATGTCTCAAGACGCATTTTAATCTGGAAAATAACTAGGGTTACCTCTAGCCCTTTGAAAGTCAAGACCTATTTATCCGTGTTGGAAAACCAGTTCAGCCTAGTTAAGAAAAAATTTAACTCTACGATGTCAAAAAAATTTTTGCGCAATGACAACTTTAGCAATTATTTTTTGGTGTATGGTTCATTTTCGGATATAGAAGATGCATTTCGTATGGCTTACTTTTCATGGCATTAAACTATAGAATATAATAAACATCAAAATTGCAAATTTTAGAGAATAGAAACAGAATTTTTTCGAAATCAGGAATGCCGGCATCACCTCCCAGAATTTAGTCGTCGAACAGGTAATATAAAGTTCTACCAGTATTCGAAGTTATTTGATTTCTAAAAAGTTAAGCTTCGAAGCTAGGGCATTTTTTTTTTATAAAATGTAGGGAATTCGCAAAATCCAAATCTCAAAATAGAAAAAGGCACAGAAGGACTTTTATTTCTGTAAAATTAATGTAGGCTCTATTGTTTAGAAGATCAAGACATTTGTATCTGCTATAGGAAAAATTTTACCTTGTCTAGAAAAAAAGTTATGTTTAGGATATCAAAAAAATGTGATGGATTGTGACAACTTTGGAAATTATTTTTTAAGTGAACGAAGCGATTTAGTTAATGTCATCTTGCTTAATTTTCATAGTATTACTCATTAAAATACAAGAGGCATCACAAAAAAAAAAAAAAAAAAAAAACAGAAACCGGAATTTGGCATTTGAGATCGACTTTTCCATAATTATTTATAAGAAATCTTGAAGAGAGAAGGAATTTTGTTTTCCGATTCTCAGAGAGAAAATTTAATGTTCTGCTGGAGTATAACAAAGGTGTTCTGGAAGAGTCTACTTTCCAGATGGGATAGTGTTGTTTTGACTTCATGCTCAACATGAGAAAAAATATGGTTATAATTTTTTTTTGAAAAATACTGGAAAGTTTGCAAACTTCACTGGAAGCTTTTCAGTCCTGTTTCGCACTTCCCATATCCATAAAAAAAATTCAGTTTGTATCTCTTACCACTTCGAAGCTGCAGACCGCTGATCACGAGAAAAAAAAGCTGCAAAAGCAGAAGTATCGCTCACAAAAGTTATCTTCGATTCCCTGTGCTTGACAGAATAGAAAAAAAGCGACAGAGAAAAAGAGACAGAATATTTGCATTATAAGAATAATTGCTTAAAGAAAGAGAATAGTTTCATTGTTCGTTTTCTATTCACAATAGGAAATACGTTATACATACGCCCAGAGGATGACTCGTGGCTCATTAGACTCATTTGGCTCATGACTTATAACTCAGGACCAGGGCAGTATTTAGGGGAGGGCATCAGGTTTGAATCCCCCTTCCTGATATTTTTGTCCGACTCGTACAAAAGTAACAAAAAAGCATGGAATCAAATTTTGTTGTGTTTTAGGAATTTTTAAACCCCTCCCCCCGAACAAAAATCCTCGATACGAAACTGCTCAGGAAAATGACTCGAATAGAAGCAAAACCATACGTCTGGCGAAATATAAGCAGTATTGATTTTGTCCTGAAGTTTATCATGATAACGATGAAGGAGCAAGTAGACATGATAATCGGAGTGCTAAATTGGGAGGGCAAAGAGGAGTAATTATCTTTCCATAGATTTAGAATTTTTTTTAGATATTTTTGTTGAGCAATCGACAAAAAATAAAGATGCCCTGCTCCATATTTGGAAATTAACTTTTTTTTGTATCTTCTGTGAAAAAAAATCAAACACATCCTTGCCCTCTCCCACTCCCCTCCCCCTAAATCGGCCTAAATCGGTACCCCTCATTAATAAAGAAACCACAGGTAATGCACCTTTATATTGATGAAACAGGCACTTGAAAAAGAGCAATAAAAAGGTTTTTGACTATAGCAATATAAAAAAGGGTATAAAAAAGTACAAAACGAAAAAATAAAGGAAACACACAACTAGCTAAGAAAGATTAAAAAATAATCGATTTTTACCTTAGTATTTTTTTGTAGCTAGTTTTAATTTCTTTAGCTAGCTAGTTTTATATATTTTTGAGCTTCAGTTCCAGTGAACAAGGATCACATAGGATTTTTTTAAACTTTGTTCACAATAAACATAAAATATTTTGCTATGAGTTGGTTGTTTACTATATTTAGAACACTTTCAACACCACAGTGATTTCAATATTTCAATGATTACAAAACACATAATCATATATAATTGAACAAATAACTCAAAGCAAATAGTCAGAGCGAACCACTCGCTTAGGGCAAAACGAAAAAAAAAAAAAACTTTGAAATTATCAAGACAAATGATGCTTTGGTAAAGAAAAACCTCTTGCGAGTATTTTAAAGCTCATGAAAAGTATTATATTATCGTTAAATCATTATGTTATACATTATATTATTATATAGATTTATATTGGGTTTATCTATATTTGTTTATCCTAATTATTTATGTTCCTATATTTTTTATAATGTTTGACCATATTTGACCATTTTGATCGTATTTATGTTCCCACGTTCCCATATTATGTTCCCATATACCATCTTGATCGTATTTATGTTCTCGCGTTCCCATATTATGTTCCCATATTTTGTATCAGTGAGAAAAATCGAGCACCTGCTTGGACCGACCGAATTCTGTGGAAAGCAGATGATGTTGACCAAATAGTCTACAGGAGTCATCCTTCCCTCAGAATAAGTGATCATAAGCCAGTTAGTAGCCTCTTTGAAATTCCGGTAAGAACTTCTTTAGACGCATTTATAGAAATTGGATCGAATTATATTAGTACATGACTGGTTTAGTTTTAAAACTGATTAGGACACGTTCTGCAAATGAAGGTTGACAAATTGCCATAGATCGTTCTTGTCAGCCAGCCATCTTAGGCCAAACGAAAAGCAAGCCGTCCTCGCACGGGGCGGGAGGAGGTCGTAAGGAAGGATTTTAGGGGAATTTGAATTTCTTGGGAGAAAGCAAAGAGGGAGACTCTGAATAGATTGGGACGGATGAGGGACTCTGTTGGCCTTCGGCAGCGCGGTGTTATCGTAAGTTGATAGTAGTAATAGTAGCAGTCGTGGTAGTAGTATTAACCTAACAACGGAGAAAATTTGCAAATATGATATATAAGGTAAATAAAGGTAAATAACATTGCTTTGGACTTCGCAGTCCCTACTGATGGTGTTGATCTCTGTTTCATGGCCTTTCATCCAGGAAGTGCATTTGGGGGGGGGGGGGGGTTGTGGGCAAGCCATCCTATTCTTTCGCACACCCTTCCTGTTCACCTTCCCCAGATTTCTCCAGGTACCCATTTAGAGCTGGGTTCACTCTGGCCGAGCTTAAAGAGTCACGCCACTGACCCCCGTTCCAAACCAAATAACCTGCAACCCCAGGGCTCGAACCCCTGTCCTAATGTACAAAAGATTTTAAGTCTAGCATGCTAATCACTCGGCTAGGACGTCTTTTGAGTTTATATAGAGAAGAATAGAGCAAAAAGACTAAGAAAAGAAAGGTGAAATAGGAAGATTAAAGTAGAAGAAGACAAAATAATTAAATAATGAATAGAAGAAGAAAGAGGAAAATCAGACAGAACAAAACTCCATAAAAGTAAAAGATTATTTTACATATTCTCAATAAGAATTCTGTATCCTCAATATGGAGAATATTTTTGGAGAAGTTGATTTTGCTAAAATGCCTACTAGGAAAATTATTTAACTTTCCTCGCTTTTCAGTTACTTTCCATCATTTTGTGTTGCTTCTTATTATGAATATCCTCATCAAGATATCAAGCTAAGAGTTAATGAAGACTTTGTCGCTAAAAAAATGACATTGCAAGGTTATTAATGGTCTTAACTGGTGCATCGAGGGAGGGGTGAGTAATACGACCTTTCTCCCGAGACTGACTCTAGAGACCTCGGAGAGTTTGAAAAATAGATGTTAATTTTTTTTTTCTCACCCCCCTCCCTCCAGAAATATCCCCTGGTCGATAAATAAAATACGGGTAAATTGATTAGGTATTTTTCTTTTCTGGGATACAGAAAAATAGAGTTAAATTCTCCAATTTTGACAAGAATTTGGATGAACTTTTTTCTTTTTCGCCGACAAGAATCTTGATGAATACGGGTATGGACGTGTATATGTACGCGTAGTGTCGTTATTTTTTTTTTTATATCTTTTATCTCAGACTTAAATTTTAGACATGATAGTAGTGAAATGGTAAAATTACAACACTTTTGAAAACAAGGCAACCTGATTAATTGACCTTACTGAGAAATCATAATAACGTATTCAACGTTTTAAAATAAGCGTCAAAGTTTTGTCGATATTTGAAGAAGGGGGAAAGTGTATAGTTACAATTTACAAATATAAAAAAGTGTGCAGTTATACAGAAAGAATTCTATATATAAGAAAAGAAAAAGCCATGCTTTAAATTTCACTGAAGTTACCCAGTCTCCATCGGCTCTTTTATGCTGTATTTTTAAGAGAGAAAATAGAATAGATAATGCATCACACTCTGTCAAGTACTCCCCCCTTTTCACGGTACTTTTATTTAGTAACTTTACAAACTAAATTTTCTTAATTTTTTTTTTAATATTTGGAGTATTTTTGTTTAATTAAGTGTTTATTTTATTGTATTCACTGCTTTATAAAAATTAAAACCCGTTTTTCTTGCTTAATTTTTCGTAAATGGAAAAGCAGTGTGGTCTAAGAAATTATTTAATGAACTCTGTTAATTTTTCTTACATGTTGTTTCTTCGACGGACTGCATTAAACATACTCTGAAATTTTCTACCAAATTTGATAAGTTTATTTTATTTTTTTTTTTTTTTTACTTAAATTTATACTAGATTATTAATTACAAAGCAGATTTTTAAGTTTATAGGACGGGTAGTGCTTTTCACCGTGGGTCTGCAACTAGCTAAATCATGTCCTGTTTACATTAACGAGAAACTATAAAATATAGACTAGAGTAGACTGCAAATTAGGTGCCCTTTTTTAGTTTAGCCCATTTTTCTTATTCTTAGCCCTTTTCAATTCCTACTTTTAGATTGCAGTTATAGACATTGTAAAATATAAGAAAATTTATGAAGAAGTTATGAAGCATTTGGACCGACTTGAAAATGATTATTTGCCTCAGATAGCAGTTACTAAGACAGATATCGATTTCGGAACAGTGCGTTTCCTCGAAAATAAATCGAACTTTTTAACGATCTCAAACACCGGACAGGTTAGTATTTGTTCTTGTTGTTCTTGTGATTTCATCAAAATGTTGGTGTCTTCAGTTAATATTATCTGAAAGTATATATTATCCTACCTCTGAAATCATATACAAGGGCTAGTAGTTCTTTCACTAAATGCCCGACGTAGAACCTTCCATACTAGCATAACTTCTTTACGTTGCGTTAAGTAATCTTACGGAGCAAATTTTGTCCGTAACATAGGTAATGACCAGCAGATTTAATCTTTACATAAAATTTTATTTACGTAAGTTTGTGTTATAGAAAAGTCAGTGTAACAGCCACAAAACGAAGTTTCCGGATGAGTAATTAATACATTTTTAAAATAAATTTATAAAATTTTCCTAGAAAGCCTTTCGCGCCTAGTCAGAGGTTGAATCCCCATATCTATTCCACATTTTTAATTTTTGAATAGCTTGTTTATGATGATTGTGGTGATTTTAGAAGATGATTATGATGGTTTTATAGATTTTTCGCTAGTCTAATGTGAAAAGACTTGTAAACGTGTATTGGGTTACACTTCATGTAAAGTAACTTACCCACTCAGCATACCGCCCGCTTAGTGATATGCTTGCACATAGCTTGGATAGTATTTACGAAAGCAGATCAAGTCACGAGTTTCGTAATTTCTATACAAGCTACGTGCAAAACTATGGTAATGTCGGTATAAAAATTTCCGTCGTTGGTGGGGTTAAACCCATATCCTCCTAAAATCTATGCAATTATCTTTACCACTGAGCAAGCCATGACGGCCCCTCAACAGATTCTTCCTGGTAATCTCATGTTTTACTTACAACTTTTTTATCTCAACTTTTTTACTTACAACAATAAATCAAAATAAATCGAATGGACGAGAATTTTTAGTGATATGGAGAAAAATGAATATAAATACACAACATACCTGTTCTTACTTGTGCTTTTATGGGACCAGATGCGAACACCTTATCCAGTATCCAGAAGACTCCGTATGATCAACCTCCATATTTCGCAATCTTGTGACAGCTTCTCGGCAAAATGGATCCTGGAGCTACCCCATCTTCTACCAAGCTTAAGGAAGCTACCAATGGGCTCGAGGTTGTTTATGGCAATCGCTCCCCAATTCTTCAGTTGACTGCTTGGTCGCCTAGGCCAGTCTGGCAAAGGAGCAGCTGGAAGCACTTGCTGGATGATGCGGTTGTTGGATCTGGTTGTTTTCTCTGTTTGACAATCCTGGTGATGGGCCACAGCAGCGATGGTGTACATCAACATTAGAGAATTTTTCGGAGTAATCTTCAGAATTTTTCGTAAACAGTGGCGGTCAAAGACTTCCATAACATAGAGATTAGATGCCTTAAATAGTCAAGACTCGACTGTATAAACGAAAATAGACATAACAGCCGTTTTGTTGACAAAAATTGTCTATTTATGCTGACATCCCGCTAGTTCCAGAAATGGTGATGGAGATGTGAGATTATGGTTTGGAATATGTTGGTTATTGTCTGAACGTCAAGGTCACAGCGATCATGAGAGTCAATCAATAAGCCAAGATAAGTGAAGCAGTCAACTTCTTCTAATTTTTGTCCGTAAAGTACAGTCTGGTATTTGTGCTGATGTTTAGGTCCATGACTATAGTTTCGGACGTGTTGATTTTCATACTCAGCAGCTGAAGGAAATGTGCTATTATATTCAGCATTTCTTGAGCAGTTGCGGGATCAGCAGCAAGAGTGACACTGTTGTCTGCGTAATTCAGGTCCGACACATTGCTGCACAGTCCAGTAACTATACCTTCAAACTAGAGTCCTTTTTCTAGAATTTTGTCTATATAGTAGTTAAGAAAAACCTTGGGCAATATGCCTCCTTGTTTTGCACCACTTTCCACATTGAAGGGCTCAGTTTCGTCATCCAGTACTCTCAAAGTCGATTTGTAATGCCGATTTGTAAGGCCTCTGCATTTTTACGAATCCAACCAGCATACAATCCCTTACCATCATTTCCAGAGGTCTTCGTGGGTCAATATCAACAGAATAAAAAAAAGTGTTAATTTGAGGGATGCTATACCGTTCACACTGTTGGAGAATAAGAGGAGGATATAGTCATTGCACCCCCTCTCTCTTGAAAGTCTACCCTGGTTTCCATGTGACCACTCATCCCTCGCTGCCTCGAACCTTCTGAAAAAAATTAATCGCAAATATTTTTGTAAACCTACTATATATATTAAATAAACTAAATAAATGTCCCTGTTTATTTAACTCAATTAAATTTGTTAACAATAAGTAAAAGAGTTGTTCCCTTCTTTTCTCAAAAAGCTTCTCTGCGGCTTTTACGTAAGGTAGATTAGTCCAGTTTATAAATGACAGCCCAATGGGAATAATTACGTTGGAACTGAAGTAGACTTTAAAATTGCTCTCAAAAAGATAATAATAAAATAAAACTGTAAACGATTTTCACAACAAGCAAAGTGTTTAGTAAGGATAATGAAACAAATATTCTAACTGGATCGTAATAAAACCGATAGGGCAAATTGAATAAACTGCTTTACGAGGCATTCTGTAATCTGCCATAGTAATTCCAGTCTATTTTCCGTAGGACAATGGTTTAGATGTGAGTTTTTTTCCTTTTACTTTATAATCTTTTGCTTTATCTTTTTTTCATCTTAAATTGTAGTTTTCTTTTCTTTTTTATTTCCATTCTTTTCTATCTATTTAAAAAGATTTGTTGATGTGAAAATGAAATATCTGATGTATGGTGTATATTGGTATAGTTGATGTATGCTCGTTTTTTCTTTTCATTTGGGTTTAAATGGAAATGTAATCTGGTCTAAGTAATTATCTTAAAACTGTTCGATCGAATTGAAAACGAATAAAATGACGTCTCCATGCTTCAGTCCTGTCAATACTAAGAGCTATCAAGTTATTTTTAGAAGGATAACTTCTGAAGAAATTTTTTCTTGTTAAAAAAAAAGTAATAAATAAATTTTGTTATAAATATCAGAAATCTGTTAAAAACCTAAGCTAACCAAACCTAATAAAACCTGACCTGTCATCATCAAACCTTGCATTAAACTGAAAAAATTGACTGACAACGCTGACTAAATACAAGGAGAAAAAAAGACATTTCGGACATTCACCGATTTCGGAAATTCAAGGTATCATATATATATATATATATATATATATATATATATATATATATATATATATATATATATATATATATATATATATATATATATATATATATATATATAATATATATATATATATATATATATATATATATATATATATATATATATATATATATATATATATATATATATATATATATATATATATATATATATATATATATATATATATATATATATATATGTATATATATATATATATGTATATATATATATATATATATATATATATATATATATATATATATATATATATATATATATATATATATATATATATATATATATATATATATATATATATATATATATATATATATATGTATATATATATATATATATATATATATTATATATATATATATATATATATATATATATATATATATATATATATATATATATATATATACATATATATATATATATATATATATATATATATATATATATATATATATATATATATATATATATATATATATATATATATATATATATATATATATATATATATATATATATATCCTGAAGGTTTTACTCTTCTGGCTTTATTTCTTTCTTTAAGATAAAAAAAAAAGGTTGCTGAGAAAGCGATTATCTATTCCATATGATTTTAAGCTGAGGATAAAAAACACTCTTCAAACATAAATAAATTAACTTTGAAAAAAATGATATATGTTTGGGATATTTCTCAGTTGAATGTCTTTGAGCTTTGAATGGAAATGTCAAAATGCATTATCTGCAGTATTACTTTTTTTCCTCATAAAATTCAATTCGAAATTGCCCATTCAGCAATAATTTGTATTCAAAGTAAGGAAAAAAAAAAATCTCCAATCAAACATCAAAGGATTGACATTTATTTCATTTCTTCCTTGGGGAGTTAAGAGGAAAGAAATAGATCTCTCATTTACACCATGTTGCTGGTTAATACGGAAATATGATAGCGTTAAGCGGAAACACAGAGGAAGCCCTAACGAAGTCATTAAATAGTCCCTTTTCTTTTTGCCAAATAATATAATTTCTTTCTTTTAAAGACAAGAGGGTAAATAATACTGGGAGTCAGTTCTTGGTGGAAATAAAATTGACCTGAACGATAAAAGAAAAAAAGTGTGTGTATCATTTTTCCAGGCCTTTATTTTCCTGGCCTAAACACAATCGGAAAAAAATAATGCAGTCAAAAAAAATGCAGAGATAGTGTTTGAATTTAGTATAAGAAATTATAAGATCCCCTTTTTCTATCATAATCAATTTTTTGCTAAAATAATTTCTTTTTTCTCCATAAAAGACATGTTTGCTCCTTGTCTTATCTTCAATTTGATAGCCATAGCGCAAATCGGCCACTGTTTGTTTTTAAAAATTAACATTTTCGTTGGACAGGCGAAATGTTTGTTTGATTTTTTTTTTATATATCCTCATAATATATTTGCGTCTCTTTACTTTATATTTCTTTTTTTTTATGAAAGTTCGAACATGACTAAACTTCAAAAGAGATGTACACAAATGGGCATGTTATTTTCACACATGTTATTTTCACAACAGGAATCGAAATTCATATTCTTTTTTATTCTATATTATGAATTTATTCAGAACCTTTATTAAAATTATTTCAGATTATTATATAATGGAAAAGTTGTATTAAAGAAATCTGTTATCAGTTTACATCGACTCGGTATGGCGCTGGTTCTAAGCGATGAAACCTCCCTCCTTATATAGGGAAGCTGGCTCTAAGCATGAAATGCTTAGAGCCTAACTCTTAGCTCCCTTAGAAAATTATAATCAAAGTTAAACACTTTTGTGAGTTAGATACCAAAATCTCCAATACTTGTAAATTATTTGGTATCTTTCAGACTGGTGACAGAGAAGAGTTGTGCTTTGTAATGGGGATTAATCTTTTCCTTTTGAGCTTTTAATGTTCAAAGAATTAATTTTGTTCCAAAAGTTAGTATTTTCCAAGAGATTTAATGCTCTTTTGACATTAACTAGTGTGATTCCCAAGGTTGAACATTTTTTTATTTTTTTTAAACTTAAATTAAAAGCCCAATCCGTTAGACTAAGGGTATTCTTTTGATTACTTTAATCCTATTTTCTTCCACCTGATTTAGCTGTTGAGATATTTAGGAGTCTGTTTTTACCGAATTGCATTACATCCTTTTACATTCGGATTGAGATACTACAATAATTGTGAGTTAACCTTTGTCAACTAGGACATAGATTACAGCATATTCTGTTTATTACTTCAGTCCGCTTTCTTTCATCCTATTCAAATCTCGAGACACTTGGAAGTCTCAATTTTTACCTGATTGCTCTGCAACCCTTTCTTTTATCGGATTCAAACAGATTGACATACATACGATAATTGTGAAACCTAAACTTTTGTCACAGATAAGGAGTCAACCATAATGCGTTATGTCCATTTTTAGTCTCAGATTCAAACGGATTGAGATACGACGGATTGAAAATAATAATTAAAAGATCTAAACTTTCGTCAATCACGCCATAGTCTACAGCAAGTTCTGTCGATTACTTCAGTCTGTTTTCTTCCATCCTATTCGACTCTCAAGATACCTGCAAGTTTCTGTTTTTACTGGATTATATTTTATCATTTTTTTTTTGCTCTCGGATTGAGGTGCATGCAATAATTGTGAGACCTAACTTCTGTCAACCATGCCATAGCCTACAACATATTCTGTCGATTACTTCAGTCGGTTTTCTTCCATCTTATTCGCCTCTTGGGATACATGGAGGGTTCTGTTTTTACCAGATTGCTTTGTATACTTTTTTTTTTTCTCTCGGATTAAAATGCATATATTAATTATGAGACCTAAATATTGGTCAACCACGCCATAGCCTACCGCATATTCTGTCCATTACTTCAGTATATTTTTATCCACCTGATCTAGCTCTCGAGATTTTAAGAAGTTTCTGCTTTCGACATTATTTAATATTCTTTTTTACCTCGCACAGATAGTTTGGAAATGGAATTTGTAATATCAAATGAAACTTTGACAATCTAATATCATTTTAATTTCATTTTGCTTATTCAAAAACAATGGTTACACAAATTAGCTTTTTGTAGACTTAACGAAAAATGTTTATTTGAACCTGTGGTTTGGATGCCTCATAATATGTTTAAGTCTATTTTTTCTTACGTCTCTGTTTTACTTATCAATTTCTTCTTTTTTTTTTACCAAAAGGGGGAAGTTCTTAAACTACAAAAAGGATGTATACAATAAATGCGAGTTTTTAACTATAGCCTTCAGAATGCTCTTTTGGTTACCTTCCTCTCTTTTCTTTCATCTTATTTAGCTTTTTGGATATTTAGAAGTTTCTGTTTTACAAATTACATTATACCTCTCAGAGAAATAGGCTAGTCGGAAAATAGAGCTTGCGATGTCGTTTGAAATGCTTACGTTTTAATGCTTTTACCGTCGGTTTGCTTGTTCAAGAACAAAGTTTATAGGCTACAAGTAAACTTTTGTGTTGGTTTAACTAAATAAGTTTATTTGAGTTTCTGATTTGAATGCCTTCATGATTTAGGCACGTCTCTATATTCTATGTTACGTCTCTCTTTTTTTGTCTATTTTTTTCGCATTTTCTATTTTCTTTTTTTTTTTTTTTACAAAAATTCGGAAGTTATTAAACTAAGAAAGTGATGCGTGCAAAAGTAAAAAACCAACAGAGAGAAACATCTCAATGAAAAAAAAACAACAACAACAACAAACGAGACTGTGGCCAGCGGAAAGAAAAGATGAAAAATGTAACACAACGCGGATATTTCGCCTGTATTAAAACAAGGCATCTTCAGTACAAGGCGTCAAGATCTTTCATGCGTGCAAAGGTACCAATTTGGGAAAATAAGGGGGGTGGGAGGATTTTTTGTTCAATATTTTAATAAAGGTACAAAAAAAATGTATTTTTTTCAATATTTTGAGACGGGGCTTTTTTTTTGTGAAAACACAAAAGAAGGACACATTTATGAGATCTAAACTTTTGCATACCATGCTATAGCCTACAACATATTCTTCTGATTACTTCAATCTGTTTTTGTTTTTTTCCTCTTATTTAGCTTTCAAGATACGTTTAGAAGTTTACGCTTTATCAAAGTATATTGTTTTAAATTTACCAAATCCTTCATTCAGATTCCTAAGTCACTTTTATCAAATTCTTTTCTTTGTCTCACAGGAATAGTTGGGGAGTGGAGTGCGTAATATCAGTTGAAAAAGAATCGGTTTTTTAACGAAAGATAGCTTTCTCGTTTGAGCAAAATGGTCTATGATAAAAGCCGAAAAACTTGAAATATCTTTAATTGGTATTTTAATTTTAAATATCTTCTTTAAAATTTGTACTCTTTAACAGAACACCTTCTGAAATACTACTTTTTTTATTACTAATGGGACGGACGACATTGGGCCGGGTTAGAAATGTTTGTTGTGAGGGGTGTTTGACTTGTTCGAAGCATCTCTCGTAGCTTGGTTTCAAAATTGCAATTTGAAGGAATTTTAATTCATTTAGGCCTAATAGGCCTCTGTCCTCACGTCCTCAATTGCAATTTGTGAATTGGTATCGTATCCTATAGATGTCGGTGCCAGACCAAGTCAACGGGAGTAAATAACGATTTGGGCACAATGTGTTGTTTTTTGGTTTTTTCTCCATACCCGGGCACTTCGTATCGAAGGAGTTGTCGTAGAAACTTCGAAAAGGTCTCATTCGGTTGGAAATGGGAGTGGCTAGTGCCATTTTTAATAGTCGAAAGTGATTGGAGGGCATCTAGCCCCCCCCCCGCGCCCATCATTCCCCCAAACACATCCAATCAAAATTTTGAGATAGCGATTTTGTTCAGCGTAGTTGATTTCCAGATAGAAAATATTGTTTTTGAGGAGGACACTCCCCCACAACCCTCAGGGCAAGGGTTTTAAGTTATGCCCTGGGGGCATATAAGGTTTTTATAGAAGGCGTTGTCGTAGAAACTCAAAATAGGCTCATTCGATTGGAAATTCAAAGGGCTAGTGCCATTTTTAATACTCGAAAGTGATTGGAGGGCAACTAGCCCCCCCCCCCCACGCCCATCATTCCCCCAAATACATCCAATAAAAATTTTGAGATAGCCATTTTGTTCAGCCTAGTTGATTTCCAGATAGAAAATATGTTTTGAGGAGGACACTCCCCCACAACCCTCAGGGCAAGGGTTTTAAGTTATGCCCTGGGGGCATATAAGGTTTTTATAGAAGGCGTTGTCGTAGAAACTTCAAAACAGGCTCATTCGATTGGAAATTCAAAGGGCTAGTACCGCTTTTAATAGTCGAAAGTGATTGGTGGGCAACTAGCCCCCCCCCACGCCCATCATTCCCCCAAACACATCCAATCAAAATTTGGAGATAGCTATTTTGTTCAGGGTAGTTGCTCTCCAGATAGAAAATATGTTTTTGAGGAGGACACTCTCCCACAACCCTCAGGGCAAGGGTTTTAAGTTATGCCCTGGGGGCATATAAGGTTTTTATAGAAGGCGTTGTCGTAGAAAATTCAAAACAGGCTCATTCGATTGGAAATTCAAAGGGCTAGTACCCCTTTTAATAGTCGAAAGTGATTGGAGGGCAACTAGCCCCCCCCCCCCCGCCCATCATTCCCCCAAATGCATCCAATCAAAATTTTGAGATAGCTTATTTGTTCAGCGTAGTTGATCGCCAGATAGAAAATATGTTTTTGAGGAGGACACTCCCCCACAACCCTCAGGGCAAGGGTTTTAAGTTCTGCCCTGGGGCATATAAGGTTTTTAAAGAAGGCGTTGTCGTAGAAACTTCAAACAGGTTCATTCGATTGGAAATTCAAAGGGCTAGTACCCTTTTTAATATTCGAAAGTGATTGGAGGGCAACTAGCCCCCCCCCCCACGCCCATCATTCTCCCAAATACATCCAGTGAAAATTTTGAGATAGCCATTTTGCTCAGCGTAGTTGATTTCCAGATAGAAAATATGTTTTTGAGGAGGACACTCCCCCACAATCCTCAGGGCAAGGGTTTTAAGTTATGCCCTGGGGGCATATAAGGTTGTTATAGAAGGCGTTGTCGTAGAAACTTCAAAACAGGCTCATTCGATTGGAAATTCAAAGGGCCAGTGCCCTTTTTAATAGTCAAAAGTGATTGGAGGACAACTAGCCCCCCCACGCCCATCATTCCCCCAAACACATCCAATCAAAATTTTGAGATAGCCATTTTGTGCAGCGTAGTTGTTTTCGGTCTTAGAGGATGACAACCACCCTAACAGATCTTAAGGTAAGGGTTGTAATTTATGCCCTGGGGGCATATAAGGTGTTTATAGAAAGCTTTGTCGGTTCCAAAAGGGCTCATTCGATTGGAAATCGAAAGGCCTAGTACCCTTTTTAATAGTCGAAAGTGATTGGAAGGCTTCACATTTTTATAGTAAAGATCGATGTGGGTATAATGTATTATTTTTTGTTGTTGTTGTTATTTAGACCAGGGCACTTCGTATCGAAGGAGTTGTCCTGGGAACTTCGAAAAGGGCTCATTCGATTGAAATTAGAAAGGGCTGATGCCCTTTTTAATAGTCGAAAATGATTGGATGGCAACTAATCCCCCTTCCAATCCCACCCTCCCACGCCCACCCTCCCATCTGCCCATTATGTTTAAAAACTAAATGTTGCCTTAAGATTAAATCAAAATGCACTGTGATAATGCTAATTCCTAATAAGGCATCTCAGCAGTATCCCAAGAACGACTGAGGGTATTATGTTCAAACTTTCGTGGCTACTTCTGCTCTTAAAATTTAAACAAATCAAAATAGCGTAAGTGTATCTAAGCTATCAAAGAAAGTAAACAGATTTTTTTTGCGAATGGTATCAAGTTTTACATTTCAGGGCAACTAGAGGAGGTATGAAACTAAATTAAACAGTACTATTTGTGTCCAGATTTTTAAAAGGGTGTATAATGTTAAAAATTGCTGGAAAATTTTCTCCAGCATACAAATAGCAGGTCAAACTGTAAAGTCTTAAAAAACGAAAAGATTTAAAGTATTATCTTCTTTTTCCCTGAAAAGACTATGTCAATATAAAACGAACAGAAATTAATTTAAAAAACTTTTTCCACAAAATAAGTTTTTAAAAGAAAAGTTCAGAACTCCATTAAACAAAAAATGAGCAAAAATAAAATTAAATAATCTACCAAGCGTGAAACTACCACAAATCAGCATCGATAAATAAATGAAACCCAAAACGAACAGAAATTACAATAAATAACCGAGTCAAACTCAAAACGAGCAGAAATTAAGATAAGTTGGGCGCAAAACCCCTATGCCTTCCTAAGGCCAGAACAAAATTTGCACTTTACTGAAAAATACAAATGAATGTGCATTGTCAGTTTGATATACATATACTGATATTTAGTAATCAAATTGTTAATATTTTTTGATTCATTAAAGTTATAAAAGTAAAAACATTTGTATTTTTTCAGTAATTTTTCAGATTATTTGATTTTATTTTTGCTCATTTTTTATTTAATGGAGTTCTTTACTTTTCTTTTAAAAACTTATTTTGTGGAAAAAGTATTTTAAATTAATTGATAGAAAGAATAGAATAGGTTCTTTCTAAAAATTAGTGGCAACAGTTGCCACTAATTATATATCTCTAAATTATTTTTTTTAACCTGTATCTTACCCTGCTATGATAATTCAACCCCTAACCCCCAAGACCATGAAAAAGGGAACTAGAAGATTTAAAACTGTAAGATATTATGCACCTTATATTCTACCTGTATAAGTAGGCAGAATATTCCAGAATCCCTTCTTTTTTCATTTTATCATTTGTCTTACTTTCCCTTTGGCGGCTCTATTTTGTGCGTGGGGTAAATTTTCCAGGGAGTTATTGAACGAGGGGGGGGGTTGTCTTTAGATCAATGACTGATTTTTGTTCTTCATCTTAATAGATATACTTTTAAAGCACCATGGCCTCCAAAATGAAAAAAATTTGGGCGATTAGACCCATCTTAGGTTTATTCGTGCGTGGAAATTGCAATTTTCGAAAACAATTCTTTGGTTGTTTCAAAATTGTGAGGTTATTATGGGCAGTGTCATATTTCCTTAGTGTTGCCACCTTGAACCGTAAAAATGGATACGCAGAACTAATTACAGTTAAATGCTTTTTGTCCCTAAAAATGAAAACATTAATAATCTGTGCACTTCTGTATGTTCAAAAGGCAATAAGTAGGCTACTTCAGATAACTTATTGACGAAATTCGTTTGTGCATCTTTTGACATTATTTTGTGCTTTTCTCAAAAACTTGAAAAATACAGATGACAGCCAATTTATTTTTCCCGAATCTGTAGTGATGGATGCTAAATTCACTGAAAAAAATCTTCAAATTATTTTTCTTCCAAGTTATTAAGATATTTTTCCGAGCCACATTTAGAAGGTATGATACGTAGACTCCTTTGAAAAATCTATCTCCCTACCTCCTATAGCTTTCTGATAATCTTATAGCAGGGCTCTTATGTTATTGTCCAGACCTGGTCACAATTATCTTGAAATTTCGGTTTCTAGGTTCCTGTGCAGTACAAATTTATCAACAAGTTGAGAGAGGAAAGCTATAGTAAACCTTGGCTAATTGTTGAGCCGCATACGGGATTTCTCATGCCAGGTTATTATTTCTAATTATTAATTATTGTTGCATCTAGGTAATTATCCTGGAAACTCACGAAGTTACATTTTTAGTTTTTTTATGTGTGTAGTAAAACCTTATTATGAGGCATTCTAAGACTAATTCGGCCCTAATCTACTGACTCCATTTTTTTCCTTTTTTTTGGGGGGGGGGCTCCAATAGTTAATGAAGGGTCTAAATCCCCCCAAAATTAATAAGTAATCATGGGAGAGGGGTGTTTGGATTGTATATTTAGTATAATTTGTAATATGGTTTTGGTTTTATCGATTAGATGCCTTCTATTTAAGTGTGGGGGGGGATAGGAACTCCTAAAAGACAAAAAAAAAATATGTGATTATGTTGTGTAGCGTTGTTTTAACATTCGCTCGAAAATAATAAAAATTAATTTTATTATTATTTTCTATATTTAATAATAATAAAATAAAAATAATATATATATATATATATATATATATATATATATATATATATATATATATATATATATATATCTATATATATATATATATATATATATATATATATATATATATATATATATATATATATATATATATATATATATATATATATATATATATATATATATATATATATATATATAATATATATATAAAAATATATAAAAATATATATAATATATATATATATATATATACTATAATATATATAATATATATATATATAATATATATATATATATATATAAAATATATATATAAATATATAATATATAAAATATATATTATTTTATTATTATTTGTAAGACGTATTTTCGATGTAATACCTTAAATTAGGTATTTTGTTTCTTTTTTTCCCATGACCACACCGCCTTTCTATGAAGAACAAATAAATTTGTTCACATTTGGAAATTTTGATCACATATGCAGCAATCGTCATCAGCAGAAATATTAGAGCATTGTAATTAAAACTAACATATTTTTAAAAAACAAAGTAATCACTTCCGGCTCATTCACTAGGATTTTGCATGAGGGCTCAATAACAGGGTTCATCCAAAGTCTTGAATTGCAAATTTTCTTCTTTAATATTGCCTAAATTTAAGTTGAATTTCTAATGAAGGGGACAAAATCTTGTTTGTCTTCTAATTGCAAAAGAAATGTTGTTGAATTTATAGTTTTATAATTGATTGGTCACATCTCCCCATATATACGGCCATTAATATTGCCATCTCCTCATAAATACGTTAATTTTAATGCTTTAATATTTCTGCTGATGACAATCGCTGTTTATGTGATTGAGATATCCAGACTTTGCATCTGTTTTCACTGTCTGATAAATGGAATTATCCCCATTGGAAGATTTTATCTTCGTAATATGTGTAAGGTTTGGTGCACTTGACCCTGAAGTGGATTTAATTCAATCGAGCAGATTTTTTGCGGTCTTTCAAAGCTAATTTGTAAATAATCAAAGGAATAACTAATAATAATGGGAAAAAATAATTTTATCAGAACCTACTTATTTAAAGTATTAATAAAAACTTACAAAGTACTTATTTAAAAGAATAAATTAGTCTAATTTCTTCATCACAACTTCACATCACCATATCAGAAATACTTTAAATTTATTCTTCTTTTCTTCTTTTTGAATACTCTAATTACCGCTTTAATTTATTCTTCTTTTCTTTTCTTCTTTTCTTCTTTCTTTTTTCGTTATTTTTCTTCTTTTTCAAATTTAACAAAGGCTTTTTGAATACTCTAATTACCGCTTTCTTTTGAAAAACAAAAATTAAAAAAAAGCTGATTTTATATGGGGAGAATGATGTCAAGTCCTAAGGGATGAAAAGAAAGATTTTGCTATTTATGTATTCAATCTGAAAACACTGTTTAGGCCCATTAAGTAGATTACTTTTTTATTATTAAATGTATTATTATTACATATCTAGCAAATCTTCTTCCGTCTTTCAGAGCGGCCATGCTTCAGAACCATATTTGACCACTATCGAATATGGTGCTGCGGTGAGGTGTTAGTAGTAGTAGTAGTAGTAGATGTATTATTATTCTCATTTTCATTATTAATTTTCAAAATTACTTTGTGGTGGGGTTCTGTGATGGCAAACCCCAAAATCTGTGGCCATCAAATTCAGGTATTGTGCTTGGAAGACGTAGAAATTCGCTGTTTTTGGCAAAAACATTTTGCTATCAATCGTATATATACTAAACAACTTTGCTTTACATCTACTGATTTTAGATCTATTGCGGATGAGTCGCAACTGAAGGTAAAACTACATCTTTTGTAAAGTGAAAATAGGTTTAAATTTGTTTTATATGCAAAAACCAAATATTAATTCTAAAATCCTTGGCCTTTAGATTTGACGATTGTGCCTAGAAGAATAAGAAATTTGCTGTTTTTAGCGAAGATTTTTGCTATCAATTGCACGATGCTAAATTTTTTTAGTTTTACATCATTGGTTTTTCATTATTTTCATTAAAGTTAAGCTATTTGTAATGTGAAAAACCAATTTGTGATTGGACTGCATGGAAAGACTGAATCAATCAGTCCGTGGTAAGGAGTAAACGTGTTCTTATGCTAACACATTTTTAGTTGTAAGTATATAAAATATATTAAAATGTAATAAAGGCAAAATAAGAAATGTAAAATAAAGACGTATAAATTGAAAAATAAATGGGAATTAAATTTTAAATTTCAAACTCAAAACTATTGCGAGAAGTGCCAGTGGATTCTAGAAGATCAAAAATTTATTTTGGAGAATTATAGCTAAAAGTCTTCAATAATGATAAAAAAAACGTCTTGTTTTTGTTTTACGCGAAAGAAAACAAATTTATGTTTCCCTCCTCCTTGCCTCTTAAGAACAAATTCCTTAAAGTATGCCTTATTTCAGGAGATAAAGCAGAAATTCAGCTTGAGATTTATGTCGATAAAAGGACGGCTGGTAAATTATCAACGGGCCAAGATACACTCCAGGATATCCTGGTTTTACATCTCGAAGGTGGCAAAGATCTATTCATCAGTGTAATCGGATCCTACGAGCCTAGCTGTTTTGGCTCCTCCATCGGTGCCCTAGTCCGACTTCCGCAACCGATCCGGGATTACTCTGCTGAAGAGGTTTTAATTCTGGTATGTAAAATGGTTTCTTAAGTAGTGGGTAGATGTTTGATCCCCCCTCCCCCAAACTGTTTGTCCGACTCTTAAAAATTATACAAAATGAATATAAACAAATTTTAATGCGTTTTTTAAAGTTTTTCTGTACCCCCCTCCCCCCTCGCCGAAAAAATTCTGGTTACGACCCTGGTTTGAACCCATGGTAATTATAGTGTTCAAGTACGGCTCTGAAATTGAGTACGGCTTTGAAAAGCACTTTGAAGATTTGTTTATAGTTTTCCGAAGAAATTATCTAAGGGAAATTTTAGGTACCGTTTTACTGACCGTACATCGAACAGTAACCTGTATTACAAAAAGTGGTTCAATCGCTTTCTTAGGGATATAACTAAAGAAAAAGTTTCTGTTTAATTTCTTTTCCTTGCTTCATGTATGCATACCCGGCTGATTGACCGTATTTCAAACAGTAGGATGTACGAAAAATGTGGTTCCATCCCGGTTTCTAGGGCTATAATGAAAGAAAGATTGAGATGGCTAGGGCACGTTGTGCGGATGAAGGATGACAGATTGCCGACGATTGTCCTTTCCGGTCAACCGTCTAGGGCTAAACAGAAAGCAGGTTGTCCTCGTCTGGGGTGGGAGGACGTCATAAAGAAAGACTTAAAGGAAATGTGAACTTCCTGGGAGGATGTAAAAAGGGAGGCTTTGAATGGATTGGGATGGAGGAGGAGCGTGCGTAGCTGTGTTGGCCTCAGGCGGTTTGGTGCTGCGGTTAGTAGTAGTAGTAGTAGTAGTTTGTATGTACTTAGTGTAAAGTAAAGATTTGAATATTAGCTTCACTTACTTTTTTTATTAATTTTTTTCCGCCAGTATATAAGAATTGTTGAATTTTTCAACGAATTGAAATTTCCAACAAATTCTGGATTAATGAACTCAAACTATTTTATAGTTAAGAACGAAATAGACCATTCTATGAATGTGTACACGTACACATACCTTATGGCTTGTGGCAACAACCTGAAAGTAGAGCGACCCGCACTAATCCTAACTGAAACTCTAAAAAAATGCCTCAAAGAGATGTTTTCAATATGCTTAAAGGTTCATGAAGATTTAAGTCGCCTATCAAAAGTTATGTGCCTAAGATAATTCACCTAGTTTTTCAAAAAGGGGAAAGTATGCCAAAGAAGTAGTTTTCTACTACTTCTATATTAAAAATTACACCATAGAATATTTTTCTACGATAAAAATTACACCATAGAATATTTTTCTACGATAAAAATTACACCATAGAATAACTCATTTCGGAGACATTGCTAACTCATAACTCATTGCTACAACGTTTCATTTTAAAAACTCATCAGAAACGAATGCGTGGTTCAGGCTAATAGCAACCAAATTTTGATAGCAGTAGACCTTTGGTTGGTCGTAACTAACTCAGTAGTTCCACCGAGGAGGTTTCAACTCTAGTATGTCAAAGGATAATTTTATAAAAATGTTTGATTCAACATTTCTGAGCTACGAATTTGATCAAAATTGAAGCATAAGCATGCGAAATAAAGTATCTGTATATTCTACTGGTGATCACAGCGAAATAGTTGTTAAAAAGAAGAGAAATAAAGCTTAAAGAGATAAAAAGAGAAAAAAAGAGAAATAAAGAGAAATAATACCGATTTCTTTTAATCGAGTGATCTTATTAAGTAGTAAAAAAGATCACCCCTCAACACAAAAGACACTTTCCACAAACTTGGTGGTGGTAATCAAACATTGATTGGATATAAACAACGAAGTCTGAGATATTTTGGCTTACAATACGAAAGAGCCTGCTAAAAGTTAAAAGGTTCCCAAGGCTGTAGTGAGTCCCATTCTTAAGCCTATTGCTATGCTATCTATAATATACTACACTTTCTGAAAATAAATCAAATGAAGATAAAAACTTTTTTTTTTACATGAAAGCGAAGAGTGATGTTTTTTAAATAGAAAGACCATTCCACTTAGCTAAAGGGGACTACCACTTAGGTGTTGGCAGTAATTAACGAAATAGAATGATTTTAAGTGATTTTTAATAAATAGAATAAATAAACAAAACTTGATTAAATCAACAGGCATTAATGGCATTAGCACTGATTGGAGTACAGTTGACTGTCAGTGATTTTGTGGGGGCATTTGCAGTTAGTGTTGAAATGGCAGTGATTATTTTCACAGTGGAGTCAAAGATGTTGATGAATCGTCCCTCCATCTCTGTCTCATGGCTAGCTCGATCATTCTCCATTGATGAAACAACTTCGTCTCCAGACCTGTATTGTAAATCATTGTTAGTAAATTGATCGTCTGTCATTTATAATGTGGAACATCATTTCTAAGCTGGGGAAAACAGGCATGAAAAAAGAACCTGGCAAAAAAGGAACCCTCCTCCCAGAGAAAAATTGGAAGCCGAGCCAAATTGTCCCTGAAAGTTTTGAATTGACTTTCTAAAGCAAAAACTTTGATGCTCATTTACAAAGAGAACCCCCTCCCTCCTACCCTTAATCAAAATATTTATTTGCCTGCACCTTTAGAATAGTCTGATACCTATTTTTTTATGTGGAAATGCAACTTTTACCTAAAAATTAATATGTTCTATGAAATACCAATGCCTAATAACTGGTTCGCACTCATGACCTTAAGATCGGGAGTCAAAATAATAAGATTTTGTCTAGTTGTACTGATACTGTCAGCTATATGTAGCAGATTCCGTAAGATGAATACTTTTTAATTTTAGATTTGAGTGCATTTTTTAGAAAAACGTCCTACATTATAAGTTTTTACACGATGCAAAATGTGTTCCAATAACAATTCATTTACTGTCTGTTGATAATTTCTCAGACTATGCCTTTTTATTTAAAAAAATTACAATGTCGATGTTCAATATTGATAATAATGGGCTAATTTGAATAAGTACTTTCTTAAAATCTCAGCCAAAAAAAGGATTATTATCATTAGCTTGACTTTTCCCTGGTAATTATCAATTATCTGGTAATTATTGGTAATTATCGTCTTCCAAAATCTCACACCTTTGCTGGTTGGTTGTCAATTTTATAACGATGAGCCACTCCCAGAAACAGAGCAGCTGAGTTTTGTAGTTGTGTAGAATCCTTCTAGCATTGTGTGGCAAAATTGAACTAATATATATTATAAATTTTTACAATAGCAGATTTGAGAAATTTTAATATTTTCGTGTATATTTCTTCACTTCAGTCTTATTTCTTTTGAATTCTTCATGTCAAAATAGTCTACAGGTGTGGAACATTGGGCTTGGTATTTTTTACAAGAGGCGTTTGAGGCTCCTCAGGGATTTCAGACTGTTCAAGTGCTTAATATGCATAAACTCATATTCAATGAATTGTTAATAGTTGCTAATTTATTCATTTTTATTGCTGAGGACAACCGGATGGTAGGTAAATTCTTGCCCCCCCCCCAGATATTTGGAAGCCTATGATCAATGCTTCCACCATCCCTGAATGTTCTTTGTCTTCTCCAGAATTTTCCAGAGAGAAAATCAGGTTCTCCGAAATCTCCTTGAAAACTAACGTTAACGAAAATTAACGGTCTATATTTCTCGTTAACGTTTGTGTATTTATGAATTTGATTTTCGGGGAGAAATTTTTTTTCGGTGAAGTCCCGAAGAATCCGGGAAGGTGGGAACACTGTCTATGATCTAAACAGTAAAAATGACTAACCCATCAGCTTCTTCAGAGCTGTTCATTTCTGGCAGTTTTGATGTCTCAATTGCAGTTGCAGCAAGGGGGGTTTCTTCAAGCAAAGCTCTTAGTTGTTCGTCAGCTGGATCTTCGAAGGCCCAGCGTCTTCTTCTGCAGTTTCCAGGTGCAGCAACATCAGTAGTGACAGTTAGTAAGGTACCAGTAGTGAGAGAAATCAATGGCTGGACGGTGAAGCAGAATGGTGTTGAAGTTACAGTAGTAGTTGTGGAGACAATTGATACACCAGTAATGGTAGGTCTATTCACT
This sequence comes from Artemia sinica, assembly GCA_027921565.1. Lineage (NCBI taxonomy): Eukaryota > Metazoa > Arthropoda > Branchiopoda > Anostraca > Artemiidae > Artemia > Artemia sinica. The sequence continues at coordinate 24,668,724 of CM051256.1, read as the reverse complement.
ACTGGTAGAAAAATAAAACGGGCTTCCTTTGCGCAGGCCACTATGACGAACATTGTCAAGGAAAGTAGCTTAAGCATCTGGAAAAAAAAGCATTACAGTATATCGTACTTAATATAATTTAGTATTGGTGAGATACAGCCTGCCAATCTGAAATTATGATATAATGCTATGGAGTGGGTCACAGAAGATCTTCCTCGTTTAGCTGAGATCAGATCAGGTGGGTTTTTGGAAGCTCACTGAGTTTTTTTTCTTTTTTTCTTGGCAAGCCGATATATTTCATTATATAGATTGTATGCAGTCAATAGGTTTCATTAAAAGGTGAATATTTTAATATGCAGTTCGATAAGTACACCCAGGTTTGTCTCAGGGATTGAGTTGGAACTTCCAGGTTTTTCTTTTCTTAGTTTATCTTTTTGGAGGTTAGGAGCAAGAGGGCTTTGAATTTTGGGTAATAGATAATGACCAGTAATTGTTTTTTCTCGTCCTCAAAAATATTTTTTTTTATTCCTATTGCTAAACAAGCTACAGTTAGATAGAGGGGAGGATTATCCCTTTTTTGCAGAGTTAAGGGACAAGACAACTTCGTATCATTTGTTGGGGGGTGGGAGGATTTTGTATTAAATCTGACGAATTTTATGTGTATACCCTGTTTTATTTCACGGCTTGTTAATTGAGTTGAAACTTCCCAGAAGCATTTTTTCTTTCTTTCAAGTTTGGGGGGAGGTGACTGAGAGTTTGGGGTAAAGGAGCAGGCTTTTCTCTTTTGGTCTTCACAACGCAGTATACGTTAATGTTCTATGTTAAATTTATTTTGCTACGATTACAAACGGTATCGTTAGTGTAAAATCTCGTGTTTTAGTTATAAATATAATTCGTTATTTTTTTTTAACTTTAAAAAGTATAATGGGATAATTCAAAAGGCCGTATGTCCCTCTGTTACTGATGTGATAGAGTTTTTTTTATAGTTACACCCAGTTTTATGTCATGGCTGAGGGATTGTATAGTTACCAGGTTTTTCTTTTTCAAAGGGGGGGGGGTTGAAAAGGGGCTTTGAATTTTGGGTCAATGGGATATTTTTTTTTCTCTGGTCTTCAGAACAGTATAAGCTTTTTTTTTTTTTTTTTTTTTTTTTTTTTTTTTTTTTTTTTTTTTTTTTTTTTTTTTTTTTTTTTTTTTTTTTTTTTTTTTTTTTTTTTTTTTTTTTTTAACATGCTCTTTAGCTAGATAGAAGGGAAGGTCATCCGTTTTTTTAGGGTGGGGTTGAGGACAACACAACTTCACGTCTTGTGTTTAGGTGGGGATTTTTCATTAAAATTTGACGAATTTGATTTGTAATTTGGAAATTATACCATGCTTCGTTTCACGGCTTGTGAATCGAGTTGGAAATTTCGCGAAAATATTTTATTCTTCAAGGGTGGGGAAGGGGAGGTGACTGAGAGTTTTGAGCAAAGAAGTAGGTTTTTTCTCTGGTTCTCACCAAGCAGTATACATTAATATTCTATGTTAAATTTGTTTTGCTACGATAATAAATGATATTACTTAGGTCCCGGCCATCCTCGTGGGACGTTTTGGGGCCACTCCCCTTTCTAGCTCATGCGTAAGGGCTCGGTACATTGCTCTATCTGGTGCGATACGTGATAACGGGGCTATCTTGACGTTGTCGAAGTGGAAATTCTCCGTCCATTTTTTTCGTGGTCTGCCACGTGGGCGAAGGCCATGGAGGGATCCTTCAAGGGCGATTTTCGGAAGGCGGCTCGGCTCCATTCGCTTGACGTGGCCCAACCAGCGCAGTTGTTGCTTCTTGATTTTACTGAGTATGGTTTCAGTGGACTGGAGCCTTTGACGTACTTCCACATTTGTGATTCGGTCAGTGTATTTGATTCTAGAAATGCGACGGAGGCATCTCACCTCAAAAGCTAGAAGTTTTATTTCGTCTTCGGTTTTCAGAGTCCATGTTTCACATCCGTAAATAACTATGGGATTACTAAACTGTTGAATAGGCGCATTTTGAGTTTGTTGGATAGGTGGTTACTTTTCCAGAGGTTGGCTAGTCTTCGGAAGCTAGAGCTAGCAAGTGCAAGTCGACGTTTCACGTCAGAGCTATGGCAGTTATCTGAGGAGAGTAGGCTACCAAGGTACAGGAAGTGGTCAACCGTTTCAACCTGTCTCCCGCCTATGGTGATAATGGGCGGGTTGTCTAGTTTACGTCTCGTAGTTACCATGACTTTGGTCTTGCTGGCATTGATCTCCATCCCGAACGGCTTTGTGGTATCGTAGAGTTTATCAGCTTGTGCCTGCAATTCTTGTGTAGAGTTGGCTAGCTCATCAATATCATCAGCGTAGGCAAGATTCTCTATTAGCACCCCTCCTATTGTTGCGCCATGTTCCGACTGCGTCATTGACAGAACGGCATTTAGAAAGAGGTTGAAGAGATGTGGTGATAAGATGCAACCCTGGAGTACTCCTGACGAAGTTGTAAACTCTTCTGACAACCCATCAACGGTTATTACTTGGCCTCGGAACTGGTCGTACAGACTCTTGATTATTTGGACTATCTCATAAGGGATACCGTAGTGAAGGAGGATGTGCCATAGTCCTTCGCGCCATATCAGGTCAAATGCCTGACGGAAATCAACGAATAGTTGGTAGAGTTCTTGGTTGAATTCAATGTGTCGTTCCATGAGTTGCCGAACGACAAATATCTGATCGATTGTTGATCTTCCAGCGCGGAAGCCGGCCTGATATTCTCCAATGGCAAAGGCAGTTGTTGCTTGTATGCGTCGGAGTAGGACTTTTGTCAGGACACGTGACTGATGGCTCGTGAGGCTGATCGGACGGTAGTTTCCGCACTCTTTCTTTGACCCCTTTTTGTGAATGGGTACAATGGCAGCCTTGCACCACTGACGGGGTACGTGGCCGGTTTTCCACACCGCAGACACAATGGCATGGTACAGATCAGTTACATCATCCGATCCGACGTTAATGAGTTCAGTGGTGACTCCGTCTGGGCCAGGGGCTTTTCCTTGTTTGAGCGACTTGATTGCTGACTCGGTTTCTGACTTGAGTGGGGGTGGTAATCTGAGTTCTTGGTCGGGTATGGAGAAGCGGGTTAGTATTTTAGGATCCGCAGCTACTGGGGGATTCAGTTTATCGTTAAAGTATTCTTTCCATCTTTCAAGTTTCATCTTTGAATCGTAGATCTCATTTCCGTCTTTGTCCAGGATCACTGATGTTTGCAGCTCTTTTTTCCGGCTTAACTCGCGTACCATTCTGAAAACTGCTCCGCTATTCCCCTTCTTGGACAGTACTTCGCAGTCTTCGCATTTCTTCCGCAGGTGGTTACGTAGTGCCTTTCTGATCTCTCGCTCTTCTCTTCTCTTGAGGAGCTTGTAAGTATCCCAACTGTGACGGTCGGATTTATTGCAAAAAAGTCGCTTATTCTCGCATAGCGCAATGATCTCATCTGTGATCCATGTGATCCATGTGATCATACACTCAGATTACAAGAAAATAACATTATAAAATTCTTGGTACCTCAATATTAGATTTGGCTTGAAAATTTTTGGAAGAATAAGGGGCGGGTGCTAATCAAGATTTTGCACTGGGCGCAAGAGAGGCCGAAACTGTCACTGAATGATATCAGATTTGTTTTTATGTAGAGCTAATTGTGTTTTATTAAAAAAAAAAAATTATGTATATATTACCATCTGCAATGGTAATGTTCAAATTACCATTACCAATGGTAATGGTAAAGTTCAGCGTCGTTACACATAATGATTCCAATTAGCCCCCCCCCCATCATAAGTAGATAAACAAATTGTGTAATTAGTTCAATGAGTACTTAATATATATATATATATATATATTATATATATATATATATATATATATATATATATATATATATATATATTATATATATATATATATATATATATATATATATATATATATATATATATATATATATATATATATATATAAACTTGATTTATAATTAAATTTGTATATCAGTTATATTTAATTTTTGAAATTAAATAAACCCAAGACAAATTTTACGGCTAGAACATAACATAGGAAATCGATTTTTCTTTAAAGAAATAGTTGTTACCTTAATAGTTGTCCGAAATCGTCAAATTTTATTGCAAGTATGATTTTCGGAGAACCAGACTTTTTGAAAAAAATGTAGCAAAATTAAAATTTGATTTGCTGAATTGGTTGAAGTTCTTCTGAACCTGACGGTAGTAACTAGAAATACCAATAACGCTGAAAATGGTTTTTTGTTCGCTCGAATGAAAAAGATGACAAGTTGAGACGTGGTTTAAATGGGTCATCTGACTTTAGAAAAAAAATATATAGCAATGAAAAAAAATGTATACATCATAAGTTGACGTGCTGAACTAGTAGAAGCTCTACTCAACGTAGAAATTCAAAAAACGCTGCAAATGAATTGAAGATGGTGAAAATTAAAAACATGACAAGTTCAGACGTGGCTTAAACGGGGTCAACTGACTCCTGTCGGACAGTACATGTCTGTGCACTTTTTTTCTTTTTTTCCTGACGCGATCCTTTTTTCTTTTCGTTTTTTTTTTTTTGCCAAATCCGGTTTTCAACCCAATATTTTATATCAATTTGTATTTGTTCAGTTTGAGGAAGTAACAGAAAACTTTGTTATCCTACAGTTGAAAGTGATTCTTCTTTTAAAGTTATTTTGACTTTACTGGAGGTGTCTACGCAGTTCTATTCCCTTATCGAGCAGAAACATAAGAAGATTAACTAGTTAGTGATCAAGTAAAATATTTCAATTTTTATTACAATGAAGAAGCTCAAAATGCCTTCTTTTTTCTGCCTTTATCTACTCAATGGGGCTCCCTTGCTGATTCACAAAACTATCTTGGCCGCTCCTCAGACTTTTTTGGGGACATTAGTACCTCCTACGTAGAGGTAATAGAATTTCAGCTTCATCGTATTTGAATAAATCAAAAATAAGTATTTTAAATGATAGTAAGGAGCGACATCAAAATTTCAAACGAACTGACAATATTATGTGCAAGAGTAGTCCTCGACGCCCCCCCCGCAAGATTTCATCCTCAACCCCATGCGAGAGTTCATCCTCAACCCCCCGCGAGAGTACATTCTCAACCCGCTGCGTTTTACGCCAAAGTTTTGAAGTGCTTTAAAAATGCTTCTTATTCCGATCAAACGGCCCTTGTGTTAGAGTAGTCGTTCCTACAGAATCGGGACAAAAAGTCAAACTTTAGCGTAGAGAGTGGGGGATTGAGGAGGAGGCAGCCCGTCTTTTATACGAAATAATTTCTGTTCGTTTTGATCTCACTCCTTACTTTCATTTGAAAAAAAACTTCTTGTTTATTTACTTTCGGATCGTTTCAAATCATGCCCATGCTTATCCAAGATATGATTGGGCTTCCACACACAAACCCACCAGAGTTTGCTTTTAGATTGTATATATCAATGCCTTTAAATTGGTTGGTAGCGTCCTAGATTGATGTTAAATTTAAAAAAACAAGTTCGTTTTAACTGAAAGTAAGGAGCAATATTAATGCACAAAATGGGCAGAAGTTATTCCGTATATGAAGGGGTTGCCCCCTCCTGAATACCTTGCTCTTCACGCTAAAATTTTTAGCACCTTAAAAAAAATGCTTCATATTCTAATGAAACGGCCCTTGTGTCTCAAGACCTGTTCTTAAAAAATTGGGACAAACAGTCAAACTTTAGTGTAAACAGCAAGGTATTGAGGAGGGGGGTAACCCCTTCATATAAGGGATAATTTGTGTTCGTTTTGAGTTTTAATGTTGCTCCTAACTTTCAGTAATATTTTTTTTTGTTTATTTAATTCCTGATCGTTTTTTAAATAATGCTAGTAAATCTTGCTCGCCCTCCATGAAAAATCCCCCCCTCACGAGAAACTCCCTTCGTGGAAATTTCGTCCCGCGCAAAACACTCCCCCCCCTTCCTAAAATTCCCTCCGGACAGTTTCATCCTCGCTGAAGATCCCCTTCGTAAAATTTCTTGAAGTCGATTCAGCCTGAAAAGACTTTAATTTCTAAACATATGAATGTAATAATGAGGGAGGTGTTATCCCGCAGTACCTATATCCAGGCTTAATTGAACTGAATGTAAATTAGAACTGTATATAATTCTATCAAACATCAAGTGAATCAACTTGGTTAAATGAAACTTGAAAATAAGTTTCTGTATTGATCGTTCGTTTAATATAGTATGTCAATAGAATATACTATATTGATATGTAATAAATTTCAATAATTTTAAGTCGATTTGTTATTCCAGAATTTCCAATCGATAGCATCTTTGCCCTTTTTGGGTCAGAATACAAATCGTTGCCACTAAATGGCAGAAAACACTCCTTGGTTGGAGCACAATCTTTTTGTTTACTTGAAAATGACGCTAGAACTATTGATATTTTTTCTCGGTTGAGCTCTCTCTCGATTTTCTAGGACCATTACTTCGGTACCAAAACTTATGGGAATAGAACATAAAAAGAAATAATTATGCTTGTGTGATCTTCCTTCTTGAAGAAAGGGAAATTCCACATTCATGACAATTGAAATTCTCGGTTGAGCTCTCTCCCGATTTTCTAGGACCATTCGATCGGTACCAAAACCCATGGGAATAGAACATAAAAAGAAATAATTATGCTTGTGTGATCTTCCTTGTTGAAGAAAGGGAAATTCCACATTCATGACAGTTGTAATTCTCGGTTGAGCTCTCTCCCGATTTTCTAGGACCATTCGATCGGTACCAAAACTTATGGGAATAGAACATAAAAAGAAATAATTATGCTTGTGTGATCTTTCTTCTTGAAGAAAGGGAAATTCCACATTCATGACAATTGAAATTTGAAGCCTCCGCAATTTTGTATTAAAATTGATGGTGTAATTCTCATTGAGATCATTTCGCCTTGTTTTTTTTTCTCCTTTTCCAAAAATCGGGCAAATTTTATCAGGCTTGTAGCTTTTGACTATTGACTTCAAACTTTTTGAATTTTATATATTTGGTATCACCATCAAAAGTAGATTCTCTTCATGTATATAGTATTATCAAAACTTGTGTCTAGAGTTTCGGGTACTATTAGCACAGGTCGTTCCTTACAGCTCGTTACTATGGACTGTTTCATAAAGCAAAGGTTGGAAAATTGAGGATTATAAATTGTTATTGTATATTTTTAAACTACATTTTCAAGACCAGTTTACGAGTCAAAGAAATATTCTTGAGTTTTTTTTTTTAGAAATAGTCTTTTTACTTGCATTTTTACGTCCAATTACTATGCGGCGAAATATATATAAATTTTTTTGGTACTCCTGTACTAAACGGACTATTTCATATACTGCAATGGAAACCAGTCACAAAAAACCCGTTTTTGACGGGATAATTCGACATCGCTATAGAGGAATACAATGTATAGCTTGGTTTTCATTGCGTATACGGTATTTAAACTGTTTTTTTTTGGGATATAGGGTGGGGGGAAGGTACCTAGGTTAGGTTACGTAATAATATATGCTGTGCTTAACCCCCCCCCCCCCCCCCTAATGTGCAAATATATAGCCCAAATTTTTTTCTAAACTATTATATATTCATCCTATTTTATTTCATTAGCATTAACCAAACTAGCAGTATATAAAAGAGTCCTTTTAGTACAGGAGTACCATTTTTTTTGGGGGGGGGGGGTTGAGATGTTCAAGCCCAGTATCTTCCCTCACCCCTGAATATGACCCTGCAAGGTACATTGTATATTCGCTGGTAAATATAAAAGGAAATATTAAATATCCCAATAAACAGACTGCTGGTACAATTTCAGTATTTACTATTCAAGAAATGGTTAACATTAAAAAAAAGTATTTCTTCTTCTGATGTCAGCTCAGGAGTCTTCTGCTTTACGTTTGCATCGAAATTTCTCAGTAACTTTCTCAGAAAATTTAAATGGAACTATTATCGCTTTTGCTGAAGAATTTTCTCAGAAAAGGCGTAAATAGACAATGGATAATATTTCCGCAAAACTACCCCAGCTAAGTCCGTGGAATGGTCTGGACTGTCTTTTAAGTTTGGCACGCAGCCATAAAAGGAGAAGTGACACAGCGCATCTGTCGTTTACAAGAACATATTTTATACAATAGTTTCTCACCAGAATTGCACGGATTTGTTGAAAATAACAGAAAAGAAAATAGATTTTCAAAACTAGTAAATGAGAAAATTATCTCGTAATCTAGTAACTATTAAATGTTCCAGTTGTAGCCGAGGGAGCAAGATTTTTCATTGTTCCTTTTTCAAAAATTGAGAGTCTCTTTTTAAATTCGCTTCTATAAACTAAACCAAAATGAAGTTTTATTCTGACCTCTTACTGACTTTTATACACTTCCAGCTAATTTCTTAAATCCACCGATGCTTAACGGACACTATTCCAATTTTCTGATGGTCTTTGCTTTTATTCACAACGATTATCAGCACGGGGTATTTTGGGCATTAGTCTGGATTTAGGTAGCTTATGACACACTACCCTGATCATTAACCCTCATACTGATTTGGGTTAAAGTTATTAAAGTCAGACAGCAGTATTCGCTAATATATGTAATAAGGTGAACAACAAATTTGACAATTTCTTTACTGACTCAGCTACGACGGTTTTATGTGGTCTAATATTTTTAATTGGAACCAATATTTTTTTCATTGGTATGCTAGATGACAGCGCATGATATAATTTTCGAGGGTGGAGGGACTCTGCGTTCGAAATTTCAACTATTTACTGCAATTGTAACTATGGATTCCCAGTAACCACAATATCGTAAATATTTCACCAATTTTAAGCAAAATCCAGACCAATTTTGAAAATAGAGAGCGTATACAGATAATCTGCTGAGGTAATATTTATTATTATTTCCTTAAGAATAAGTAAAGTAAAAAGTAAGTAAATAATATATTTTTTCTCACAGTTACAAATGCTAATAAGGTAAAAAAAAGTAAAGAACTCGGCATTGGACTTTACAGTCCCTAATAGTGATGTCGATCTCCGTTTCAGGACCCTTCAACCAGGAATGGTGAATTGGCGGCCAGCCATCCTGTACTTTCGCACATCCTTCTTGTTTACCATCCCCATAATTCTCCAGGTACCCATTTAAAGTTGGGTCGACTCAAGCTGAGCTTACAGAGTCACACCACTGACCCCCTTTTTAAACCAACTGACCAGTGACACCAGGACTCAAACCTTAGGGTTTTGTCCTGTTTCAAACCTTACGTAAAGGACGTAAGGTTTTACGTAAAGTACGTAAAAAACGTACGTAAGGATATACGGACAAAGGTTTTCAAGCCTAGCGCGCAAATGACTCGGTTAGGATGGCTCAAGCAAAGGGAAGAATATGATTACCACTAGCCCAAATAAATCCTTAAATTTCCAGTAAAAGCTTTGGAAGCTCAAATCTAGGGGAATAGCAACCAAAAAGGCCTGCTATTTATCTATTGCTGTATGCTAAAAATTATGTAGCCCAGGATGAAAATTTTTCACCTTTTGTACCATTAAGCATACGAATTTATTATTATATGCTTTAAAGCAAACATTTTCCTGCAATGAGAAAGGGATGTATCACCCCGCAGCACTTATATTCAGGTTTATTCGAACTGAATTGAGACTAAATATTAATGTATAGCCCCCCCCCCCCAAGCCAAGGCGAATTACAACCAAAACTAGTTCTCGGCTATTTAGCTATTATTGCAGGGTAAAAGTTATCTGGCTTAAAACTTCAAAAAACCTTGAGTTTATAAACACCAATGGCATCACTGTTGATTCCAGGGTAAAAATCTCGCAGACGGGTGGATAGTCTCGCACATTATCCACCTGTTACTACCACTTTTAATGCAACCTTTAGCTTCAACACGCCGATCCTGGTGGTACCAGTTTTAGAATGTCTGGCACATTGTGGGTAACAGAAATTGTTATTAATGGTCCACACTTTGCATTTTTGTTGGAGTGAAGGGTCTTGAGGAAGGTGTAACGGATTGGAAGTTATAACCGAGGGAAAATGTTCCTTTGCCTCCAAAGTAGAAACTGTGCAGGTTCCGCTACTGGAGAACACCAAACCTCAGGGGCTAATATCCGTAAGAACCTGTCCTGTGTGATAATATCTTAGTAACAGTGCTACTTAAAGTTATCATGGTTGCAGCAGGTGCTGCAACCTAGTAAAGAGCGAACCACAGCCCTTAGTAACCAAACGTTAAAAACACGCTTACAAAAAAACTGCCTAGGGAAAAAAAAATTGTCATCTAACACTGATTCAGGAATGGTAACTATTATTTCGGTCCGTCTTAAATATAAAAGTTTATTGTGAAGACATTCATGGTGATTTTGAAAAAAAGACTGAACCCCCTCAAAGTGGCGTCAGATCAAAATGAAAAGTATACCATTTGAATGAGTATGGTCGAAAACCTATTGCAAATAAATTACAGTCCCCTACCATAAACAACAAGGAAGATCACTTTTTTGCATGGGTAGCACTGATCTGTCTCCCGTTTTTTTTTGCAGGGCTAATGGGTCAACAAAAAATCACAGAGAGATGCTTAGCGCCTCATTCAAAAGCTATTTTTCATATCTACGTGCTTTTTATAAATTCCACCATCTGCAAATGCCATATGACATTAAAAATGGCATTTTTTTTGTGCCATTTCTCAAAAGATGAGGCTAGCGGGCTACTAGAACATCGTAGCCAGATTTTTAATACCTCACATGCAAGATATTGCTCATATCTACGTTTTTATTACAAATTTTACCATCTGTAAGTTCTAAATGGCACTAGAAACAGCACTTTTGGGTGCCATGTCTCTAGTGGAAAAGCTGGGCCTTGTGGGCTACCGGAACTTTTTTGAGTGACGTTTAATGGCTCATTCGAAAGCTATTGCTCATGTACGCGATTTTTATCAATTATACCATCCGTATGTGCAATATAGCACTAAAAACAACACTTTTGGTGTCACTTCTTAAGTGGAAAATCTTGGAAGTATAAAACGGTATCATTGTAATAATTATGGTCCAAACTCTTAACTCGAGGTTTGCAAGAACACCTCTCGTATGGTTCTCCTCCAATTCCCCTTAACAAGCTAGGCAATTATGGTCCTACAACAACCAGTAGATTAAATTAGATTATTAGAGCCGTGGTCCTGTTCGTATTGCGTTGGTCTTCAAATCAGAGTGTCAAGTGTTCGATTCCTGCTTGGCCGTTTTGTTCTGTCACGATTTTGTCCCTTCTGGATGATTTTTTTTTTAGACAATTCTTTGTTTTTGTAAATGTGATGCACTTATTTTTTAAACTTGTCTTGGATTTGAAAGGGAATAGAGCTCATCCAGTTCATGGTTTGCAACTACATTCTTAGTAGATCACTAAAACCATACCCCAGCTAGTGGTGTAATTTCATCAGAATCCTGGGGGGGGGGGGAGCTGGAGCCATTTTCCCAGATCAAGTGAAAATGACAGAGAAAACTGAAAAATGAGCCATATAGTAATAAAAATGATAAAGATGTACTAAGAAACCTGACGTGTTCCTATGAACGCTTGATTTATGCAAGCTTATCTTAGTTTTGACAAGATTTTTAGAGAAACTAAGTTTCAGCTCAGGGGCAAACTGGGGTCTAGGGGGGAAACCTAGGTCTGGCAGGGGCAGTTGTCCCCTCTTCCCCATTGCAAATTAAATAATTGCGTTCTTTTCCTACCTCTTGCCACTTAGGGGTTGGAAAAGTGTAGTCATGTGGTTCTGGAACCATTCAAAGTTGTATATTACAAGAAGGATTATTTGTTGTTACATTTACTTATTCAAATTGTTTACTTATTTTTACTATTTGACTAGACATGATAAA